>JAQOWZ010000032.1:2176558-2673201 GCA_035578165.1 Stenolophus ochropezus
TACGCGCTATCTCAGAGTCAAAGTATTAATTAAAATGACACCCAAAAATTTAATTTTTATTATCTGATTAGTACCACGTGTTGGAAACTTTTGCATGTCCAATGCTAAAACACTTATAGTATAGATCCGAAAGCATGAATATGAATGTTTTTAACATAAATATCCATTTCAAGAATAGGTAAAATCTGACTTTATTTTTGTAAAAAATCATATAAATATTTGCTTCCGCGTCCGAATTTTATAATTCTTCATCATATTTTACCTAAAAGAAAACATTGCGACAATAAAATTGCTATTTCAAGTGTGGTAGGTATCCTAGAATCCAGCCCATGTAGCTTACAATATACAACGTATTCATTAAAATGACACCCGAAAATTGAATGTTTTTATTATTCTGATTGGTACCACGTTTTGGTTACTTTTGCATGTCCAATGCTAAAACTGTCAATAGTATAGATCCTAAAGCATGAATATGAATGTTTTAACAAAAATATCCATTTCAAAAATAAGTAAAATCTGACTTTATTTTTGTAAAGAATCATATAAATATTTGCTTCCGCGCCCGAATTTTATAATTCTTTATCATATTTTAGCAAAAGAAACCATTGCAATAAGAAAATTGCTATTTAAAGTGTGGTAGTTATTCTAGAATCCAGCCCATGTAGCTTACAATATACAACGTATTTATTAAAATGACACCCGAAAATTGAATGTTTATTATCTGTTTTGCACCACGTTTTGGTCACTTTTGCATGTCCAATGCTGAAACCATCCATAGTATAGATCCTAAAGCATGAATATGAATGTTTTAACAAAAATACCCATTTCAAGAATAGGTAAAATCTGACTTTTTTTTGTAAAAAATCATATAAATATTTGCTTGCGCGCCCGAATTTTATAATTTTTTATCATATTTTAGTTAAACGAAAACATTGCAACAAGAAAATTGCTATTTCAAGTGTGGTAGGTATTTTAGAAACCAGCCCATGCAGCTTAGAATATACAAAGTATTAATTAAAATGACACCCAAAAATTTAATGTTTATTATCTGATTAGTACCACGTGTTGGAAACTTTTGCATGTCCAATGCTAAAACACTTATAGTATAGATCCGAAAGCATGAATATGAATGTTTTAACATAAATATCCATTTCAAGAATAGGTAAAATCTGACATTATTTTTGTAAAAAATCATATAAATATTTGCTTCCGCGTCCGAATTTTATAATTCTTCATCATATTTTACCTAAAAGAAAACATTGCGACAATAAAATTGCTATTTCAAGTGTGGTAGGTATCCTAGAATCCAGCCCATGTAGCTTACAATATACAACGTATTCATTAAAATGACACCCGAAAATTGAATGTTTTATTATCTGATTGGTACCACGTTTTGGTCACTTTTGCATGTCCAATGCTAAAACCATCCATAGTATAGATCCTAAAGCATAAATATGAATGTTTTACCAAAAATATCCATTTGAAGAATAGGTAAAATCTGACTTTATTTATGTAAAAAATTATATAAATATTTGCTTCCGCGCCCGAATTCTATAATTCTTTATTATATTTTAGCTAAAAGAAAATATTGCAACAAGAAAATTGCTATTTCAAGTGTGGTTGGTATTCTAGATTCCAGTCCATGTAGCTTACAATATATAACGTATTCATTAAAATGACACCCGAAAATTGAATGTTTATTATCTGATTGGTACCACGTTTTGGTCACTTTTGCATGTCCAATGCTAAAACCATCCATAGTATAGATCCTAAAGCATGAATATGAATGTTTTAACAAAAATATCCATTTCAAGAATAGGTAAAATCTGACTATATTTTTGTAAAAAATCATATAAATATTTGCTTCCGCGCCCGAATTTTATAATACTTTATCAAATTTTAGCTAAACGAAAACATTGCAACAAAAAAATTGCCATTTCAAGTGTGGTAGGTATTCTAGAATCCAGCCCATGTAGCTTACAATATATAACGTATTCATTAAAATGACACCCGAAAATTTAATGTTTATTATCTGATTGGTACCACGTTTTGGTCACTTTTGCATGTCCAATGCTAAAACCATTCATAGTATAGATCCTAAAGCATGAATATGAATGTTTTAACAAAAATATCCATTTCAACAATAAGTAAAATCGGACTTTATTTTTGTAAAAAATCATATAAATATTTGCTTCTGCGCCCGAATTTTATAATTCTTTATCATATTTTAGCTAAAAGAAAATGTTGCATTAAGAAAATTGCTATTTCAAGTGTGGTAGTTATTCTAGATTTCAGCCCATGTAGCTTACAATATATAACTTACTCATTAAAATGTCTCCCGAAAATTGAATGTTTATTATCTGATTGGTACCACGTTTTGGTCACTTTTGCATGTCTAATGCTGAAACCATCCATAGTATAGATCCTAAAGCATGAATATGAATGTTTTAACAAAAATATCCATTTCAAGAATAGGTAAAATCTGACTTTATTTTTGTAAAAAATCATATAAATATTTGCTTCCGCGGCCGAGTTATATAATTCTTCATCATATTTTAGCTAAAAGAAAACATTGCAACAAGAAAATTGCAATTTCATGTGTGGTAGTTATTCTAGAATCCAGCCCATGTAGCTTACAATATACAACGTATTTATTAAAATGACACCCGAAAATTGAATGTTTATTATCTGATTTGTTCCACGTTTTGGTCACTTTTGCATGTCCAATGCTGAAACCATCCGTAGTATAGATCCTAAAGCATGAATATAAATGTTTTAACAAAAATATCTATTTCAAGAATAGATAAAATCTGATTTTTTTTGTAAAAAATCATGTAAATATTTGCTTCCGCCCCCGAATTTTAAAATTTTTCATCATATTTTAGCTAAACAAAAACATTGCAACAAGAAATTTGCTATTTCAAGTGTGGTAGGTTTTCTAGAATCCAGCCCATGTAGCTCACAATATACAACGTATTCATTAAAATGACACCCGAAAATTGAATGTTTATTATCTGATTTTTACTAGGTTTTGGTCACTTTTGCATGTCCAATGCTAAAACCATCCACAGTATAGATCCTAATGCATGAATATGAATATTTTAACAAAAATATCCATTTGAAGAATACGTAAAATCCAACTTTTTTTGTAAAGAATCATATAAATATTTGCTTTCGTGCCCGAATTTTATAATTCTTCATCATATTTTAGCTAAACAAAAACATTGCAACAAGAAAATTGCTACTTCAAGTGTGGTAGGTATTCTAGAATCCAGCCCATGTAGCTTACAATCTGCAAGGCATTCATTAAAATGACACCTGAAAATTAAATTTTTATTATCTGATTGGTACCACGTTTTGGTCACTTTTGCTTCTCCAACGCTTAAAACCATCCATAGTATAGATCCTAAAGCATGAATATGAATGTTTTTACAAAAATATCCATTTAAAGAATAGGTAAAATCTGATTTTATTTTTGTAAAAAATCATATAAATATTTGCTTCCACGCTCGAATTTTATAATTCTTCATCATATTTTAGCTAAGAGTAAACATTGCAACAAGAAAATTGCTATTTCAAGTGTGGTAGGTATTCTAGAATCCAGCCCATGTAGCTTACAATTTACAACATATTCATTAAAATGACACCCGAAAATTTAATGTTTATTATCTGATTGGTACCACGTTTTGGTCACTTTTGCATGTCCAATGCTAAAACCATCTATAGTATAGATCTTAAACCATGAATATGAATGTTAACAAAAATATCCATTTCAAGAATAGGTAAAATCTGACTTAATTTTTGTAAAAAATTATATAAATATTTGCTTCCGCGCCCGAATTTTATAATTCTTCATCATATTTTAGCTAAAAAAAAACATTGCAACAAGAAAATTGCTATTTCAAGTGTGGTAGGCATTCTAGAATCCAGCCCATGTAGCTTACAATATATAACGTATTCATTAAAACGACACCCGACAATTAAATGCTTATTATCTGATTGGTACCACGTTTTAGTCACTTTTGCATGTCCAATGCAAAACCATCCATTGTATAGATCCTAAAGCATGAATATGAATGTTTTAACAAAAATATCCATTTCAAGAATAGGTAATATCTGACTTTATTTTTGTAAAAAATTATATAAATATTTGCTTCCGCGCCCGAATTTTATAATTCTTCATCATTTTTTAGCTAAAAGAAAATATTGCAACAAGAAAATTGCTATTTTAAGTGTGGTAGGCATTCTAGAATCCAGCACATGTAGCTTAAAATATACAACGTATTCATTAAAATGACACCCAGAAATTTAATGTTTATTATCTGATTGGTACCACGTTTTGGTCACTTTTGCATGTCCAATGCTAAAACCATCCATAGTTGTGCGGGATAACAGGGATGGATACCCAGGATATCGAGTATGGATGATGGTAACAATGGTGAGGTCGTAAATCTCACTTTCACACAACCACGCGAAAAACACTTATTTATTTACACACAGCACAACCAAAACTATACAAATAACAGATATAACAAATGTAAATACTTTACGGATCAAAACGGAGCAGTACAACAATGGATTGTTGCGGAGCGATACAAAACAACTTTGGCGCGACAAGGCCGGAACCGAACAGACTTGTACTTGTACGATTTTAAAACCAACAAAATTCGCTAGCGACAGCGCCACTAACAATAAACTACAAAAAAATACAGAGAAGCGTATGTGGCGTTGACATTGGCAAATAAATGTTGTACCTTTGACAATATACGGAGCTGACAAGGATTAAAATCTCAAACAATAGTATAGATCCTAAAGCATGAATATGAATGTTTTAACAAAAATATCCATATTAAGAATAGGTAATATCTGACTTTATTTTTGTAAAAAATCATATAAATATTTGCTTCCGCGTTCGAATTTTATAATTCTTTAACAAATTTTAGCTAAAAGAAAACATTGGAACATTTAAAATTGAATGTTTATTATCTGATTTGTAGCACATTTTGGTCACTTTTGCATGTCCAATGCTGAAACTATCCATAGTATAGATCCTAAAGCATGAATATGAATGTTTTAACAAAAATATCCATTTCAAGAATAAGTAAAATCTGACTTTATATTTGTAAAAATCATATACATATTTTCTTCCGCGCCCGAATTTTATAAATCTTCATCATATTTTAGCTAAAAGAAAACATTGCAACAAGAAAATATCTATTTCAAGTGTGGCAGTTACTCTAGAATCCAGCCTATGTAGCTTACAATATACAACGTATTCATTAAAATGACAACCGAAAATTGAATGTTTATTATCAGATTGGTACAACGTTTTGGTCACTTTTGCATGTTCAATGCTAAAACCATCCATAGTATAGATCCGAAAGCATGAATATGAATGTTTTAACAAAAATATCCATTTCAAGAATAGGTAAAGTCTGACTTTTTTTTGTAAAAAATCATATAAATATTTGCTTCTGCGCCCGAATTTTATAATTCTTCATTCTATTTTAGCTAAAAGAAAACATTGCAACAAGAAAATTGCTATGTCAAGTGTGGTAGGTATTCTAGAATCCAGTACAAGTTGCTTACAATATACAATGATTCATGAAAATGACACCCAAAAATTAAATGTTTATTATCTGGTTGGTCACACGTTTTGGTCATTTTTGCATGTCTAATGCTAAAACCATCCATAGTATAGATACTAAAGCATGAATATGAATGTTTTAACAAAAATATCCATTTTAATAATAGGTAAAATCTGACTTTATTGTTGTAAAAAATCATATAACTATTTGCTTCCGCACCCGAATTATATAATTCTTTATCATATTTTAGCTAAAAGAAAACATTGCAACCAGCTAACTATAGGCAGACAGTAAAATAGATAGACAGTATATGTATATAGACAGTGAAAGTATATAGACAGTAAAAGTATATAGACAGTGAAGTATAAAGTCAGTGGTTTTTATATAGACAGTGGTATAATTCCCATGGAAATAATTATTATATAATTGTATTTAATATAACAACAAATGTCATGTTTCCATAGTAACAGTATGTGTCATTTTTGACAATTGTCAAATTTGACATTGACATAATTATCGTTATATGAGAGGTTAACATTACCTTATTATTTATAAAGATATAAAGATAATTTCAACCAAATTTCGTACAATATTTCACTATACATTATAGAAGAAAGGACATTTTTCATGCAGATAACTCGCTCGGGTCTTCTACTGAAGTATCAAATGCGCCATTTTTGTTAAATTTTATCATATCATGCAATTTTCGGGTTTCATTTTAAAGGATACGTTATATTCTCATTTATAATAATGATTTTCATCCAACTAATTGCTTTATTTTATTTAAAATTCCATCTCGATATGATGTCAGAATACATGTAGATTAGAATAACTAAATAAAAATGAACAAAATTTACTATTAATATGCAAATATTTATATTATACCTTAAAGTACATGTATTACTGATAATTTGCGATAATTTTCATACAATATCTTGCTGTAATTTTAGAAGAAATAGTCTTTTTCACCGAGATATCCGTCACTTTATGAGCCCATGAAGCAACTGTCAAAAATGACAGTCATACAAAACTTGGTAATTTAAAGTGTTTAAAATGAAAAGAAAATGTATAGATAAATTAAGTTTAATAGTAATAGACATAATAAAACAGACATTACCTTGTAATTCATCTTATTTCTCAAGATTTTTTGTTTTAAAATGTACCTGTAATGACGGAATGTAGTTCTCAAACAAACGTCAAAATGGAATTAATTTGTTAATTTAAAAAACGTTTTTATTGAAATATATATGTAGAAATTATTAAAATATGCTTATTTATAACAAAATATATTATATTTACATTTTATAATAGCCTATTTAAAGAGAAGATAACTTGAAAATCTCCACCGATTGTATGCCACTGGTACATTTTCCAACTAAATTTCAATGTGACCAATATAAATTTAGTAATTTTTGTTAGTCCAAACTCAATTAACATTTTTAAATGAAAATTGCACAAAATCTCGACGGTGTTGGGCGTTTTGCCCAAGTAATATTGAATTCATCATTCTTTCTCAACTTTCCAACTATATATATGAGAATACACTCTGATAAATTCTGTTTAAATATGTAAAGTATATTAAAAGTATAGTCGTTTCGTTCAGATGTTTTTTTTTTCAAAAAAAAAACTATCTTTCACTACACTTTTTAGAAAAAGAAAATTGCTATTTCAAGCGTGGTAGGTATTCTAGAATCCAGCCCATGTAGCTTACAATATACAAAGTATTCATTAAAATGACACTCGAAAATTGAATGTTTATTATTTAAATGGTACCACATTTTGGTCACATTTGCATGTCCAATCCTAAAATTATCCATAGTATAGATCCTAAAGAATGAATATGTATGTTTTAACAAAAATATGCATTTCAAGAATAGGTAAAATCTGACATTATTTTTGTAAAAACTCATATAAATATCTGCTTTCGCGCCTGAATTTTATAATTCATCATCGTACTTTAGCTAAAAGAAAACATTATAACAAGAAAATTGCTATTTCAAGTGTGGTACGTATTCTAGAATTCAGCCCATGTAGCTTACAATATAAAACGTATTTTTGAAAAATAGGCAAATCTGACTTTATTTTCTAAAAAATCATATAAATATTTGCTTTTGCGTCCGAATTTTATAATTCTTCTTCATATTTTAGCTAAAAGAAAACATTGCAACAAGAAAATTGCTATTTCAAGTGTGGTAGGTATTCTAGAATCCAGCCCATGTAGCTTACAATATACAACGTATTCATCAAGAATAGGTAAAATTTGACTTTATTTTTGTAAAAACATCATGAAAATAATTGTTTTCGCGCCCGAATTTTATAATTCTTCATCATATTTTAGCTAAAAGAAAACATTGCAACAAGAAAATTGCTATTTCAAGTGTAATAGGTATTCTAGAATCCAGCACATGTAGTTTACAGTATACAACGTATTTATTAAAATGACACCCGAAAATTGAATGTTTATCATCTGATTGGTACCACGTTTTGGTCACTTTTGCATATCCAATGCTAAAATTATCCGTAGTATAGATCCTAAAGCATGAATATGAATGTTTTTACAAAAATATCCTTTTCAAGAATAACAAGTGTGGTAGGTATTCTAGAATCCAGCCCATGTAGCTTACAATATACAACGTATTCATCAAAAATAGGTAAATTATTATTTTATTTTTTTTTAAATCATATAAATATTTGCTTTCGCGCCCGAATTTTATAATTCATCATCATATTTTAGCTAAAAGAAAACATTGCAACAAAAAATTGCTATTTCAAGTGTGGTAGATATTCTAGAATCCAACCTATGTAGCTTACAATATACAACGTATTCATCAAAAATAGGTAAAATCATCCTTTATTTTTTAAAAAATCATATGAATATTTGCTTCCGCGTCCGAATATTATAATTCTTCATCATATTTTAGCTAAAAGAAAACATTGCAACAAGAAAATTGCTATTTTAAGTGTGGTATTTATTCTAGAATCCAGCCCATGTAGTTTACAATATACAACGTATTCATTAAAATGACACCCGAAAATTGAATGTTTATTATCTGATTGGTACCACGTTTTAGTCACTTTTGCATGTACAACCCTAAAATTCTCCATAGTATAGATCCTAAAGCTTGAATATGTATGTTTTAACAAAAAAAATATTTTAAGAATAGGTAAAATCTGTTTTTATTTTTTTAAAAATCAATTAAATATTTGCTTCCGCGTCCGAATTTTATAATTCATCATCGTATTTTAGCTATAAGAAAACATTTTAACAACGTAATTGCTATTTCAAGTTTGGTAGGTATTCTAGAATCCAGCCCATGTAGCTTACAGTATATACAATGTATTCATCAAGAATAGGTAAAATCTGACTTTATTTATGTAAAAAATCATATAAATATTTGCTTCCGCGCCAGAATTTGATAATTCTTCATCTTATTTAAGCTAAAAGAATACAATGCAACAAGAAAATTGATGTTTCATATGTGGTAGGTATTCTAGAATCCAGCACATGTAGCTTACAATATGCAACAGATTCATCAAGAATAGATAAAATTTGACTTTATTTTTGTAAAAAATCATATAAATATTTGCTTCCGCGCCCGAATTTTATAATTTTTAATCATATTTTAGCTAAAAGAAAACATGGCAACAAAAAAATTACTATTTCAAGTGTGGTAGGTATTCTAGAATCCAGCCCATGTAGCTTACAATATACAACGTATTCATTAAAATGACACCCGAAAATTTAATGTTTATTATCTGATGGGTACCACGTTTTGGTTACTTTTGATAGTGCAATGCTTAAAACCATCCATAGTATTGACCCTAAAGCATGAATATGAATGTTTTAACAAAAAGATCCGTTTCAAGAATAGGTAAAAACTGAGTTTTTCGTAATAAATCATATAAATATTTGCTTTCGCGCCCGAATTTTATAATTCTTCATCGTATTTAAGCTAAAAGAAAACATTGCAACAAAAAAAATGCTATTTCAATTGTGGTAGGTATTCTAGAATCCAGCCCATGTAGCTTACAATATACAACGTATTCATTGAAATGACACCCGAAAATATAATGTTCATTATTTTATTGGTACCACGTTTCTCACTTTTGCATGTCCAAAGCTAAAATTTTCCATAGTGTAGATCCTAAAGCATGAATATGAATGTTTTAACAAAAATATCCATTTCAAGGATAGGTAAAATCTGACTTTATTTTTGTGGAAAATCATATAAATATTTGATTCCGCGCCCGAATTTTATAATTCTTTATCATATGTTAGCTAAAAGAAAACATTGCAACATGAAAATTGCTATTTCAAGTGTGGTAGGTATTCTAGAATCCAGCTAATGTAGCTAACAATATACAACTTATTCATCAAGAAAAGGTAAAATCTGACTTTATAATTGTAAATATTCATATAAATATTTGCCTTCGCGGCCCGAATTTTATCATTCTTTATCATATTTTACCTAAAAGAAAACATTGCAACAAGAAAATTGCTATTCTAATTGTGGTAGGTATTCTAGAATCCAGCTTATGTAGATTACAATATACAACGTATTCATTAAAATGACACCCGAAAATTTAATGTTTATTATCTGATTGGTACCACGTTTTGGTTACTTTTGCATGTGCAATGCTTAAAACCATCCATAGTATTGACCCTAAAGCATGAATATGAATGTTTTAACAAAAAGATCCGTTTCAAGAATATTTAGAAACTGACTTTTTCGTAAAAAATCATATAAATATTTGCTTTCGCGCGCGAATTTTATAATTCTTCATCGTATTTTAGTTAAAAGAAAACATTGCAACAAAAAATTGCTATTTCAAGTGTGGTAGGTATTCTAGAATCCAGGCCATGTAGCTTACAATATACAACGTATTCATCAAGAATAGGTAAAAATCTGACTTTATTTTTGTAAAAAATCATATAAATATTTGCTTCCGCGCCCGAATTTTATAATTCTTTATCATATTTTAGCTAAAAGAAAACATTGCAACAAGAAAATTGCTATTCCAAGTGTGGTAGGTATTTTATAATTCAGCCCATGTAGATTACAATATACAACGTATTCATTAAAATGACACCCGAAAATTTAATGTTTATTATCTGATTGGTACATCGTTTTGGTCACTTTTGCATGTCCAATGCTTAAAACCATCCATAGTATTGACCCTAAAGCATGAATATGAATGTTTTGACAAAAATATCCATTTCAAATATAGGTAAAATCTGACTTTATTTTTGTAAAAAATCATTTAAATATTTGCTTCCGCACCCGAATTTTATAATTCTTCATCATATTTTAGCTAAAAGAAAACATTACAACTAGAAAATTGCTATTTCAAGTGTGGTAGGTATTCTAGAATCCAGCCCATGTAGCATACAATATACAACGTATTCATCAAGAATAGGTGAAATCTAACTTTATTTTTGTGAAAAATCATATAAATATTTGCTTAAGCGCCCGAATTTTATAATTCTTCAACATATTTTAGCTAAAAGAAAACATTGCAACAAGAAAATTGCTATTTCAAGTGTGGTAGGTATTTTAGAATCCAGCCCATGTAGCTTACAATATACAACGTATTCATTAAAATGACACCCGAAAATTGAATGTTTATTATCTGATTGGAACCACGTTTTGGTCAGTTTTGCATGTCCAGTGCTAATATTATCCATAGTATAGATCCTAAACAATGGATTCGAATCTTTTAACAAAAATATCCATTTTAAGAATAGGTAAAATGTGACTTTATTTTTGTAAAAGATCATAAATATTCGCTTCCGCGCCCGAATTTTATAATTCTTTATCATATTTTAGCTAAAAGAAAACATTACAACTAGAAAATTGCTATTTCAAGTGTGGTAGGTATTCTAGAATCCAGCCCATGTAGCATACAATATACAACGTATTCATCAAGAATAGGTGAAATCTAACTTTATTTTTGTGAAAAATCATATAAATATTTGCTTAAGCGCCCGAATTTTATAATTCTTCAACATATTTTAGCTAAAAGAAAACATTGCAACAAGAAAATTGCTATTTCAAGTGTGGTAGGTATTTTAGAATCCAGCCCATGTAGCTTACAATATACAACGTATTCATTAAAATGACACCCGAAAATTGAATGTTTATTATCTGATTGGAACCACGTTTTGGTCAGTTTTGCATGTCCAGTGCTAATATTATCCATAGTATAGATCCTAAACAATGGATTCGAATCTTTTAACAAAAATATCCATTTTAAGAATAGGTAAAATGTGACTTTATTTTTGTAAAAGATCATAAATATTCGCTTCCGCGCCCGAATTTTATAATTCTTTATCATATTTTAGCTAAAAGAAAACATTTCAGCAAGAAAATTGCTATTTCATGTGTGGTGGGTATTCTAGAATCCAGCCCATGTAGCTTACAATATACAACGTATTCATCAAGAATAAGTAAAATCTGACTTTACTTTTGTAAGAAATAATAATTCATTTAATAACAAAACAAAATCATTATGATCGACACTCCATAAAAAATTTAGATATGCTATTAAAAGAATTAAGAGACTTTTTAATAATGAATGAGTTACACGGAATAAATATTTCTAAATTAGACAGTGATTTATATGGCTTAGCGTGGGTAGATGTAAAACAAAAATTATACAAAATATTTGAGGATACTAATATTCAAATAAATGTCTTTAGTTTACCAGAAAATTACCATTTGACAAAAGTCAGTGATCAACCAAATAGCGAACAAAACGATATTAACAGAGTGCATTCAGACAATGAGAATATTATAGCAGGAATTAAATATATAAACAATCGGTTAAACATAGCAGATAACCAAATTATTTTTGACACACATAATCAAGCAACAAATATTCAAATTACAAAATTATTTAATAAGAAAAAACAAAGAATACATATAACGTTTAATGAACATAATTTTGTGGAAGAAACGCTAAAATTTTTAAAAGAATATATTGTACCAAAAGTTAGATATTTAGCTATATTTAATAAAGATCTTGATAAAAAAGTAACAAAAATCATATCAGAAAATTTTACTCCAGATTCAATAAATATAATAGCAGTTGACAAATTAGTTTCTGACATTGAACATGAGGAAGAACAATTGGAAATTATTCACGAATTTCACAATGGTATAACGAACCATAGAGGAATAAATGCTACTATTCAGGCACTGAAAGAAAAATATTATTGGCCAAGAATGAATAAAGATATTATAGAATACATAAACAAATGTGAGTTATGTAAATTAAACAAATATGACAGAAAACCGATACCTGCAACAGATAATGTCACTCCAACCCCCGATAAACCTTTCAAAATAATTAATTTAGATTTGTTAACATTAAAGGGTAAATACTTTTTAACTATTATGGACCAGTGCTCAAAACACGCACAAGCATATTTCCTTGTTAATAAAACAGCCAAAACCATATGTGATATATTAATTAAATACCTCCAAACTTATAGAATACCCGATAAGATAATAACAGATAGCGGAGGAGAATTTAAAAATGCACTGCTCCAAGATTTATTAAAAAGATATGGAATTAATATTCATTTTATTTGCATCCACAATCCAAAGAGTAATGCAATCGAAAGATTCCATTCTACAATAATAGAGTCATTACGAATGATTAACCAAAAAGAGCGAATAAAAGAACAAAGTTTAATTCAAAAGGTAGATCTCGCACTAATAGCATACAACAACACAAAACATAACACAACCAAATTAACACCCAACGAAATATTATTCGGACCTGATCAGAACAAATATTTCAAACAGGACATTACACTAGACCAAACCTTAAACAAACATCAAGATAACATTAATACGGTAAATGAATTAGTAAAAACTAGAATTATGAACGAAAAAGTAAGCAGATATAAAGAAAATGATAAACAAGAAGTATTTATTAAACAAAATCCTAGATTAATTTGGCAAAATTAAAAAACCTTTGTACAAAAAATATTCCCCGAAAGCTTACGACCCCTTGTTAGGAAAAATAAACATTACTGACGAACACGGTGACAAGAACGTACGAATAAATAGAATAAAACAGTAAAAATTACAACGACTACTGTTACAGACTATGCCACGGACAACTGACTGACATTTCCAAAAATAACGGATTGCATCTAATCGAACTAGGCGAATGCAGAATAAAAGAGTCCGAGCAATTAGTATATTATAATTACGATATATCCCAAATAGAAACAGAATTTACTAAGGTTACAAATACTTTTATTAATGTGCAAAAACAATTAGAGAATAAAGAATACGCCTTCCAAAATATTTTAAATATATTAAAATATAATTATGCTGACTTGAACGATCAAGTTACAAAACTATTTCTGAGAAATAATAAAAGATTTAAACGAGGTCTTGTCAACGGGCTAGGATCTGTAATTAAAGCGATTACAGCTAATTAAGATTCAAGTGACGAGGAAAAATATAATAAACTTTTTGAACAAATACAAAGTAATGAAATAACGTTAGAAAAACAAAATGAACTAAATTTACAAATTTCAAATAATATTTCAAAACAGTTTAATCAACAATTAGAAAATATAAAGCATAACGAAGAAACTCTTCAGGAAAAATTAATAGCAATAATAAATAAACTAAATAAAAATCAGGATTTGCAGAGTATTATGGGAGTAAATAACCAAATATTAGAATTAATATTGATAATAAAAAACCTTAATGAATTCTGTAAACAAATAGAAGTAATTTTAACTTTCTGCTCCCTACATAAAGTACACCCTAGCATTATAGCATTATCACATATGATAATTTGAAAATAATTTCCCAAAATAAAGATATTTGTAATTTTAACGAACAAAAACTAATAACCATAAATGAAAATCAATAATTGTTTTTTAAAATGGGTAAAGAAAATTATGTAACCAATAATTGTATATTTATAGAAAATAAGTATATGTGTGTTACACAATATTTTGAAATAAGCAAATGTATCTCTAACTTAATAGATAAGAAAAAGGATGATAATTGTCTGTATCATTATATAAGCATGGAAAACGATATTCAACAAATCAGAAATACAAATGATATAATAATCATTAGCCCTAACAAACAACAAATACAAATTAGTTGTTTGCATAAAAATATCTACAAAGAAATTACAGGAATTTTTAAAATGAAAACAAATGAAAAATGTCAAATAAATAAAAATGTTTTCGAAATTGTTAATCAACAATATAAAGAAATACAAATTCAAAATCTAGAAATAAATTATGAAAATAAAGTAAATGGAACAATGAATTTAAGAAAAGTAGAAAAAATAAAAGAATCAATAGCCGTTTTACCGAAAATAAAAAATCTTGAGTTAAACAACAATTACCATTCTTATGTAATACACATTTTATTAGCTGTAATTATTTTAATATGTATTTGTAAAATATTATTTAAATATAAGAAATATCTTTGTAAAA
This sequence comes from Stenolophus ochropezus, assembly GCA_035578165.1. Lineage (NCBI taxonomy): Eukaryota > Metazoa > Arthropoda > Insecta > Coleoptera > Carabidae > Stenolophus > Stenolophus ochropezus. Next base: position 2,191,628 of record JAQOWZ010000032.1, read on the forward strand.
AGGGAAAACTCGAAGAAAAAGAAATTGAGTTAAACCGTCTAGCTTAAAATCATGCGTTATAGCAAAGTCTTGCAAGGGAGGAATTATGTTATATTATAAGTATCATACTTTGCTACTGCGCATGACCATCCCCTCTTAGTAATTAAGCAAACTAAGCATAATGTAAAAATTATAAATGTCTTAGAATAAGTACGGACGGGCAATCGCCAGTCAGTCGTAACATTATAACAACAAATTGCTGTATATTTTTATTTGTGTTTGAAAAATAAAAATTTTTTTTTTAAAGACAAAAGACTTTAAAACTTAATTTGCACAGACGTGACTTTCCTTCATTTTTCTTATACGCTAGCGTGACAGGTGCAGCGAAAGGACTATAAGATTCCTGGATTAAATTTTTTCCAGTAATTCGGCTATTTGTTTTTCTTTTTCTTTTTTGTCATTCATTCATAATTCTAGCTTCGTATTCATTCACTGTTCCAACGTCGTATTTGTCTTTTGCAAATACTGATTTGTTGTTATCTATTAATCTTTCTATCCTATTCTTTTTATTTCTATCTAAATGTTCAATTTTTTTTTGGAATTCATCTGTTTCTACATGTTCATTAAAATTTACTGAGTAATTTTTAGTTTCACGTTTTTTTTTTATCTTTGGTTTTTCTATCTCTTTTTCTATTTTCTGTAAAACTTTTAAATCTTCATTCAAAGACAACTTGAACATGGGAATTAGGTCTAATCCTATTATGAAATCTTCAAAATCATCTCTTTCAACTATGTATATATCTACTTCTTTTTCTATATTAAATATTTTTATTTTTATTCTCACTAATCCATTTGTATGATTCACACCAATGAGAGACTTAAGAAATATTTTGTTTACATCTTCTCTATTATTTTTTATTTTTAACCGCTTCGAGTTTATTAAGGAGACTTGAGAACCTGGGTCATATGTTCCCATTATCTCTATCTTATTTTCTACTAGTATCTTAAGTTTGGTTAATGGTGTGATTATTCGTTTTTTTTTCTGTACTTAGATCTACTTCTAGTACTGAAATACTTCCTATAGGTTTAGGTTTCTCTCTTTTCTCTAGTTTAAACCAGCATTTTTCTTCCCGGTGGTATCTCACACCTTTAGCCATATCCTCACATGTCTTGCATGGTTTTTTTTCTTCATTTCTAAGTTTGTGTTCTGATGTACTTCCTTTTTTAAATATTTTCTTTTTTTCTGTTATTCCTTCAAACTTTTGTAATTCATTCATTAAATCTTTTGTGTCTTTTATTTCATCTCTGTCAATTTTCTCTCTGATAAATTCTGGCAGACCAAATGCAATTCTATCTATCATTGTATCAGCGTCCATGTTCTTGTTTTTTTCTAATAAAAGTCGTTCTTTCTTTATTGCATATTGTACTAGTGAACCTTCTTTGTACTTAAAATAATGCGCATATGTTCTGCTACTCCATCCTTTGCTTGAAAAGGTTCCATTAATGCCTGTTTCCATCCATGCCAATCGTTTTCATGTTCTCCTTTTATTACTGTAGAAATATACCAATCTTGGCAAGTTCCGTCCAAAAATACCCTCAATAATTCGATTTTTGTTTCATTCTTTTCTAATTTAAATCTTTCACATTCGTTCTCAAATGTGTCTAACCATTGTCTCACATTAGATGTTTTATAACTAAATTTTCCTAAAATAAATTTTTCTACAATGTGCTTTACATTTTTTTCTTCTTCTCATTTTTCTTATATTTCAACAAATTTTTCAAATATTTTTACCAAATCTGATTGTTCTTCAATATTTTTTTGAGATATTTGTTTTAAGTATTTCCACCCAAACTGGATATTTCCTTCCTCATCCAAATATGTCTGTTGCAATTCTTCTGACAGCGTTATCCATATTTTCAACTCATCATGTCTTTTTTCTAATGATTCTTTTACCTTTTTGAAACCTTTCGTCTTTTTTAACTCTTCATGAAATTCTGCATAGATGAGTTCATTTGGTATAGAATATTTTTCTCCTTGTTCTGTTCCAATTGAGGTTATGGCTATTGTTGTAGTCTTAATATCCTTAGGGGAGGCCACAGCTCTGAATTCAAATTGTAATTTCATTTTGTGACAAAAATTGTCGTTTTATAATGTTCTTTGGATTGGAAGTAGGGATTGTACAAATAAATAAACCAAATTAGTTTCTCTGTAAATAAAAGTTTTATATTATACCTGAAATTACTATTTACAATATATACAAAATTTACAAATTACCTGTAAATAAGAGAAAGGTCAGTTATTCGTCTCTCTTTCATGACTTTGTTTAAAACAATTATTTTCATAGATTTTATTCTAACCTATGCTTTTTCTACAATGTGCTCGAAATTGTTTTCTTTCTATCTCTATCTCACTGTGGTTGACTCTGTTCGATCTCGACATCTAGCAGATGTCAGATGCGCGCGCGGAGCATATAGAGCGCGCTATATTTTAAAGAGAGTATATTCTCTTTACACATATATTTTAAATATTAATTTTACTATAGGTTTACATCTTGACTGCAGCAGAGTAAAAGAAAGAGTGCAAGATTCCATTATCCTAACAGAAAAGAACCTGATCGACTTATAATCGAAGGCCTGACGTAATTATTGGTAATTATAAATATTGTATAATTTTAAAGTACATAACAAAATGCCAAGTAAAGATAGAATTAAACGTCTTAAGCGCAAGCAAAACAACGAGAAAATGCGGCAAAAAATAATAAAAATTATAATACGGGAAATATAAAAGAAAAATTTATTAATAGTCAGGTTCAATCAGGTTGTAGGAGTATATCTGTCATTTCAGTAGCGGACAATAATATCAATAATGTACATACAAGTAATCAAACGGGTAATATAGGAATTAGGACAGTAAACTATCAGATTCAGTTAATAGACCAGGATATTAACACGTTGCTAAATCCTGCAGGGTACTTAAAAGAAGTACACATAGACTTTTCTTTTCTTTAGTCCGTTCTATGACTGAGTTCAACCCTCAGCCTACAGTATATGTAAATGCTCCGGACCGTATCATTCCAGTTCAACAAGGAACTACACACTTACAAATTTTATTCGTACCAGGTGCAAATATTGGTAGTATTGGTCATTGGTTCACCGCGTACTATGACGGTTCAGAGATTATTATTTATGACAGCATGAATTCTCAATATTTAAATTCAAATGCCAGTTTATATTTAGAAAGACTGTTTCCTTATAGACTAACAGTTAAATTTGTCCGGGTTCAACAGCAGACCAACACTTTTGATTGTGGGTTGTTTGCAATTGCGTTTTGTACGAGTATCATATTTAACCGCAATCCGGAACAGGAAAATTATGATATCAATAAGCTTAGGTCACATACTTTAAATATGTTTCGAACACGTAATTTAATATTATTTCCGATAACACGACAGCAGAAATTAAGAGAAAATCATTTAAAGCATAAAGAGAATGAAACAGCTTAAGAACGGTCCAAACGTCTAAAATTAAATAAAGAAAATAAATTAAAAATTTTAGCTAATAAAACACTTGATCAACAAACAAATAGGTTAAATAAATTAAATTTTAATTTCAAAGAATACATTAAAAATGAAACACCTGAACAAAAAGCAAATCGCTTAAATAGATTAAAAGATAATTTTCAAAATATGATTCAAATAGAAACACATGAACAAAAAGAAGAACGTTTAAATAAGTTACAAAATAATTTTAGAAATACAATTGAAACAGAGACACCCGAACAGAGAGAAAATCGTTTAAATAGGTTAAAAAATAATTTTAAAACTTCAATAGAAACAGAAACATCCGAACAGAGAAAAAACCGTTTAAATAGATTAAAAAAATTATTTTAAAACTTCAATAGAAACAGAAACACCCGAACAGAGAGAAAATCGTTTAAATAGGTTAAAAAATAATTTTAAAAATACAACTGAAACAGAAACACCAGAACAAAGAGAAAATCGTTTAAATAAGATAAAAACTAATTTTAAAAATCTATAAAAATAGAAACCCCTGATCATAAAGAACGGCGTTTAAATATGTTAAAAGATAATTTTAAAAAAGTAGTTGAAACAGAAATATCGGAACAGAAAGAAGAGCGTTTGTTAAAAAATAATGTAATAAATAAAAATAAAATAAAGGCACGCAAAAATAAAGTTAATGATAAAGTTAGATTAGCTAGCAAAGGTATAGGAATGCAAATTGAACCGCATTCGTTGGGTCCAATGTCTGCACTGTGCACTTACTGTTCATCCAAAAACTTCGCGTATGAGAAGCCCTCGGACGGCACACACTCCTGCCGTAAAGGCAAGTTAAACGCAGATCAATTAGGCGAGTTTCCGGAACACATAAAAAGTCTAATGATTAAGAATAACGCGGACAGTAGAAATTTTAAAGATAATATTAGACAGTACAATAGTGCGTTAGCTTTTGCTTCCTTTGGGGCTAAAATTTCAATGCATCCGGGTAGAGGACCATATTGTTTCCGAATACATGGTCAAATTTATCATGATTCTGCCAGTTCCTTATATCCAACTAATAATTATGTTGAAAAATATGCGCAGTTATACATTATAAATTTTGCGGAAGCGTTAGAGAAAAGAATGAATGTAGAATACAATAAACAGTGTAAACCAAATATAATGGGGCAGTTAGATGATATTATTAAAGAAATTAATCCGTATTCTGAAGCGTACATGATGTTAAAAGCAGTAGAGGAAAGAGAAATAGCTAGGACCAATATTAATAATCAGTCAGTGCCAGAAATTAATTTGTGGATAGTTAGTGACAGACGAAAAGATAAGCGTAGGTATAATGTACCAACATGTAATGAAGTGGCCGTAGTTTTTACATCAAATGACGGAGAGCCACCAATAGATAGAGACATTTGTGTTCACCCAAGAGCAGGAGGTTCTGTTAGAATTAATCAATTCAGCGAAAACTGCGACCCCATGACATATCCCATACTTTTCCTCGCGGTGAATGTGGCTGGAACATGAACTTAAAGCATGCCGACGGTATTAAAAAACAAAGCATGCTACAATTTTACATGAATAGATTAGCAGTTAGAGATACATTTAATCCGTGTTTAGAAGCCGGAAAGCTAACTCAGCAGTACATTGTAGATGCATACGTGAAAGTCGAGGCTGAAAGATTGACTTATATTAAATTAAATCAGCCTACTTTCAGAGTAGAGCTGTATAATGGGTTAATGGACCATGTAAATAATTTAGTAGATAATGGGGGCGGTAAGGCGGGCAGAATGGTTATTTTACCATCCACATTCCAAGGTGGCAGTCCTTTTATGTTAAAAATGTATCAGAACGCTATGTCAATTGTTAGAGAATTCGGCCGACCTAATTGGTTCATACCAGTAACGTGTAATCCAAAATGGCCAGATATAGTTACGCGAAGGTCAAAGTTCTGCAGATCGGCCAGATATAGTAACGCGAGTTTTCAACGGAAAAATTAAAAGTATGATTCTTCACGATGATATTTTTGGAAAAGTCGTAGCCTTTATTTTTGTAATAGAATTCCAAAAACGTGGGTTACCACATATGCATTTGTTGTTGCCATTAGATAGCGAAAGTAAAATCCGTTACAAAGATGAAATAGACGAAATTGTAAGCGCCGAAATTCCAGATGAAGACGGGGAACCAGACTTGTATCAATTAGTTCGAACGCACATGATCCACGGTCCCTGCGGTATATTAAATAAATATTCACCTTGCATGAATGAAAATTAATGCACAAAAAGATACCCTAAAGAATTTCGAAACGAAACACACGAAAATATTAACGGTTATCCTCTTTACAAACGGCCAGATAATAATGCAAAGATATATATTCTCTAGAAAAACGGTTTAGTAAAATATACAGTAGATAACAAATGGATAGTACCTTACAATCCATATTTGCTAAAAAAGTATAAAGCTCATATTAATATCGAAATATGCTCTTCGGTTAAAAGTGTTAAATATATTTGCCATTATCAGTGTAAGGGTCATGACTGCGCAAGTATTAAATTAGGTCAACCAGATAAAGATAAAGTAATTCAATGGGATGAAATTAACGGTTATTTAGATGCGAGGTATGTTTCTGCTCCAGAATGTTGTTGGAGGCTACTGGAATATCCCTTACACGATAAATCACATACAATATTTGAGTAAGCTGTTCATTTGAAATACCAACAGGCGGTATTTTTCGTTAATGGTCAAGAGAAAAAAGCAGTAGAACGGGCAGCGAAAAAAAAATACAACTTTAACTGCGTGATTTATTCTAAATAGCACAGATGTAAATGCTCGGCAGTATGTTTATATGCAAATTCCAAAATATTATGTATTTGTTAATAACGCTTGGAAGGCTAGGCAACGCGAGTCAAAACCACCAATAGGCCGAATGATTTCCGTCAGTCCGAGAGATATAGAAAGGTTCCATCTACGTTTAATATTAGTACACGCGAAAGGGGCCACAAGTTTCGAAGACTTGCGTACCGTAGATGGTAAGTTGTATAACACATACCAAGAAGCTGCCCGCGCATTAGGTCTTTTAGCAAATGATAAAGAATGCGAAAATTGTTTAGGTGAGGCAGTGATAAATAAATTTCCGGGACAATTAAGAGAATTATTTGCATATTTAATTTGTTTCCACACGTCCACCAATGCCGTAGCTTTGTGGGAAAAATTGAAAGAGTATTTGATAGAGGATTATTTATTGCACAATTCGGAAAAAGTAGCGCAAAATAAATGTTTAAGAAAAATTCAAGAAATATTAGAAATACATAGATTCACATTAAGAGATTTCGGTTTAATGCTGCGAGATAACGTAGATGAAAATGAAAACGATTTGATTGATACTGCAGCAGAGAAATTAGAGGGAGAACAAAATGTAGCGTTGTTTAATAATGATCAAAGAGATATTTTAGATTTAATTTTAAATGCCGTATCAGATAGTAATAGCAAAAATAGATATTTCTTTGTAGACGGTCCTTGTGGTACAGGAAAGACATTTTTATATAATACCCTCATCGGTATTTTAAGAGGTCAAAATATTAAGGTAATAGCCGTGACGTAGACAGGAATAGCGGCTACTTTATTAAAAGGTGGACAAACTATACATTCGGTTTTCAAGTTACCAGTACCTGTAAATGACGGCTGCGTACGTAAAGTTAAAGCGAATAGTAATGCAGGCAAACTAATAAAAGATGCAAGTGACATCATCTGTGACGAAGTAACAATTATACTGAAACACGCGTTAAATGCAATAGATTTACTTTTAAAAGATTTAATGAACAATACTTCACCATTTAGCGGGAAAGTTATAGTATTAGGTGGTGATTTCAGACAATGTTTACCTGTAGTAAATTATACAAATCATCGTATCACAATAATAGAAACTTGTGTAATAACAAGTCACTTATGGCAACTCTTTCAAAAATTTTCTTTAAAACAAAACATGCGTGTAAATAGGGACGAAAAATAATTTTCTGAGTATTTACTAAAAATCGGCAATGGTTTAACTGAAGTTGTCAAAATTCCTGCACACTGTGTATCACAAACGTCATTAGCTAATGATATATTTGGAGATAATGAAATAGAGCCAAATGATATACACAAATTTACAGACCGCGTCATTTTAGCACCAACAAATGACTATACAATGGTAATAAACGAACAAGTATTAAATAAAATCGTAGGAGAATCAAAAATATATTACAGTGCTGATTTTTGTTAAGGCGATGATAAAAATAAACTTAGTTATCCAACAGAATTATTAAATGCGTTAACACCAACCGGAATGCCTCCTCATAAATTAACGTGAAAAGTGGGGGCAATAGTAATGTTACTAAGAAACATGAATCCAAAACGTGGGCTATGTAATAGTACAAGACTTATTATAAAAGATATGAAAACTAATTACCTTGATGTAAAAGTATTAACCGGGCAAAGTGCAGGTACCCGACTGTATCTACCAAGATTTGATTTAATTACCGATAAAAATTTACCATTCAGTTTAAAACGTCGCCAATTTCCAATTCGATTAGCATTTTCAATGACAATTAATAAATCACAAGGTCAAACGTTAATTTTGTTGGAATTAATTTAGAAAATCCAGTTTTCACTCACGGCCAATTATATGTTGCAATGTCGAGAGTACGGTCATCTAGAAACTTAAAAATTAAATTACCGGAATCAAATATTAACGAAAATTCTAAAGAAAGAATAACCACGGATGTGGTATTTAAAGAAATTTTAAACTAAACAAGATATTAAAATCATAATGAAATAATTTCAATTAAATATTAATCAGTATAAAAATTATATAAGATAACAATATTATATGAAGTACATATTTATAAACATTATTTCAAAATTTAAAAACATTATATAGAGCACTTCATAAACAAATTTTCAAAAAATTTAACTTAAAGTGCAAGTATTATACCAATCTTTTCACATGATGAACATTATGCAGTATCGTTGCCAGGTTATTAAAAACCTTACAGATAAAATTATCAGATTCAAATATTAAAAATAAAGATTTGAATTGTGAACAAGCGGAGTATTTAGAAAAAATTTAAATTGAACAAGTAGATATCATGATAAAAAAATTTTATATTTACAATGTCATAGTCATTTCGTAACTTATTGCAAAATTATGAACAAAATATCAGTAATATATAAATTTCATTATAATTAATTTTAAAACTATATAAAAAAAATATTTAATGTTTGAAGTCAAAGACATTGTAATAAAATTTACTAAAACTAAATAAATCTAGCAAATACATATAAAAAATTGCAATCTATTTAATAATTAATGAATGAATGTAAAATTAAAAAACATTTAATATACAAAAGTATATAATAAATTATAATAGACAAGCAGGCCATTCTACCATTGTATCTCAAAACTCATGCAACAGAATACTAATTTGTACTTATGTTTTTGGCATTATACTACAAAATCGCCAAGTATGGTAAAAATTTCAAGTACCATTGAAGGTTTTAATGTGTTATGTTCCAAGTCATTGTGACTGTTGCATGAATTTGAGAAATAAGGTTTTGATATTCATAAAACTATAAAAGTGCAAATATTAACTACAATTTATTTAAACATTCATTTTTTGGTAAAAATACCTTTTAATGTACATATAATATTTATATCATATAATTTATAATTACTTTGGTTGATGGCAAAACAATAGCTTGGACATAATGCATTAAAACCCAATACCAGTGGTATTTAAATTTTTGCTGTACTTTGATTTAGTATTATAGCCCGTGATTTAATGAATAAATATAAGAGAAATTAAATACATTAAAAAAAAAACTTTATCAAAATTATTCGCCACATACTGGCTGGTTGGAATTAGGCATATGAGGCTCATTAAAACCTTAAATTTTTAAATTTAAAATTTTTAGAATATCGGAAAAACATGTAATATTATAAAAAGGATTATTGATGGTGTATATGAAATATAAAATAAAAATATAAGAAAGCAATAATGATAAATTTAAAATATAAAATAAAAGCATGTTGAAGCAATAGTAGGTATAATCGGAGGTTTCTGGCTCACTTCCGCTTCCGGTCTTGGTATTAAGCTAGTGTTTGCACGCCTAGGTTGTATGCAACCCACATGCGTCCAGTGTGTTGTGTACAGCACAGCACATCGGCGTGCTGTTGTCCCTGAATTTTATGCAACCCACATGCCTTATTTGTATTGTTGTGCAGTTTCCCAATAGAGATCTCATTCTTGTGTGGTGCCCTCTCCCTCTCCACCCTTTCTCTTCCTTCTATATTTTCCGAACCTGCCGCCCTCTCCCTCCGCTCCCAACCGTTATATTCCTCTGCTACATTTTTATTTTATTTATTATATTTTTTAAAAACAGAGTACGCTTTATCACAGTAAAATCTGCTGAGATACATGGTAAAAGTATACATGACACACTTTCTATCTCTCTATCTTTTATATTTATTTATATGGGACAACAACAATTAGAATGATTTATATCTGTACACAATTCAAAATTACAATTGTTTATATACATTTTTATTTTATTTATTATATTTTTTAAAACAGAGTACGCTTTATCACAGTAAAATCTGCTGAGATACATGTTAAAAGTATACAATGTCCTAATGCGACTATCCCTCTGCCTGATGTCTCGTACTTGGTGAATTTTATAAGAACACTGAGTGTGTGTGTGTGTGAGGTGTAAATAAATCTGTGAAAAAAGTAAAAATTTAAATAATACAATAGTTTTTTCTTTTAATAAATAGTACATACCTTTTCTCTCTTGTTCATTATTATTGTCTGACACATTCTTGTTTATTCCATGATGTATATACATTCTTGTCTATTCCATGATGTATATAATTCACATTCGCAATTATGACAACGATAGTAGTCTTGTGGTATAGTTTCTAATTCATGTAAATTTATATTATGACATTCTTTTTTATAAAAATATACAAATCTGGGCTCAGTAACCCAAGTTCTATCTATAGAATTTTCTCGAAAACAATATTCACATAATTTTAAAGGTCCCACGTCCATAATTCGTTCATCTCCTAGCCAAGCATGGTTTAAACAATAAAATACGATTTCATAGCAGTACCAGGCGTCATCGTTTGAATCTTGTGGTGTTCCACATATTGGATATAAATTATTTGTATTTGATACTTCATTGTTTTGTAGACTCATGATTGTGACTACCAAAAACAAAAGAAAAATATATTTATTCATACTCACATGCTATGAAATTGTTTGGGAATATTAGGAGTGATAACAAAAAGAACAAACAATTATCAAATAACAAAATTTATTTTTCAGTTCTGTAACAAAAGAAAAATTAATTAATTTAAAATATTTTGTTAAATAATATTAATTTACAATATTTTTCAAAAAAAATTGATAATACATACATTTACATACATAACGTAGACAGTGCGGCCACTTCTCCAAATTTGGAGTGGCCATTCGATTCCATCTATTAAGCCACTATATACACGAGTTGCCTCTGGGGGAGGCAACTTATTAAGTTCTATTAAATCAACATCAATCATCTGAAATATATATGATAAATAAAGTAAAATTATGAATGTTATATTTAAAATACTTAAATAATTTTATAACTTACATTCAAATTCTCTACTAAATGTTTGTGAACCGACATGCATATTTTAAAAAATTCCATTTTTTCTGATAATAATGCATAAGGCAGCAGCTGCTTTTATAGAATATGATAATATTTATCAAGTTGTGGTCTTTTGATTAAAATTTTCCATTATAGAACAACGTATAAGAAAATTTGCTTATTATTTTTTATCAATTTGTGGTATTGGTTAAACACAATTTATTACAATGTACATAAAAGAAAATACAATATGTTACATATAAAAGGTAATTCAAAAATAATATATAAGATTTAGTAATATAAAAAAGGTACATAGTAAATATTAAAAAAATTATAAACAGTAACATAAGAAAAATTATATACATTTTTTAAATGAAAATAATAGTTACAAAGAAATGATAATACTAAATAACCTAATAACTTTTGTTTATAGGACATATCATGAACAATTAAAGTTCCAATTTGGGATGAAATTGAAACACATTTCCACATCCAGTGTAATAAATGCAGGAAGTTTTGTAGCATGAAATCTTCCCCGGAAATTCACAGGTTGGAGGTGTGAAAACCCATGTTGTTTTGCCCTTATACCCCGGACACTTTTTTGGAAGTCCCACACATTCGGGTTTTCGACAGTATTTGCATTTTGGAGTATCCATACTTATACAGAAATGAGATTAGTAGGATAATGGTTTGGGAATATTATGAGTAATAACAAAGAAAAGAACACACAATACAGGTAATACATATATATTTAAAACACATTTAAAAATAAGAAAAAATATATAATATAATAATAAGAGTTACAAGCTAGTTTCCATAGCTTTTAATTCAATACAGGGACAAGTAACAGAGGAATTCCATTGAAACAATTGTGTATTACATTCATAACAATAATTATTTTCAAAATCTTTTAAAAATTGTAACATTTCACAATTTTTTAATATTAAATGATCTTTAAAAAGCGGTTTAAAATACCAAATACCACTAATTTTTCCTTGCATTTGTAGAAAACTTTGTTCCTTACATATTTTTACAAATGGTTTTTGCATCCAATATCTTGCACATACACGACAATAATGTTGACACATCTAAGAAAAATTACCATTTGATAAAAAGAACGTATAATATTTTATATTTATATGATTATTATCATTAAAGCAATATGGTATAATATTTTCTGAAGTTCCATATTTCCATATTTTATAATGATCTAAATTAAAATAATCTAAACTAATGTTTTCTCTTTTTTCTCTTTCCTCTTCTTTTATTAACTGTTTAAAGCAAATTTCATCATCGCTTGGGACGAGAAAATCTATAATTTCAGACATTTTTTTTTTAACAATATGTTTACTTTTTATACTGCAAATCTGAAACTAAAATAATATAATTTTTATTTATATTTTTTCTTATTTTTTGCTTTTAAATATTTCTAATTTTTTAGTAAAATTTTATTTCAGCATAATTGTCCTTGTTAAAGTTAACTTGAATGTATTTGTCTTTCAATAGTTGAACTTCTTCTTCGGTTAGAGTGTTATAACGATTTGGTAGGAATATTGAAAATTCCTCTAATTCACAAATAATTGCTTTTCCATATTTTGTTGGAATTATTCGAGCTTCACAAATTTTATATTTTGAACTATCGAGTTCTGTTAATGATTTTATAATTTTTCGTTCTAAACATCCAATTTTGTTAATTTTGTTTAGAAAATCCATTTCTAAAAGAATTCACAAAATACAAATAACGCTAAAGTAATAAAGAAATAATAATTACTTACTTGCAGTAGAGTAGTTAGGTACTTGTTGTTATTTCAACAATTTCTATTAATATAATATTTTTTATGAATATATTACCTCTTTATATACATATTTTATCATCTATATATGGTTTTAAAAACCATTATTTCCTTCAAAATAGCTATTTTTACATTTTTTCTTTGTTTTAAACAATGATAAATTAATTTTTATATTGGTTTTGGTTTTTTTATGGTTTAAAAACCATGATTTCCTTCAAAATTGTTATTTTTACATTTTTTCTTTGTTTTAAACAATGATAAGTTAATTTTTATATTGGTTTGGTTTTTTTAATCTACATAGGTTTACCAATATTTCCTTTTTTATATTTTTTATCTATATGATTATTTTTTTTGTTGTATTTTACTTAACATTTTTTATATTTTTTCAAATATTAACTAAATACAAAAATAATATCACCCAATCACAATAGTTGTTATAAAAACCAATCAGAATAGTTTTTATTATAACCAATAAAAAAAACTACTGATATTTGGTACGACCAATGTAAAATAGGATAGATAAAAATATTTTGTATAAAAGATACTTTTCTATGAATTTTTGTAGATATTGTTCAACATACAATATACAAAGCAAGTAGAAAATATTCCAATGTAAGCATACTTATAAATATTAAATTGCTAATATATTTTAATTAAATATTTAATTATTTTAGATTAGTATGAAACAGCTCAGTGAAAAGAAATCTCAAAGAAGTACTGGAATGGGAATGAATAAAAAAAAACTAAACATTCCTAAAAATACGAAAAAAAAATTACCATCAAAGTGTTTGAAAAATCTTCATGTTACCAATAAAGAAAATATAGAGCCCAGTAATCAGCAGACACATAAAGAATCTGTAAATTCACGAGACCAAAAACAAGAACTAGAACAAGGACAACTACAACAGTCTAATATTACTTTTTTCAACAATGATGGTTTTGTGTCAACTATTTTAAATTTTCAACAAATGAATAAAAATAATAGAAAATTTTTATTAGAATACAAATATTCATTAAATTCAGAATTAAATAAGTGGATAAGCGTAGGGTTTGATCCAACTAAAAATTTTGAAATTGTTGTAAGACTTTCAAATACAAATTATTCTAATATAATTTGTTTTAGTTTAACAGACTGGTTTGAATTTTGTCATTTAAAAAACATTATTCTAAGTTACTTTTATAATCAAAGTAATATTGAATATCGCAATTTAAAAGAACATCACTTAATATTTGATAGTGTTAATTATATAAAATTATTATTTATAAAATGGTATGGTGAAAATATATGTCTGAATTTAGAATCTGTTGAAAATTTATTTAGATTGTCAGATGTCATAAATAATTATATAAATGTTTTACAACATTTAAACTTTTATAATTATTATTTAGATAGAATTGGTACGACATACTTGTTAGCGGAAAGTAAAACAGAAACTATTAATAATATTATTAAGACAGAATCTATACATAGTATTTATAGCATTGCTATGAAAGAATTTTTACAGGAATATTCCGATATTATAGAAGACATTGTATTATATTAATATATATTTATATATTGTTTTATTTATTAAGTATATAAATAGTATTTATTGTAAAAAATATTTTTAAGTTAAATTACTGAAATGTAATATTGTTTATTTACTTGTAAATAATAAATAAAAAATTAAATAGTGTTTTTATTTTATCTATTATGCATTCATGACACAATGTAAAAACACAAGATACAAGAAACCACAAAAAAATGATATATATATATATAGATATACCTATATATATTTAAATACACAATTGAATTTTACGACAAAAAAATGTTGTCATTTGACGTAATTAGTTCGTCTTTTAAAAAACGTATATTTTGTGGGCGAATTATGAACACAGATGATATTATTGATCCAATAACATTTTTAACTCAGTGTTTATTTATTTTAATAAACAAAGTGGGTGAATTTATGTTTCAATGGAAATCAAATGTGAAATTGAATTGTGAGCTTGCGTGTGAATATCTAATTAAAAAAGGTGATACTGAGATAACTACAAATATTTATCATAACTGTAAGATGGGGTATATTTGTCTAAGTGATGATTTTACTGAATGGTTTGAACGAAATGTAAAACAACCCATTTTAAATCAAATGTCAGAATTCCAAGAACGTGACAGTGGCAAAGCTTTGAAACGAATTCTTTATTTACAAGTAAGTTTTTCAAATTTTTTATATTTTTTATTATTAAAATATTTAATTTTTACAGGTGAATATAAATAAATACGATCCTACAAACTGTGGTGGTTCTTCGTATATAGAACTACCACTAAATATAAAAAATAAGCATGCTGTTATTAATGTAAAAAACAGTGACAATAAGTGTTTTGTATGGTCACTCCTTTCGGCTATGTATCCAGTAAAAAAAAATAATGATCGTGTGTCTAAATATCCTAAAAATCATGATGAAATTTTTAATTTAAAAAACATACATTTTCCTATGAATTTGACAAACATTGAAAAATTTGAAAAACAAAATAAAATTTCGATTAATGTTTACGGTTTAGAATATGATATGAAATTAAAATTATATGTTGTTGTTGGACCATTACATTTCACAAAAAATAAGCTAGACAATCATTTTAATCTTTTATATTGGAAAAAAGATAATATGGGACATTACGCTTGGATAAAATCACTTTCTCGTCTTTTATCATCTCAACTATCTAAAAATAAAAAAAAAAAATTTATTTGTGAGAGATGTCTTCAATATTTTGGTACTAAAGCTATTTTAAAACAACATGAAAAAGATTGTATGAATTTCGACGCTGTTAAAATTGAAATGCCAAATGAAGATAATAAATGGATTAAATTTAAAAATTTTATGTACAAAGAGCGTCATCCTTTTGTCATTTATGCAGATTTTGAATGTCTAACAACACCTGTTTATACCTGTCAACCAAATCCATCCAATTCGTATACAAATATTTATCAACATCATGTACCATGTGCTGTCGGGTATCAATTAAAATGTTCTTACGATGATACATTATCATTTTATGAATCATTTCGTGGACCGGAAGCAGCAAAATGGTTCATGAATCGGATGAAAGATATAGTAGGATTAATACAAACAATTTCTGAAAATATTGTTCCTTTGAAAATGACAAATGAAGAATGGGAAAGTAAGATAAAGTAAGAGACCGTTGTCATTTTTCTGGTAAGTTGTTAATTTAATTATTAATATTTGTTAACTATTATTGAATAATTATAGGAAAATATCGAGGAGCTGCTCATAGATCATGTAATTTGTGTTATAAAAAACCTAAATATATTCCTATTTTCTTCCATAATCTTGGTGGCTATGATAGTCACCTTTTTATACGCGAATTTGGAGTAGATGAAGAAAATATTGTATTAATACCTATGAATAACGAGAGATTTATTTCATTTTCCAAAAACGTGAATGGTATTATGCTTCGTTTTTTAGATTCATTCAGGTATTGTTATAAATGATTAGTTTTTTATAATTTATTAATATTTTTTCTTATAGATTTCTTAATTGTTCACTTGAAAAACTTGTGAGCTATTTAGTGCCCGCCCAATGTACTTTATTAAATAAGTACTACCCTACTGATTGGAAATTTAATATGTTAAAAAGAAAAGGTATATTTCCATATGATTATATTAATTCATGGGAATGTTTAGAAGAAGTACAACTACCGTCAAAATCATCGTTTTACTCCAGACTATGTGATAAATCTGTATCAGATGATGATTACAACCATGCATTAAATGTGTGGAAATTATTTGATCATGAAAACTTAGGCGACTACCTAGAGTTGTATCTTCAAACAGATGTATTGCTTTTGTCTGATGTATTTGAAAATTTTAGAAATATTTGTTTAAATGCATATGAATTGGACCCTGTTCATTATTATACAACTCCAGGTAAATATATTCTAAATATGTTTTTTTGTTCATGTATAAGATTTATTTATTATAATTTTGTTTTGCAGGACTAGCATGGGATGCCATGTTGAAAATTACAGAAGTAGAGCTGGAGTTACTGACTGATATTGATATGATATTATTTTTTGAAAGAGGCATACGTGGTGGTATTTCTCAGTGTTCAAACCGCTACGCCAAAGCAAACAATATTTATATGAATTCATTTAACCCAAAAGAACCGCAAGAGTTTCTTATGTACTTTGACGCTTGTAATTTGTATGGTTGGGCAATGACACAATGTTTACCACATGGTGGCTTTACATGGTTAAGTGACGAGAATATTAGAACACTAGACATTACTAATATACCTGACAATGGATTAGATGGATACATTTTTGAAGTTGACTTGGAATATCCAATAAACTTACACGACCTACATAAGGATTTGCCCGTATGTGCAGAACAACAAAAAACCCCAAATTCAAAATTTAAGAAACTTCTTACAACACTATATGATAAAAAAAAATATGTAATACATTATAAAAATTTAAAACAAGTATTGGAATTTGGACTAAAAATAATTAAAATTCATCGTGTTATAAAATTTAAACAATCATTTTGGCTTAAGCAGTATATTGACAAAAATACAAATTTTCGCAAACACGCAAAAAACAATTTTGAAAAAAACTTCTTTAAACAAATGAATAACGCCGTTTACGGGAAAAGTATGGAAAATATTAGAAATAGATATGATATAAAATTAGTTTCGAAATGGAATGGAAAGGGTGGGGCACGGAAGTTAATTGTCAAACCAAATTTAAAAAAAGTTGTAATATTAACAGAAAATTTAGTTTCAATTGAACTAAGTAAAATAAAAATTTTGTTTAATAAACCTATTTATATTGGTATGGCTATATTAGATATATCCAAAACACTTATGTATGACTTTCATTACAATTACATACATAAAACTTATACAACGCCAAAATTACTGTACATGGACACTTACTCATTTATTTATAAATTTAATGAAGACCCATACATACACATAAAAGAAGACATACACAGATTTGACACATCGGACTACACAGTAGATAATAAGTATGGTATACCACAAGCGAACAAAAAAGTTGTTGGATTGTTTAAAGATGAGAATAGCGGGTTACTAATGACAGAATTTGCGGGTTTAAGATCAAAAATGTATTCTTTTGCATTGGAAAATAACAAATCATACAATCGAGCTAAGGGAATTTCAGGAATAATAACAAAAACACTCACTATTGACTGTTATAAAGACTGTTTATTTACAAATTCACATATGTACAAAAGACAACAGAATATAATATCTAAAAATCACACAATATTTTCATGTGAAATTAACAAATTATGTCTTACAAATAATGATGACAAAAGATATATCATTGATGGACAGACTGATACTCTACCCTGGGGACATTATTCATTGTTGTGATGATCAGATAATATATATTTTTTAAATAATATCAGATTTATTTATCCACGAATTGTGTGTTTTATTGAAACCTAACCATTTTACAAAAGCTTTCGATCCCTTAGTTTTTAAAACTTTTTCTACTAAGTAAATATTTGGAAAGTTTGTTTTTTGAAGTTCGTGTTCATAAAATCCACCTCTAATTTTATTCCCTTCATAGTCTTCAATAAGATAAGTAACAGGATTTGTAATATTTACTTTTACAATCTTAAATATTTCTGTACTCCAATTCGGAATATATCCTTTATCAAATATGGACTTGTATTTACTAATTCGTACAAAATCACCAATTTTGTACTTACCACGACCAACAATTTTAATATTGTTATATACAGTTTTTAATAAATGATCTTCTTTTTTCTGTGTTACATCTATAGGTTTCATTTTTATTGTTCTATGTTTTGTATTGTTATATTTTTTAATTAATCGTGGTAACATATCTAACCATTTGTATGAACCTTGAACACTAAATTCTCGCCACATGTTAGTTTTCAACGTACGATTAAATCTTTCCACTACACTTGCTTTAAGATTACTAAATGTTGAATAATGATTGATTCCATATTTTTTTATTTCTTTCGTAAATGTGCTATTGTAAAATTCTTTTCCGTCATCCGTATGTAAATTTTTTGGTATACGACCTTGTTTTAAAATTTTTACAAAAGCTTTGGTGACGTCATCACCAGATTTTGTTTTTACTGGTAAAGCCCACGCATATTTAGAAAATACATCAATTATTGTTAATAAATACTTATATCCTTTATTTTCACGTTGATATGGAATCATAATTACAAGATCACATTGCCATAAGTCATCAATACCTTTTGTTATAACTTTTCGTCTTTGAAAATTTCGACGTGCAGGTTTATGTAATTCTCTTGCAACATTTAGTTTACTCATTGTTTTTTAATTTTTCAATATATTTCTTAAATAATTCTTCGTAATTTCGTAATAATATTTTTTTATTTGGTATTTTAGTTGTATAATTCTATTTCGTCTTTGTTTAAACCAATTTTAATATGATCTTTAAGATATTTTTCTACAATCAATTTAATTTTTGATTCGTCTGGTTGAATACTCTTTATTCTTTCTTTCAACATGTTTTGAACTATAGTTTTTTCTTTTATCATGTTCTGTACCATAGTCGTAAGATTAACGATTTTTTCATCTTGTTTTTCAATTTTAGAACTTTGGTCACGAATATTTGTTTGTTCAATATTAATATTTCTTACTATTCCTTCTATTCTTTCATTAATATTGTGTAAATGAGTATTTAATTTTGAACCCACAATTGAGTCTATTTTTGATTCGTCTGGTTGAATACTCTTTATTCTTTCTTTCAACATGTTTTGAACTATAGTTTTTTCTTTTATCATGTTCTGTACCATAGTCGTAAGATTAACGATTTTTTCATCTTGTTTTTCAATTTTAGAACTTTGGTCACGAATATTTGTTTGTTCAATATTAATATTTCTTACTATTCCTTCTATTCTTTCATTAATATTGTGTAAATGAGTATTTAATTTTGAACCCACAATTGAGTCTAATGATTTTACAATTGTTTCAATTGTGGTTCTAGTATTTTTTTCAATGTCTTTTACAAGTTTGTTAAATTTGTTCAAATTAGTATTTATTTTTGAGTCTATAATTTCTGGTAATGTTCTATTTATAGCATCTATTTTTTGTTGATTATTATTTGATTTTGTTTCTATAAGATCACAAAATTTATTCAATTTTTCATTAATTTTTGAGTCTAAAATTGATGGAATTACTTTTATTACTGATTCTATTTCTTGTTGATTATTATTTGATTTTGTTTCTATAAGATCATTAAATATATTCAATTTTGCATTAATTTTTGAGTCTACAATTGATGGAACTATGTTTATTACTGAGTCAATTTTTTCATCTACGTACTTTTTATTTGTTGCGTTTGTATTGTTAATTGGCACTGCAACATTTGCAATTGGTTTCATTTTAGCATTGTATACTTCTGTATTATCTTCTATTGATATATTTATTGAATGTGATTGCACATCTTTTACAGATTTTATAATTTGTAAATCAACATAATTTTTAGTAGTTGCATCTAATGGCTCTATTGGATTTGCAACATTTACTAATCTTTTGTCATTTACGTCATATGTATTATTATTTAACCGCAACGAAAACTGATCACTATAATTTTTTCGTCGTTTAAAACGTCTACCGAACTTGTCAACAGACATTTTAATACTAATATCAAATTTTAAATATTTATTGTATTATATTAGCTTCTCTTAATTCTTCAATAATGGATATAATTTCATTGTTTACATTATTATTCCCCGCTTGTTTCGAGGCCAGTAGTAATTGTAGACGATCTACTAACTCATCAGCAGAATCCCAATAGACATATTCTCGCTTATAGTCTGTAAATTCCATGTCATTAGGAAGCAATCCATAACCTTTCTTTTTAATTTTTGTTTGTACAGATGGTGAATATCTTTTTTTAGCTTTAGTAGAACGGGACGATGTACGTACAAAATTTGGTTTAATAATGTTAAAATATTTAGGATATGTAGATATAATGACTCGTGTTCCTGTTGTATTTTTATGTGCATCTGTTTGTTTTAGAATATTTATATATACCTCTTTATCATGTTCGGTGTATAATTGTGGATCTTTTTTAAAAATTAATTCGTATAAACCTTCTGTTCCTTCATACTGAATATTGTCAATTATGATATCATTTTTATCTATTTCTATATATTTTTTTCCCAATTTAAATAATCCATTATCATATTTTAACCCATATATTTTATCAATATCACCATGATTTAATAAATATTTCATGAGATATTTTGAAGCTACATTTCCAAATTTCAATTCTAAATTTTCCCATTCTTCTTGTCCTTGCGGTGTATTGATTGATAATCTGGCTTCTGTTATTGGCGAAATTTCTGGTGATATTTCATACTTATTTTCTGTTTTTACATTAGAAATTGTTGGAGACAAAAAAGGTTCATTAGGAGAATCTTCAAAATTTAATTTTTGTTTAAATTTTTTAGTTTCGTTATTAATTTCTGTTTTTTCCTTTATTTCTGAACTAGATTTGTTTTTAACGAATTCTTCTAAAGGTGTAATTATTGGTTTAAATGTTTTTTGTAATAATTCTTCTGTGTCAACATGTCCTCTTTTTACAGCATTAAATTTTTTTCGTAATACTTTACTTACTGATATAATATCTTGTAGAACGTTCTTGTCATTCATTCTTTTTGATAAAATTTATCTAATCCTTTCCGGTAACGACCTAAGCCACAACTGTCTTTATCAATGACTGCAAAGTCATATTTATCTTGCCAACATTTTATACAAAAATTTTTGAATTGATCGAAGGACATATCTGTGTTAACATGATCATTATAAACATGACGCAAATTAGTTTCATCTTGTTTAAATAAAATAATAAAATTTGTATTGTCTCTAATTAAATGTTTTGGTATGTGTGCATATGTCTGGGAAAGATAAAAACAATCAATTAAATTGTGTCGTCCCATACTAAAATATTCACGCATACAATTTTGTTTGTCACAAGTTACATCATCGAAAATTATAACAGAATTATGTTGTGCTTCATTTGGTGATATAATATCACAATTGTCATTAAATTCGTAATAACCCATTCCCTTCACTTTGGATGCACATTCTTTTAGAAACTTGTATTTTGGTTGTTGTGTTGATTTTGAATATAAATAAATATTTCTAAATTTTAAACCATTTATATGAGTAAGTAAACTAAGCAAAATATTGGTTTTCCCACAACCGCTAGGTCCAATAATTATACAACGTATGTTATTTGGTAATAAATTACTATGATTTCTAATATCATTTTTAAGAGATTTCAAATCAAAATTTTTTACTTTTAAAGATTGCTTGTGCTTAATAAATGACATTTTTATTTATTGAGTATATATATAAATATATACGTAAGACTGTTTTATACTTTAGTTACAAACCAGAACTGAATGATTACGTACAGTGGAGCTGGTATAATTAACAAAGTAATAGATTCTTTACCTATTGAACTACACATACCTGGTTATAATTTTTGTGGTCCTGGTACGAAATTAAGGAAAAGATTAGCTCTAGGTCATCGGGGTATCAACCCGTTAGATGAAGCTTGTCGTGAACATGACATTGCTTATTCCCACAGCAATGATTTAAAAAAAAGACACGAAGCTGACAAAATTTTACAAGAAAGAGCGTGGAACAGAGTATTATCAAAAGATTCATCCTTTAAAGAGAAAGCAGCTGCTTGGACAGTAACAAACATGATGAAAGCAAAACGAAAATTTGGTATGGGAATAAAAACTAAACCGGTGAAAAAACATCGCCGTGGTCGTGTCATAAAAAATCGAAAGAAGAAGGGTGGATTTTTACCACTTGCAGCTTTATTACCTTTTCTTGGAAAAGCACTTATAGCTGGTGCTACAAGTGGGGCTGCATCATATGGGGTACAAAAAATGTTGAAGAAAACTGTTGGTGATGGCTTATATTTAAAGCCGTACAAAAAAGGATCAGGAATTAAAAAGAACAAAAAAAAAAAATCAAAAAATTGCCGAACAGGGCGTTAACTAATTGGGATTTAAAGAAATATAGTTCGAATATAAAACATTTTCGTGGTATCTATATGCGTGACACACTACCGAAATTTCCATTAAAATATGAAGCTGCAATTGTTAACTTAGATAACAACTACGGTCCTGGGACTCATTGGGTTGCATATATTAAAAAAAATAATTATGTTTTGTATTTTGACAGTTTTGGAAATTTACCACCACCTAAAGAGTTAGTATATTATTTTGGGGATAAGATTAAAATCAGATATAATCATAAACGATTACAAAGACTAAATTCATATAATTGTGGTCATTTATGTTTAAATTTTCTTATAAATTCAAAAGAAAATTTCTAATTAAATTAGTTTCATAATGGATTCCATAACAATTACATTAACTGGAAATAAATCAGAATTAAGTGCAGATTTTTTTCCACCTATTGAACTAAATAATCGTAGGGAATATGCTGTTGGTTTAATTAATTTTGAAACATTTCATTCAATACCCAACGTTGATGAAACTAATAATAAATTTTATTATTATATTGATAACACAATTCAAGAATACACTATTCCAGTGGGTTCATATGAAATTGAAGATTTAGATAAAATTTTAAAGAAAGAACTTAACGATCCTAATATAGTTTATTTTGATAATATAATCCAAAAAAAAGAGAAAAATAAAAATAACTTTATTAATCTAATTGCTAACAATAATACATTAAGATGTGAAATAAAAAGTTCAGTTAGAATTGATTTTACGAAGGAAAATAATATTGGTGCATTGCTTGGATTTACAAAACGGATTCTTGAAAGTAATATTATTTATGAAAGTGATTTACCAGTTGATATAATTAAAGTGAACTCTATTCTTATTCAATGTAATATAGTTACGGGGTCTTATAAGAATGGTAAACTGGAACATATTATTCATGAGTTTTTCCCATCAGTTGCACCTGGGTATAAAATACTCGAAGTACCTAAAAATGTGATTTATTTACCAGTGAACACTCATAGAGTAAATAATATTACTCTAACTATTACTGATCAAGAGGGGAGAATAGTAAATTTTCGTGGTGAGACAATTACTGTGAGACTTCATCTTAAAAAAGTTTCTAATGGGTATTGACTATAAAAGAACTCAACTATCAGAGACAAAATTCAGTGTACCGTCAGTGTTGTCAAAAAGACGTTTATTAACCTCAAAATTGACTATATCTACAAAAAATAAGAAATTTCTAAAGTCATTGGGTTTAAAACTTAAAATATAAACTATGAGTAATATTTTAAATATTACATCTAATATTGTGTTTGATAATACAATATCAAACAAACAAATACATAGTTATCAACCAATTGTTGCTTCATCTTTTAATAATTGTGATGAAATTCGAATACAAATACAACAACAGGATATTTATACATTACCACATGAAAGTTACTTATATATTGAAGGCAAATTAACAAAAGAAGATGGATCTGCACCTCCTATAGATACTAAAATTACTAATAATGGTATTTCCTATTTATTTGAAGATATAAAATATTTATTAAACACTGTTGAAATTGATACAATTAAAAATGTTGGAATAACAAGCACAATGAAAGGATATGTATCTAATTCATATTCAGAACGTCAAAATTTAATAAATGCTGGTTGGATTGTTGATAATGAAAATATTTTGGATAAGGAGGGTAATTTTAATGTATGCATTCCTTTAAAAATGTTACTCGGATTTGCAGAAGACAACAAGAAAATTATTTTAAATGTGCGACAAGAACTTAATTTGATAAGAGCAAGGAATGATAGTGCTGCTTACAAATCAACAGCAGAATTAAAATTTAATATAAAAAAAATTGTTTGGTGCATGCCACATGTGTCAGTTAACAATGAAAATCGTTTAAAATTATTAAACATTGTAAATTCAAATCGTTTTTTGCCATTAGCATATCGTTCTTGGGATATATATGAATATCCTGTACTACCAGCAGCTAAAAAACAAACATGGTCTATTAAATCGTCTACACAGTTGGAAACACCAAGATTTGTAATTGTAGGATTTCAAACTGATCGTAAAAATAAAAAAGATAAGGATGCAAGCATTTTCGATTCGTGTAATTTAACAAATATTAAATTGTATTTGAATTCTACATATTATCCATACGACAACTTAAATATTGACTTTTCAAATAATAATTATGCAGTTCTGTATCACATGTATGCAAATTTCCAAAATGCTTACTATCAACAAAATTTCGGTGTATTATTAGATAGAAAGAAATTCAAAGAAATTGCGCCATTAATAGTAATTGATTGCTCAAATCAAAATGAAACTCTTCAAACTTCTTCAGTTGATATTAGATTGGAATTTGAATCAGACACTAATTTCCCGGCGAATACAACCGCATATTGTCTGATAATACATGATAAGATTGTTGAATATAACCCGTTGTCAGGGGATGTTAGAAATTCATTTTAATTTAAACATTTAAAGCAATTAGAACATCGTACTTCATTGCTCAAATCAAAAGAAAAATGAAACTTTTCAAACTTCTTCAGCTGATATTAGAATTTCCTACCATACAACCGCAAACATTCTAATAATACATGATAAGATAGTTGAATATAATCTGCTGTCAAGTGATGTTACAAGCTTATTTTAATTCAAACATTCAAAGTAATTAGAACATCGTACAAAAAATATATATAATGGAGTTAATTATTGACATACAAGGATTTCAAGCTGATGGATATATTATAATACCAAAAGAAATTTTTATACTATCAAGAGATGGAAGTAAACAACAACATTTTTATATCAAACCACCATTTACATGGGAAGAATTACCACAACATAACAAAAGATGTGCTACATGGTTATGTCGAAATCATCACGGATTAAAATGGGATAACGGACATATAAATTATAACGAAATGTGTTGTGAGCTAAAAAATTTTTTAGAAGAATCAAAAACTGTTTACGTACAAGGTGCTGTCAAAAAAGAATTTTTATTATCATTCAGTGTAAAAACATGTAATATTATAGATTTAAGCGAATTTAATTATAAAGTAGCTTTAAAAAATTGTTTAATTCATAAAACATGTTTCTTACATTCTATTCCATATGTTTGTGCTGTAAGTAATGTATATAAAATTAAAAAAATTCTAGACGATGATATATATTGTATAAATTCAGATAATTTTATGTAATATTATGTAATGAGGTATATAATAAAACAATATAATTACAAATTATTTGTGTTTTTCTTTATTTTTTCAATTACAGGTACAATGAATGTATAAAAATGTTTATAATTTTCTTTCAACAATTTTATAAATTTCTCTTTATCTTCTTCATGTATAGTCTTACTACATTTTATGTAATTTAAAATCTTAACAATACTAAGAACATAATTTGTATAATATTTATTAATTGGAACATTTGTAGTATTTTTTAATAGAAATTTACAATTTGGAGACCAACGATAATGTTCAAACAGTGCAACATCGTTTTCCTCAAAATTGCATATTTCAACATCACAAAAAGCACACTGCACAAAATCACTATAGTTTTTGTAAAAGAAACCAGCTGTTGCTAATTCCTTGGCACAAATATTTGTATTTGACCACGTACTGAATGTAGATAAACGATTAAATTCACTCTGAAGTGATAATTTTTTATCTTCATAACACAATGGACAATTTGTGATAAGTAAGCAATCATATGGTGAATCAGCCACAGTAAGTCTCGTATCAGGATGTTGTAAACAAGGTTCAAATTTTTTAAAAAAAATATCCTTTTTCCACTCTTCAGGTAATTTGTCCCACACAAAACTCAATTGTCCAATATCTCCTTTATTTTTATATTTTATAAATTCCACTGGAAGATTTTTAATATCCTCATTGGTCATTGAATTTAATGGAAACATAGATTTTAAGTCTGCTTCATAATATTTTTTCAATGTTTGATACGTTACACTATCAGGTTTAAAACTTAATATATAATTAACATCAGTAAACTTCGAAAAATTAAAATCTGACATGATGTAGATTTACTTTATAACTAACTATTTATTTCTAATTCAAATTATATATACTTTAGTTGACAGTGAATATATTGTATGTTGAACAATATCTACAAAAATTCATAGAAAAGTATCTTTTATACAAAATATTTTTATCTATCCTATTTTATATTGGTCGTACCAAATATCAGTAGTTTTTTTATTGGTTATAATAAAAGCTATTCTGATTGGTTTTTATAACAACTATTGTGATTGGGTGATATTATTTTTTGTATTTAGTTAATATTTGAAAAAATATAAAAAATGTTAAGTAAAATACAACAAAAAATAATTGTATAGATAAAAAATATAAAAAAGACAATATTGGTAAACCTATGTAGATTAAAAAACTAAACCAATATAAAAATTAACTTATCATTGTTTGAAACAAAGAAAAAATGTAAAAATAACTATTTTGAAGGAAATCATGGTTTTTAAACCATAAAAAAAAACCAAACCAATATAAAAATTAATTTATCAACGATTCAAAGTTTATAAGATGGACAACTCGTGTAAGAAATGTCATTGTAAGATGGACAACTGGAGTAAGAAATGTCAAGAAACATCGAAACAACAAGAACAACAAGAACAACAACAACCGCAACAAGAAGAAGAAGAAAATTGGGATGATTGTTGTACCGGTGTTTCTCCTCTCCACTCCAGGTTGCAGGAAGCGAAATCTAAATTACTTTTCCTTCCTGTAACCCCAGGATTAAGCAAAACCGAAAAGAAAAAATACTACGCAGCAGAGAGGCGCAGGTGGACTGCACTCAAAGATAAAAAAGACGCGTAATTGCTGCTGTTCTTCGCACTGTGTACGTTATGTATATAAATGTATGTATTATCATTTTTTTTAAAATATTGTAAATTAATATTATTTAACAAAATATTTTAAATTAATTAATTTTTATTTTGTTACAGAACTGAAAAAATAAATTTTTGTTATTTCATAATTGTGTGTTCTTTTTGTTATCACTCCTAATATTCCCAAACAATTTCATAGCATGTGAGTATAAATAAATATATTTTTCTTTTTTTGGTAGTCACAATCATGCGTCTACAAAACAATGAAGTATCAAGTACAAATAATTTATATTCAATATGTGGAACACTACAAGATTCAAACAATGACGCCCGGTACTGCTATGAAATCGTATTTTATTGTTTAAACCATGCTTGGCGAGGAGATGAACGAATTATGGACGTGGGACCTTTAAAATTATGTGAATATTGTTGTAATTTTGAATTGTGTACAGATATAAATCATTCTAATTGTTGTTGTCCCATATAAATAAATATAAAAGATAGAGAGATAGAAAGGGTGGCATGTATACTTTTACCATGTATCTCAGCAGATTTTACTGTGATAAAGTGTACTCTGTTTTAAAAAATATAATAAATAAAATAAAAAATGTATATAAACAATTGTAATTTTGAATTGTGTACAGATATAAATCATTCTAATTGTTGTTGTCCCACATAAATAAATATAAAAGATAGAGAGATAGAGAGGGTGGCAGGGGCAAAGGAAGACGGCGGCAGGGGCGGAGGGAGAGGGCGGCAGGTTCGGAGGGAGAGGGTTGCAGGAGTGAGATCTATATTATTTATCTGAACAACACACACACACACAACGCATGTGGGTTGCATAGATAAAAATTCAACAGAACAACAACAGCACACAACACACTGGACGCATGTGGGTTGCATACAACCTAGGCGTGCAAACACTAGCTTAATACCAAGACCGGAAGCGGAAGTGAGCCAGAAACCTCCGATTATACCTACTAGCAATAATTATGATTTAAAAATGTGATTTAGAAATACTTAATAATATAAAAAGGAATAGGAAATAATTTAAAATATAAATGAAAAGAAAATAAATAATAAAAAATGTTATGATGGTAAAATTTGATTTGTTAAATAATATATGCAATATATTTAATAAATGTAATTGATATAAGTATTAATTTTTATTCCAACATTAAAAGTGGTTCGTAAAATATTGTAAAAGGTAATAAAAAAGAACTTAAGTCTGATAATACCAGTGCTCCTTTTACAAATTTTACGAACCTTGCCAAAATGAAAATACAATAAAAAGAATTATAAAAGGCAATTATAAATAAAACTAGTCTTTACATATAGTTAATAAAATAATATTAACAATGAAAAACATAAATAAAATAAAAAGTATCAAGCAATGGTTAAGTATTATAAAAAATTTCTATAGCGTCTATATCCTGGTTTATTGTATGTTTTACCAATATTTTCAATAATATACATTAAAAATTTTATTTAATGATAAAAAGGTCCCTACATTTAATAGTTAAATTAAAACCTATTTTATATGTAAATATAAAAAAAGAATTTTAATTTTTTACATTAAAATACAATTATAATAAAATTATATTTATATGCATATTTCCTTCTACTACTACTAAAAGATTGGTTAAGCAATTTTTTTTTATTTTAATACAACAGTCATTAGTTAGTGCAGGATTGGTTTTATCGACTGGATATTGATGAAAGGAAAGATGTTATTTGGAGATGCAGTCATTTAATAAAATCCACTAATACACCAACGTTTCGACTGTAAATCAGTCTTCATCAGGGTGCTGATAACATACAAAACATACAATCAAATATTCGAACATACATTCAACACAGGTACCAGACTTACATAAATGGTATTAAAATCTTATCAAGTAAATCATGTAAATTATTTTACAGAAATCTTTCGACAAACATAGATAAAACATACACACAACCATGTTACTTAACAGTTATCAACCAACTAACTTATACAAGAAGTTTCAAGTTGAGTAACAGTCTAAATTTGTAAAGACCTACAGCTAGCCAATCAAGGGCCAGC
This sequence comes from Stenolophus ochropezus, assembly GCA_035578165.1. Lineage (NCBI taxonomy): Eukaryota > Metazoa > Arthropoda > Insecta > Coleoptera > Carabidae > Stenolophus > Stenolophus ochropezus. The sequence continues at coordinate 2,221,553 of JAQOWZ010000032.1, forward strand.
ACCAGATTGTACAACATATGTATAGCCAATTGAATATCACAGATTTAATATCACAAAAATGTATTTGTTCAGGGAATAAACTATTGTAATAATTGTCCGTAATGTTTTCTCAAAATCCCAGAATAAATGGAGCTGAGATTCTGAATGTCGGTCTGTGAATTTACAGATTATTGATCCCTCTGTATACATAACATTTCAAGCGTGAGACGTTTGTTTAAGTTCTTCTCCGTAGCTAGTATCCTAGTGTCTTCAAAATCGAAAGAATGTTCTTCTTTTTGACAATGTTCCACTAGGGCACATTTGGAGCTCAAATTTGGTTTTACTGCGTTTCTTGTGTGTTCCTTTAATCTAGTGTGGAGGTATCTGTTAGTTTGTCCAATGTAAGCTTTGTTACAGTCTTTACATGGAATTCTGTAAACAATGTTTGATCGTTGCATTGTGTCAATGGGGTGTTTGGTATTACTGAACAAATTATTTACTGTTTTGTATTGTTTAAACGTAATGTTCAAATTCAGGTGTCCTGTCAGCATATTTCTGATCTTGTGTGACAATTCAGAGATGTAAGGAATCGTACAGTAATAATTGTTAGTATTGTTGGGTAAGGGGCGTGGAGGATTGGTGGAATTAGTGTTTAGGATAAGATTAACTAGGGTTTTAGGGTAGTTGTTTAATCCTCATAATGACCTCAGGGTGGAAGCATTCAGACGTGAGTTTCAAAGCGCGGTTTTTTAAGTTTGCCGCCAGATTAATAAGCTGGTGCCGCGGATGGTGTGAGCGGTAGTTCAGATATCGTGTTGTAGATGTCGGCTTTTGATACCATTTTGACAATATGTTGCCTTCTTCTGTACGAATGAGTAACATGTCGAGAAATGGTATTTTTCCTTCATTTTCAACCTCCATCGTGAACTGCAAGTCGGTGTTGTAGCTGTTGAAAATCTGTAGAATAACTTCCTTCTGGTCAGATGGTACGGCTGTGATGATGTCATCAACATACTTCTTAATGAATGGGATGGGAAATGGGAGACGGGAGACACAATGTTCTACTAACCTGTCCATCACTAGATTGGCGATAACAGGGCTAAGATTGGAACCCATCGCAGTACCAAATAGTTGTAAATAGAACTTGCCATTGTAGCAGAAGAAGCTGTTGTTGTACCAAAACTCTATCAGGTGTAGTAATTCACTTTTAGGTATGGTTGTTTTGTTACTAATTATATCCCATTTCTCTTCTATAACTTGTAGAATGAGGTTAAGAGGTACATTAGTGAACAAGGAGACAACATTAATATTATTATACATTCATATTTTTAAATTATTTAACTTATTTGTATTAACAATTATCTGGTAACTCAAATAATTTCTAATAAAAATTAAAATATAATTTCAGAAAACTTTTTCAAAATTATATATTTCTTAAAAAAAATGTAGAATGATTTGTTAACTTTTGTAACTAATTAAAAGTTAAATTCATAGTATATAATAAAGATACATAAATATCAAAATAATTTCATTTGATTCACATCGATATAATATGGTATATTATTATCAAGTTCTGGAAAATATAATTTTTGTATTTCATATTTTTAGATAATAATAACTGAAATCTACACTGCATTATGGCTGTAAACTATGTCGAATATAATAAATATGGGATACAAGTATACCAGTATTTGGACAATTACATATGTGAAATCGTAATACCGAAGTTTTTTCAACTGAGGCGAACATTTTTTTTCATAAAAAAAGTGTTTGAATGTTTACATATTTTATATAAATTAATAATGTTCCTTTTTAAAAACAGAAAACTGGATCGATGGGATAAAATCTACAAGTTGAATTTTTCTTCGTTAAATATTTCATTCATTTCAATAACAAGAAAATGATTCAATTTTAACGAAGCATATGGCATATTTTAATTCAAATGATAAATGAAATATAGCATTTTATATGTTGATGTCAGACAATGAATCCACTGTAAAATGACTGTAACAATTAAAACAAACTAATCTTCCTCAATTATATTAGTCTTTATTTGTAGAGGACTGGAGTTTCATCAGATTGTTTTACTTAAATACTTGTCAACAATAATCTCAACTGAGAAGCGATATTGAATATTTTGGAACCGAACTTTGAAACCTATTCGCTGACGATTTTCCTGCCATTGGAAAAACTTCAATATTATAGACAAAGTTTAATAAGAATGATAAATACATTATATTAAAAAAAAAGCATCTAAATAAAAAAATTAATTATTTATTATTTACCAGAATGCACAACCCTTTCATCACTGGCAGAATACTTCTTCGAATTATCAAATAATTTATTAAACATAGGTAATATTTATTTGTAACTTATTATTTATATTTACTCATTAAAATTTTTTCAGACAAAATATATATAAAAGTTACTACATTAGCTAATAGAACAATTTTTCAAATATTGAATTATAAGTTCTACAAGAAAAGTTTGCAGTGTTCAAACAAAGTAAATCAAATTCTTACTAAAGCTCTTTGCGGCTGTTATATATTTTATTTGGTTATAGGTACTTAGCCCAATCCTTCTGCGACCAAACGCTCTTCCTTTATAGATGAAACAATTCCAATATATTTAAATAATGTAAGTCATTTTTTTACTGCTGATATATCTCATTATTTCAAATGATTATTTTTGTATAGTGATCGTCTTTTGCTAACGTTTTTTGGACAATTTTCGGTTAGCATTTACAGGGAATCCTGGAGCCTAATTCGTCCCTTCCAGAAGCTTCATGCTGTATAACTTATTGTCATTATTATGTATTGTAATGTTTTAATAATTTATTACTTTCCTATTTTGTGTATCCAAGTTATAATTAAACATTTGTTTAAGACGTTGTTATTTTTGATTCTAGATTGCGAAATGTCACTTTTGCACTCGAGAATGCAAAACATTTCGCAATCAAGAATCAAATCTTTTTTAGATATCTAAATTGCAAAATTAATTAAAATGCAAAAAGAAAATTTTGACGTTTATCAACTCAAATATTTTTGACAGCTGACAGAAAGCAATAAAGACACTAAAATGACAGATTTCATTAAATTGCGACCCTTTATTTCATCAAAAAAGTTGCATGTTGTAAAAGTCTTTTGTTTTTGTTACAATAACTATTTAACAATTTTCAAATAAAATATTTGTAAAAAATATGGTCAGTAATGAATATTCAAATTTTCGCACCAAAGAATAATGGCGGTACATTAGCCAAAGTCGTTGAGTACCTCTAGCCAAAAAAATATTATTTTAATATATTCGTTTGTCAAAATGAATTTTTAAGTTTCAGATATTTATTAAATTTGAATTGACTAAAAAGTACATAAAATGAATGAAATAATCATCTTTCTAAAATAAATTTGAACTATCATCTAACAAATATAAAAGTAAATCTATAAAAATTACTTTATTTATGCGACCGTTTTATTATAAATATTTCTTTGGTTTAAATTTCCTGTACGGTAGGTAACTATCTTCATGAGTATGGTTGTGCGTGCGCTATGCATAATTCCAGTGAATATAAAATGGCTGGATTCTATCGCCACTATCATTTTGTGACAATTCATTTAAAATATAATCCCTCTGTCTGTATTACACACAGTTAAGTCAGGTTAGTTTAAAGGTAGATTTTTTTAAATCTATATACCCTCTGTCTACACATCAAGTTGAACGTATCAATAATATTAGCTTAGGTTATTTGATTACCAGTGATATTAATTTAGCCAAAACAAGATTAAAATGGTCTTTGGTAGCGATTTGTCATTTCAAAAAGACCTAATTTTTTATTAGTAAAGACTCGAAGTAGCGTTCAGATAAAAAAAAATAATGGCAAGGGTAGAATTACTGGTATGTGTCCAATACATAACCTCCCGCCACTAATAATAAAATCTATGTTTTTCAGTACATTCAATTTGTAGTTTTAAAATTAGGTATTGCAGTTCACAATATTTTTAATTCATTTCATACCTAAAATTGCCTTCATAAAATTTGTATGACCAAAAAAACAATTATTTTTGGCGTTACTAAAACCAAAATCGAACTTAACCTTGATGCATGCAAATATATTCCTTATATATTTCTTCCACCTGTTTTAATTTTACAGGAAAAATACTTTATATTTACTTATTTTATCTTTTAAACTTACAGCAAATTTGACATCATATGTCAAATTTTATGAACTAATCTGTTTTATCGAAATTTCTCAGCCTAAACGATATGAAAAACTATTATAATTAATATATTTATTTTAGCTACTTTATTTATGCGACCGTTTTATTATAAATATTTCTTTGGTTTAAATTTCCTGTACGGTAGGTAACTATCTTCATGAGTATGGTTGTGCGTGCGCTATGCATAATTCCAGTGAATATAAAATGGCTGGATTCTATCGCCACTATCATTTTGTGACAATTCATTTAAAATATAATCCCTCTGTCTGTATTACACACAGTTAAGTCAGGTTAGTTTAAAGGTAGATTTTTTTAAATCTATATACCCTCTGTCTACACATCAAGTTGAACGTATCAATAATATTAGCTTAGGTTATTTGATTACCAGTGATATTAATTTAGCCAAAACAAGATTAAAATGGTCTTTGGTAGCGATTTGTCATTTCAAAAAGACCTAATTTTTTATTAGTAAAGACTCGAAGTAGCGTTCAGATAAAAAAAAATAATGGCAAGGGTAGAATTACTGGTATGTGTCCAATACATAACCTCCCGCCACTAATAATAAAATCTATGTTTTTCAGTACATTCAATTTGTAGTTTTAAAATTAGGTATTGCAGTTCACAATATTTTTAATTCATTTCATACCTAAAATTGCCTTCATAAAATTTGTATGACCAAAAAAACAATTATTTTTGGCGTTACTAAAACCGGAATCGAACTTAACCTTGATGCATGCAAATATATTCCTTATATATTTCTTTCACCTGTTTTAATTTTACAGGAAAAATACTTTATATTCACTTATTTTATCTTTTAAACTTACAGCAAATTTGACATCATATGTCAAATTTTATGAACTCATCTGTTTTATCGAAATTTCTCAGCCTAAACGATATGAAAAACTATTATAATTAATATATTTATTTTAGCTAGAAGTTACATATATAAACGTAATTATACAGATCTGTAGAAAATTTAAAAATCTTTATATTTATATGTTGACGATGTGTCATTATTTAAACGTAAAAAATAAATAGGACACGAGAGCAGCACCGTCGACCTGTGCCCAAGCCTCTCAGCTCATTTCACATCATTCTATGATTGTCTCAGTTCACACTATTCCAAGCGGAAGAGAATAAGCGGCGGAAATTTAAATCGACGGCATTGGCGAGTTTTGTATTCATTTCAATCTGCCCCTGCGATCTCTATGTGTGGTTTATCCATTGCGCCCTTTTAGTGTCTCTCGTGTCAGTGTTTGTTGTTGTTGATTTTGTTATTGTTGTTGAGTTTGTCATTTTATTGTTAAAATCGACAACAACAAATAACTAATACGAGAAACACTAAAAGAGCGCAATGGATAAACCACACATAGAGATCGTAGAATGGAATGAATACAAAACCCGCCAATGCCGTCGATTTAAATTTTTGCCGCCACTTTTTCTCTTCCGCCTGGATTGGTATGAAATAACGCAATCATGGAATGATGTGAAATGAAACAATCATAGAATGGTCTGAAGTGAGATAAGATGGACAAGATCGACATTCGAAAACAAATTTTATTAGTAAGTTTTAAATAATTTATTAAACGTAAAATAATATAACAATGTCAGTGATCTTTAAATCTGTATAAATACAACTTGTTTTCGCTGGAAGAGTATATTTTGACTTTTATTTAAATTTCCGCCACTGGAATGCTGTGAAATGATATGAGAGGCTTGGGCAAAGTTGACGGTGCTGCTCTCGTGCCCTATACAACTGATCTCTGGTTTATTAAAAACATACAAGAAACGATTGACGTTTACTAACTGGTACGTAACAGAAGCAAGAACAAGATAAGAAGATACAAGAATCTAAATATAACAAGACATACAAAAACATTAGGCCAATAGGCACGCCACAATACCTAAGAAGTAAAAATGGACGATCAATAAAACTAATAGCCCGACTAAGATGTGGAAATGAAGCAAACCAAAATAAATATTGGCTCGAAAAAGACAACAGATTATGCAGACTCTGCAAAGAAAAAGAAGAAACGCTAATCCATCTACTATATTATTGCAGGTATCTCCCAAGGCAAACCAACAGCCTACACTCTATCCTAGATGAATCCGGGGTAGGAGAGACCTGGGCCAAAATACTCAAGAAGACCAGAGAAGAAATAAAATAATCAAAAATATATGTATTTATATATACGTATTGTAATATGACATATCTCAACCAAGATAATTATTGTAATTTGTTAATGTAAAGAAAAAATTCTAAGCTGGAAAGCAAGAATTAAAGAAATAATAATAATAAAATAATAATAACTGGTACGTAACTATCTTCAAACGTAAGGCAGAGCGCACGTTATACTCGCGCATTCTCAATTCCAGCGAATATCAATAGGTACGTGTTTTACTGCCATTATCATACACTCAGTTATGTCAGGTTAATTTTAGGGTAGTTCTTTTTAAATTTATGTAAAATCTCTGTCTGCATACGCTCAGTTAGGTCAGGTTAGCTTTAGATTTTTTTTTAAATTAATATAAGCCCTTCGTCGGTGTAGCAAGTCGGACGTAGAGAGGTTAGATTAGGTTGTTCAAATGCCACTGATATTCGCGTGTTCGGCTGCTTGTCAAACGCGTGAAGTTAGTTACCTACGTAAATTTTTAACTGTTTAAATATCTAGGAAATTAGAATTTAAATTACGCAATTATTTCATATGATTTTATTATTACTATATTTACATTTCTTTTCAATCTGACTAGAAATAAAATTAAATATCATTAATGAAAAAACTACGATATTACAATCAAAATTATCTTTCACGGAATAAAATTAGTAGTCATTTATTATGATGGTAGTCTAGGTACTTGTGTTACCGACATTTGATTATATTTTGTTTTGTGTGTAGATTGTTGTAATTGCTTTTGTGTATTTTTGGTTCTTCATTTCGTACAATTTATATTTAAAAAATTGAATGTGACCGGTTATGGGTCTCATTGTGGTGATCATATATAATGAAGATACTTAATAAAATATTATAAAAATAATTTCATATTGTTCAACTTATTTATATAAAAATATAAAATAAATTCAATATTCACATACTTTCACTTAATTATATTCATAAAAATTAAACATATTACAAATATAATAAAATGAAACAAGTCTGAGGCCAAGATTGTTGGAATGATACTCGGTTGATTGGAAAAAAGAAGTGGGGGAATAATAGACTGCATTAGTGTAACGGTCATTTTCTTGCGCCAAATTTAAACTGAAACGTGTTTAGTTTTGAGGTTTACAATTGCGTTTAAGATTAGGAATGTTTAACTCCATGTCTTCTTCTTCTTCTTCCATTAGCTCTTCTATCCAAGAAGGATACTCGCTTCCTTAATTGCTCTCCTCCATTCCATCCTGTTTAACGCTACTCTTTGCCAGTTCGAAATACCAATAGTTTTTATATCTTCTATTACGTCATCTCTCCACCTGGTTTTCGGCCTTCCTCTTGGTCTTTTTATTGCTGGTTTTGTTTCAAATATTTTCCGAGGGAGATTTTCTGTATTCATACGTGCTATATGCCCGAGCCACCTTAGACGTTATGTTTTAATATATGCAACTATATTGATATCCTTGTATAGCTCGTCTAATTCGTGGTTCATTCTAATTCTCCACTCGTTTTGCTGATTTTGAATCGGGCCATATATTTTCCTTCAAATCTTTCTTTCAAAGCTTAGTAGCATCCTTTCGTCTTCCTTTTTTAAGATCCAACACTCTGCGCTATATGTTATTACCGGTCTAATTAAGGTTTGGTAAATTTTGCATTTTATGTTTCTTGTTACATTTTTAGATTTTAGTATATGTAGCAGGCTATGGTAACATTTATTTCCTGCTATTATCCTTTTTCTTATTTCTTCAGTTCCTCTGTTCTGGTCATCAATGTGAGCTCCTAAATATTGAAATTCCGAGACTCTTTCAAAGTGATAATTATCAATTATCAGTTTTTCATTTAGCTGTTTTGTCCTACTTATTTCCATTACCTTATTTTTGGATTCGTTTATCTCTAATCCAATCTCACCTGCTGATTTCTCTATTGTTTTGAAGGTCTCGGTTAGTGATAGAAGATTACGTGACATTATTACAATGTCATCAGCGTATGCCAATAGTTGATGTGATTTTGTAAAGATCGTATGTTGCACATTTACTTTGGATTTTCTAATTACGCTTTCCAGAGCCAGATTAAATAACTGAGGAGCTAATGAATCTCCTTGTTTTAGTCCGATAATGCTGGTAAATTTTTCAGATTCACTGCCACTTATTTTTATTGAGATGTTTTGCGCTTCTGTTGCCGCTTTGCATAATTCTATAAGCTTTTGTGGAAAACCCATTTTATACATTTCGTTAAATAACACCTTTCTATTAACTTTATCGTAGGCCGTTCTGAAATCTATAAATAAACAAAATAATGGGGTATTGTATTCCCAGCATTTCTCAATAGTTTGCTTAAGAACAAATATGCCGTTAGTTGTGGATTTTTGTTCCATAAAGCCTTGCTGATAATCACCTATGATTTCCCTACAGTATTTCTTGCATCTATTGTTGAGTATAATTGAAAAAACTTTATATGTGGTGTTAAGCAGAGATATTCCGCGGTAGTTTTTGCATTCTAATGCGTCTCCTTTCTTGTGTATGGGGTATATGTTGACATCTGCCCATTCTGTTGGTAATATGCAGGTCTCCCATGCGTTCTCTATTATTTTTTCTAGTCTTCTTTGGAATTGCTCTCCGCATATTTTAATTATATCCCCTGGTATATCATCCGGTCCTGCCGCTTTATTATTCTTTATTAGCTTCAGAGCTTCTTCAATTTCATTGATTGTGGGAGGCGTCTCATACGGTTCTGCAGCATGCAAATATACTTCTTGTGTGTGAGTCTCACTTGATACATGTCCATTTAGCAGTTCTTCGAAGTGAGATTTCCACCTGCTAGCGACTCGTTCACTGCTGCTTATTATTTCACCGCTGCTATCTCTTATCATATTAGATGTACCTTTGGAGCTGTATTTTGTTTGCTTTATGAGTTCATAGAATTCTCTCACCTGCTTCTTGTCATACGAGACTTCGATGTCTTTAAAGGTCTTTAAGTAGCTTTCCCGTTTTTTCTTTCTCAATATTTTGAAGGCTTCCTTACGTTTAATTTTGTATTCTTCATTCGCTTTCCTGGTATTTCTTTGTATTACTATTCCTCTTGCTTTCTTCTTTTTTTCTATAGCGGTCCTACATTCTTGATCAAACCATGCACCCTTGATATTTTCCTTCTTGTCTTTCTGTCCTAGATGTTCATTTGCCTGTTCCTTAATAACTTGTGTAATTATATTCCAGGCATCTTGTTCTATTTCATGTATGTTTGGTAGTCTCTTACTCAACTCATCATCTATTGATGTCATTAACTTCTTTTTTGTTTCTTCGTCTGCCAATTTGTGTAAGTTCCATCTTTGTGCAATTGGTTTCTTGTCATGCCTATTTGCTTTAACAGCATGTATCAAAATGAAAACATTCACACTGTGCTTCATAATGCATGCGTTAAACGTGAAGTATGCAAACTCCAAACTTATGTTTAGGTTTATGTTTAGAAATAGATGCAAAAAGTTAATAAAAGTATGTCGTGTTTGGTATTTAATAAAAGGTCTCGTTAAGGGCTAAAATGCAAATTTGACAAAAATGTTCCATGTCGATCGGCTTTTGTTTTTTGCAGAAAATTGTCAGAAGTATCTCGTGTACAGTATTTAAAGAAATTTTTCGATGAGGACTGGCGAGCAGAATTGACAAAAATGATCTATGCAAATCGGCTTTTGTTTTTTGCAAAAAGTTGTCAGAAATATGTCGTGTTTGGTAAAAGGTCTCGGCGAGGGCTCGCGTAGAAAATTGACAAAAATGATCTACGTCGATTGGTTTTTGTTTTCTGAAAAAGTTGTCAGAAGTATGTCATGTTTGGTATCAAATTAAATGTCTTGTTGAGGGCTTATGTGCAGAAGTGACAAAAATTGCCAAGTTGATCTGCATTTGATTTTTACAATTAGTTGACGGAAGTACACCGTGTTTGGTATTAAATGAAAGCATTCGACAAGACTTGTCTTGCAGAAATAAAATTAGATATCAAATGTTAATATTTCACTGACGCCGGAGGCCTAGAGAACTAGCTGAGCATTCGCTAGTCCTATATACTAAACGATTAGATTCACTATATATCTATATATCTATCTATCTATAGATTCATCACGAGCATCGACTAACTTTTGTAATCGCCTACAGCCTGAACCGTGCTAGTGTTTGTTATAATTTTTTTTTAATATGTGGGGGCTAATGAGATCTGGTGCCCTTTGGGTGTCTCATATTTTTACTATTAGTAGTTTTGGTGTAAAATATTAAAACTCTGCACAAATGCTGCCATAAAACAATGGATCCCAGAAGCCATGTCTAACTTTAAGAAGAATCACGCGTCACTTTTGACAATCTGCCTATGAACTTTATATCTTTTAATAGAACATTGATATCAAAGATTTAAAAACAGTATCATGAAGAATAGACTTGAGCAAAGGTGTTACAACTAATTTAAGTTTAAAACAAAACGTATTTAATGAATATAAATTTTGACGTTTCCAATGTCAAAAGGCAATGTTGCCAAATGTGTAATGAAGAAACTAAATTAAAACCAAATATTCCTAAACTAACTTCACTGAAGACGGTGGCAGTTGTATTAGGATTGACAATAATAATTTATAAATTTAAAAATTAACTACTATTTTTTAATACAAACAGTGTTGGAAACGACACAATACGGACTGGTGTGCACGAATAAGAAAAATGTTCTACGTAGATTAGAATTTGTTTTTTGCAAAATGTTGTCAGAAAAATGTCGTGTTCGGGTATTTTTGAATTACATAAGTTCATATTGCCAAATGTTTAATAAAGTAACTAAACAAAGAACAAATATTCCCAAATGAACGTTACTGAAGACAGTGAATGTTATATTAGGCTAGGTCACGATGAGGGCTAGCGTGCAAAATTAACAAAAATGTTCTGTATCGAACGGCTTTTGTTTTTTGGAAAAAGTTGTGAGAAGTATGTGGTGTTTGGTATCAAATGAAAAGGCTCGATAAGGGCTGGCGTGTAGAATTAACAAAAAAAGTCAATATTGAACGGCTTTTGTTTTTTGCAAAAATTTCTTAAAGGTATGTCGAGTTTGGTCTCAAATGAAAGGTCTCGTTGAGGGCTGGCGTGCAGAATTGACAAAAATGTTCCATGTCATTCGGCTTTTGTTTTATGCAAAAAGTTGTCAGAAGTATGTCGTGTTTGGTATCAAATGAAAGGCCTCGGAGAGGGCTAGCGTGCAGAATTGACAAAAATGTGCTATTTCGATCGGTAGTTGTTTTTTGAAAAAAGTTGTGAGAAGTGTGTGGTGTTTAGTATTAAATGAAAGGTTTCAATGAAGGCTGGTGTGCAGAATTAACGAAAATGGTCAATGTCGATCGGCTTTTGTTTTTTGCAAAAGATTGTCACAAGTATATTGTGTTTGGTATCAAATGAAAAGTCTCGGTGTGGGCTAGCGTGTAGATATGATAAAAATGTTTCATGTCGATCGACTTTTGTTTTATGCAGAAAGTTGTCAAAAGTATGTCGTGTATGGTATTAAATGAAGGGTCTCGGTAAGGGCCGGGGAACATAAATGACAAAAATGTTTCATGTCGACCGGCTTTTATTTCTTGCAAAAAATTATAAAAAGTATGTCGTATTTGGTCTCAAATTAAAGGTCTCGTTGATGGCTAGCGTGCAGAATTGACAAAAATGTTCCATTCTGATCGGCTTTCGTTTTCTACAAAAAGTTCTCAAAGGGATGTCGAGTTTGGTCTCAAATGAAACGTCTTGTTGAGGGCTAGCGTGCAGAATTGACAAAAATGTGCTATGTCGATCGGTTTTTGTTCTTTGCAAAAAGTTCTGAGAAGTATGTGGTGTTTGGTATCAAATGAAAAGGCTCGATAAGGCCTGGCGTGTAGAATTAACAAAAAAGATCAATATTGATCGGCTTTTGTTTTTTGCAAAAATTTCTTAAAGGTATGTCGAGTTTGGTCTCAAATGAAAGGTCTTGTTGAGGGCTGGCGTGCAGAATTGACAAAAATGTTCCATGTCGTTCGGCTTTTGTTTTATGCAAGAAGTTGTCAGAAGTATGTCGTGTTTAGTATCAAATAAAAGGTCTCGGAGAGGGCTAGCGTGCAGAATTGACAAAAATGTGCTATGTCGATCGGTAGTTGTTTTTTGCAAGAAGTTGTGAGAAGTGTGTGGTGTTTAGTATCAAATAAAAGGTTTCAATGAAGGCTGGTGTGCAGAAATAACGAAAATGGTCAATGTCGATCGGCTTTTGTTTTTTGCAAAATGTTGTCACAAGTATATAGTGTTTGGTATCAAATGAAAAGTCTCGGTGTGGGCTAGCGTGTACATATGATAAAAATGTTTGATGTCGATCGACTTTTGTTTTATGCAGAAAGTTGTCAAAAGTATGTCGTGTATGGTACCAAATGAAAGGTCTCGGTGAGAGTTGGGGTACATAAATGACGAAAATATTTCCGTCGACTGGCATTTGTTTTTGCAAAAAATTATTAGAACTATTTCGTGTTTGCAATCTAATGAAAGGTCTCGGTGAGACCTGACGTGGAAATATGAAATTATTGTTTCATGTCGATCGGCATTTGTTTTTTGCACTGACAGCGGAGCTCTAGGGAATGCTCAGCGTAGCCGAGAATTTGCCAGTCCTATATACTAAAAGCCATGTGTCTTAATATATATTTATTTTCATCACGACGATCGTCAAATTTTCGGACAAACCTACAGCCTTAACCATTTATGAAATTGATATGTATAATAATATCAAGTTGTAAAAAATGATGCGTAGGTGTGCCTTTTTGGTGTTTCATATTTTTACGTCTAGCGTTTTTGCGTAAATTAATAAAAATCACACACTTTTTTAATTTTGAAACAATCTTGAAACTAAAAATCCTAATAGCCATGTCTAAATTTAAAAATAATCACGCTGTAATCTGTCACTTTTGACAAACAGTCTGTTCGGCTGAAAGGTCTAGTTGAGGGCTCGAGTGTAGAACTGACGACAATGGTGTATGTTGGTCGGCTTTTGTATTCTGCAAAAAATTGTCAAAAGTATTTCGTGTATGGTATAAAATGAAAGGTATCGATGAGAGCTGAAATGCAAAATTGACAGAAATGGTTCATGTTAACTCGCTTTTGTTTTTTGGAAGAAGTTGTCAGAAAAATGTCAAATGGTATCAGTCGATCAGTATTTTTTTTTAATAATTATTAGTTGCCGGAAGTACAACGTGTTTGGTATTAAATGAAAGCATTCGACAAGACCTGCCTTGCAGAAATGAAGTTTACTATCAAATGTTATTATTTCATTGACGCCGGAGGCCAAGGGAACGCTCAGCGTAGTTGAGATTCGCTAGTATTTTAGCTAAATGATAATATTGCAACAAGAAAATTGCTATTTCAAGTGTGGTAGGTATTCTAGAATCCAGCCCATGTAGCTTACAATCTGCAACATATTCATTAAAATGACACCCGAAAATTGAATGTTTATTATCTGATTGGTACCACGTTTTGGTAACTTTAGCATGTCCAATGCTAAAACCATCCATAGAATAGATCCTAAAGCATGAATATGAATGTTTTAACAAAAATATAAATTTCAACAACAGGTAAAATCTGACTTATATATATATATATATATATATATATATATATATATATATATATATATATATATATAGTCAGTCATCCTTCTACCTTCAGGTGTAGGATGTATACATTTTCACTTAATCTTAATTTAATTTACTTAATTTAATTTCCAGTAATTCACATGTGCACTAATTTTGCCCATTGTTTCTTGTCCTTTGCGATTCTTCTTGCTTCTTCCATCGGGATGTTTCTTTTCGTCAGTATCTTCTTTATTACGTTATCCCATGTGTCCTTTGGTCTTCCCCTTCCCCTTTTCGGTGTAACGTTGGTCATCCACACTTGGCGTACCGGTCTACTTTCGTTCATTCGTATCATGTGTCCCCACCACGGTAGTTGTCTTGTTTCTATGAAATCTAGTATTGGTTTGCATTGCAGTTCTTCCCTGATGGCTTCATTCCTTACTCTATCTAACATTGTTACTCCTTTAACTCTTCTTAGATATTTCATCTCTATCGCCTGTATTTTACATTTCGTTCTATTTGACAATATCCATGATTCACACCCGTACGTCAATATCGCTCTATATATTGTGTTAAATACCGTCATTTTTGTTTTATTGCTTATTTCTTTTTTTCCTATAAAATTGTGTTTCATTGCGTGATATATTTTTGTCGTTTTAATTATTCTTTCGTTTATGTCATCATCTTGCGTGCCGTTACTATCTGTTGTTATGCCTAAATATTGGAATTTATTAACTTGTTCTATTGTTTCACTATTTACTGTTATATTAGCAGTTGTTGGTTCGTTAGAGATTACCATTATTTTGGTTTTAGTCGCATTTATTTTCATATTGTATTTCTTTATAATTTCGTTCCAGGTGTTAACATTTTGTTGCATTTTTTCCTCGCTGTTTGCCATAATTACTACGTCATCAGCGTAAGCACATATTGATATTTTTACTGGTAGTAGATTTCTATACCCTACATGTATCTTATTGAATTTTTGATCGCACTCCTTTATTATCTCATCCATAAATATCGTAAATAAGACTGGGCTCATTACTCCTCCTTGTCTCAAACCGTTCTTTAATTCGAAGAGCTCGCTTTTCCTATTTTGGCTAATTACGTAGTTCGTGTTTTTGTTATACAGTCCTTTTATAGCATTTAGAAGATTGGTGCTTATACCTTTTCTTTTTAGGATTTTCCACATTATCTCTTTTTGTACTCTGTCAAACGCTTTTTCTAAATCTATGAATGTCATGTATGTTTTTGTGTTAGTGATCTTAGTCTTATGTGTTAAGTCCTTAACAGTGAATATATGGTCTTGGCTACTGCGTCCTTTCCTAAATCCACTTTGTACTTCGGACATTGTTGATTCTATTTTGTTTCTTAATCTTTTTTCTAATATTCTTTCAAATACTTTTAGTGTCGTACATAATAACGATATGCCTCTGTAGTTGTTGCATTCTTTAGTGTCTCCTTTCTTGTGTATCGGCACAATTATTGCTAATTCCCAATCGTTTGGTATTTTATCTATGCCCTTTTCCCCCATGTACTTTAACATTTCTGGCGAAATTTTGTCATGCCCTGCTGCTTTACCATTTTTAAGTATACGTAGTGCTTCTTTTACTTCCTCTATTTGTATTTCCTGCGTTTCGTATTCATTCACATTTTCTACCTGGTCTGTTAGAATTTGTTCAACAGGTTCTATCTGGTTATCTTCATCTGTGAATAATAGCTCTTGAATATATTGCTTCATTATTATTATAGTTTTTTCACTTTCTTTTTCAACTTTCAACTCGATTTTTAGAATCCTCTCACTACATTCTTCCCAGGACTGCACGTAGTTTATTAACTTTTTATTTACTAGGCAAGCTACTCCTGCTACTGCTCTGTTTTCTTTCGGCACTCCACTGTAAATCAACATATGCCCATTATCTATAATTATTTCTCCCTTACCTTTCTTTTTTGTTTCTGTTATTCCTAATATATCTATATTTAATTTATTAAATTCATCGTACAGTTCATGTTCTTTCCCATTCATACTTCTAACATTCCACGTTGCTAGTTTTCAAATACTTTTCTTTTTGTGAGTATTCATGTCGGTCGTCGCCTGTATATCAGTCCTAGATTTTTTATTCCCATTTATGTTCTTGAGTTTTTTGGATCGTGATTCGGTTCTGTCTCTGTTTTTGTTTTTTCCAATTTATTAGTATTCTCATTCCATACATATTTTTCGCCGTCTATAATTAGATGTTGGTACTTAATTTTTACTTGTTTGTTGGCTTGTTTTTCGTTATATGCTAATTTCCTAATTGTTTTTTGTATGTCTTCTTCTCTTTTTGTCATATCATTATTTATATAAACTTTACTGTATACGCCTCTCTTTAATTTTGATTTATTTTTAAAGATTTCAATCTTTTTTTCCAAGCTTTCTATTTCTGCCATGACTATGTGATCCTTGATCTTTACTGCTTTCATTACTTTAGCGTTAACTTGCATTTGTAAAAACATAAAGCTTTCTAGTTTTTTATGATCTCTGTCTCATTATTTTCGACTATTTTTAATCCGCTAATTATTATGTTATGTCTCCTACTTGCTTTGTCTATCCTTTCCAGTCTGTTGTTCATTTGATCTAGAAGATCCACCCGTTTTTTAGATGTTCTATTTCCTTCTTCATAACAATATTTTCTTCCATAACCTTACTTATTGCATCTTTGTATTCTTGGTTTTCTCTGCGTACTTCTTTAATTTCCTGTAACAAAGTGTTCATTAGCTCTTTCATGTCTGCCATGTCGTTGGAGTTATCTGTTTTTGTGGGGGTCCTTAATGTTTTTTTGCTCCTTTTAAAAAATCCGTCCTGTTGCCCTTCACGTTTGCGTTTACTGTCTGATTCGCTGTCTAATTCACGTGTAGACATAATACGTTGCCTAATTTAAGGCGCAAAATCGCTACGTTGACAGCGATAGAAGGCAGCTCAGATCGACTCTTCAGAAGCTAACTTCTCTCCTGTCACGTAGCACTTACTTGCTTTATCTTTATTTTTTCTTATCTCCGGTCAACGTCTCTTAAGATAATAACTGGCGATGCAGTGTTGTTGTTGATACACACGGAGAATCAGCTGTTCGTAATAAATTGCTCGTGGTATACCCTTTTAGAGTTAAAAACCACGGAGCTCACACACGTGCACACTTCCCTGTCAACACTTCACTTCACAATCCGAAACAGTAATCTGACTTTATTTTTGTAAAAAATCAAATAAATATTTGCTTCCGCGCACGAATTTTATAATTCTTCATCATATTTTTGGTAAAAGAAAATATTGCAACAGTAAAATTGCTATTTCAAGTGTAGTAAGTATTCTAGAATCCAGCCCATGTAGCTTACAATATACAACGTCTTCATTAAAATGACACCCAAAAATTAAATATTTATTATCTGATTGGTACCAAGTTTTGGTCACTTTTACATGTCCAATGCTAAAACCATCCATAGTATAGATCCTAAAGCATGAATATGAATGTTTTAACAAAAATATCCATTTCAAGAATAGGTAAAATCTGACTTTATTTTTGTAAAAAATCATATAAGTATATGCTTCCGCGCCCAAAATTTATAATTCTTCATCATATTTTAGCTAAAAGAAAATATTGGAACAAGAAAATAGCTATTTCAAGTGTGGTAGTATTCTAGAATCCAGCCCATGTAGCTTACAGTATACAACGTATTCTTTAAAATTATACCCGAAAATTTAATGTTTATTATCTGATTGGTACTATAATTTGGCCACTTTTGCATGTCCAATGCTAAAACCATCCATAGTATAGATTCTAAAGCATGAATAGGAATGTTTTAACAAAAATATCCATTTCTAGAATAGGTAAAATCTGTCTTTATTTTTGTAAAGTATCATATAAATATTAGTTTCCGCGACCGAATTATATAATTCTTCACCATTTTTTAGCTAAAAGAAAACATTGCGACAAGAAAATTGCTATTTCAAGTGTGGTAGGTATTGCAGAATCCAGCCCATGTGGCTTACAATATACAATGTATTCATTAAAATGACACCCGAAAATTGAATGTTTATTATCTGATTGGTACCACGTTTTGGTCACTTTTGCATGTTCAATGCTTAAAGCCATCCATAGTATAGATCCTAAAGCATGAATATGAATGTTATAACAAAAATATCAATTTCAAGAAAAGGTAAAATCTGACTTTATTTTTGTGAAAAATCATACAAATATTTGCATCCGCGCCCGAATTGTATAAATCTTTATCATATTTTAGCTAAAAGAAAACATTGCAACAAGAAAATAGCTATTTCGAGTGTGGTTGGTTTTCTAAAATCCAGCCCATGTAGCTTACAATATACAACGTATTCATCAAGAATAGGTAAAATCTGACTTTATTTTTGTAAAAATTCAAATAAATATTTGCTTCCGCGCCCGAATTTTATAATTCTTTATCATATTTTAGCTAGAAGAAAACATTGCAACAAGAAAATTGCTATTTCAAGTGTGGTAGGTATTCTAGAATCCAGCTCAAGTAGCTTACAATATACAACGTATTCATCAAGAATAGGTAAAATCTGACTTTTTTTTATAAAAAATCATATAAATATTTGCTTCTGCGCCCAAATTTTATAATTCTTTATCATATTTTAGCTAAAAGTAAACATTGCAACAAGAAAATTGCTATTTCAAGTATGGTATGTATTCTAGAATTCAGCCCATGTAGCTTACAATATACAACGGATTCATCAAGAATAGGTAAAATCAGACTTTAAATTTGTAAAAATTCATATAAATATATGCTTCCGCGCCCGAATTTTATAATTCTTTATCATATTTTAGCTAGAAGAAAACATTGCAACAAGAAAATTGCTATTTCAAGTGTGGTAGGTATTCTAGAATCCAGCTCAAGTAGCTTACAATATACAACGTATTCATCAAGAATAGGTAAAATCTGACTTTTTTTTATAAAAAATCATATAAATATTTGCTTCTGCGCCCAAATTTTATAATTCTTTATCATATTTTAGCTAAAAGTAAACATTGCAACAAGAAAATTGCTATTTCAAGTATGGTATGTATTCTAGAATTCAGCCCATGTAGCTTACAATATACAACGGATTCATCAAGAATAGGTAAAATCAGACTTTAAATTTGTAAAAATTCATATAAATATATGCTTCCGCGCCAGAATTTTATAATTCTTTATCATGTTTTAGCTAAAAGAAAACATTGCAACAAGAAAATTGCTATTTCCAGTGTGGTTGGTTTTCTAGAATCCAGCCCATGTAGCTTACAATATGCAACGAATTCATTAAAATGACACCCGAAAATTGAATGTTTATTATCTGATTGGTACTACGTTTTGGTCACTTTTGCATGTCCAATGCTTAAAACCATCCATAGTATAGATCCTAAAGCATGAATATTAATGTTTTAACAAAAATATCCATTTCAAGAATAGCTAAAATCTGACATTATTTTTAAAAAAATCATATAAATATTTGCTTCCGCGCCCGAATGTTATAATTCCTCATCATATTTTAGCTAAAAGAAAACATTGCAACAAAAAAATTGCTATTTCAAGTGTGGTAGGTATTCTAGAATCCTGCCCATGTAGCTTACAATATACAAAGTATTCATCAAGAATAGGTAAAATCTGACTTTATTTTTGTAAAAAATCATAAAAGTATTTGCTGCCGTGCCCGAATTTTATAATTCCTCATCACATTTTAGCTAAAAAGAAACATTGCAACAAGAAAATTGCTATTTCAACTGTAATTGGTATTCTAGAATCCAGCCCATGTAGCTTACAATATACACCGTATTCATTATAATGACAGCCGAAAATTTAATGTTTAATATCTGATTGGCACCACGTTTTGGTCACTTTTGCATGTGTAATGCTAAAACCATCCATAGTATAGATCCTAAAGCATAAATATGAATGTTTTAACAAAAATATCCATTTCAAGAATACGTAAAATCTGACTTTATTTTTGTAAAAAATCTTATAAATATTTGCTTCGGCGCCCGAATTTTATAATTCCTCATCATATTTTAGCTAAAAGAAAACATTGCAACAAGAAAATTCCATTTCAAGTGTGGTGGGTATTCTAGAATCCAGCCCATGTAGCTTACAATATACAACGTTATATATATATATATATATATATATATATATATATATATATATATATATATATGGCACAACATTTCTCTGAGGAATAGGGCCTCAAGTACCTGAGGTACTTGATTCATGACAGTTTTACTTGCATTTTAGAGATTCAGGTTGTCAGCCTACAGTCTCTGCAAGGTCAGCACACACCGAGCCGTTGTGCGGTAACCCATCCAATTGGACAGGGCGGGCTATGTTGCTTATCTACACGATCAGACAAGACACGCCATGACCACAAAACAGTACTGGCTAATATACATATCTGACTTAAATTTTGTAAATTAAATGTTTATTATCTGACTGGTACCTCGTTTTGGTCACTTTTGCATGTCCAATGCTTAAAATCATTCATATTATAGATCCTAAAGCATTAATATGAAAGTTTTAACAAAAATATCCATTTCAAAAATAGGTAAAAGCTGACTTCATTTTTGTAAAAAATCATATAAATATTTGTTTCCGCGCCGGAATTTTATAATTCTTCATCATATTTTAGTTAAAAGAAAACATTGCGACAAGAAAATTGCCATTTCAAGTGTAGTAGGTATTCTAGAATCCAGCCCATGTAGCTTACAATATACAACGTATTCATCAGGAATAGGTAAAATCTGACTTTATTTTTGTAAAAGTTCATATAAATATTTGCTTCCGTGCCCGAATTTTATAATTCTTCATCATATGTTAGCTAAAAGAAAACATTGCAACAAGAAATTTGCAATATACAACGTATTCATTAAAATGACACCCGAAAATTGAATATTTATTATTTGATTGGTACCACGTTTTGGTCACTTTTGCATGTCCAATGCTAAACCATCCATAGTATAGAACCTAAAGCATATTTGCTTCCGCGCCCGAATTTTATGATTTTTCATTATATTTTAGGTAAAAGAAAACATTGCAACAAGAAAATTGCTATTTAAAGTGTGGTAGGTATTCTAGAATCCAGCCAATGAGCTTACATTATACAACGTATTCAACAAAAATAGGTAAAATCTGACTTTATTTTTGTAAGAAATTATATAAATATTTGCTTCTGCGCCCGAATTTTATCATTTTTCATCATTTTTTATCCACAGTATAGGTCCAAAAGCATGTTTATGAATGTTTTAACAAAAATATCCATTTTAAGAATAGGTAAAATCTGACTTTATTTTTGTAAAAAATCATATAAGTATTTGCTTCTGCGCGCGAATGTTACAATTCTTCATCATATTTTAGCTAAATTTTTGAGATTTAAAATTTATTTTAAAGATTTTTTTTGCAAAGTCATATATAGACAAGTTAAGTCACATTTTCGCCGCGCCCACTACCAGTTGACTGCTTAGGCAGTGGCGTGTGCGAGTAAATTTTCTTTTCTTCTTCTTTTAACTGCTAGAAATCTAGTTTCATTTTTTACTCGTAATTTTTATTTCATTATGTGGTGTGTCTTTAGTCATTAAATTTTAAACATAGTTTTTATTCTGATACTGAAGAATTTATTTCCTATAAATAAATATTACCTTAGAATTAAACTTTAATTACGTTTTAGTTGTTAGGCTTTTTTCTCGATCATCCGTTTCGTCATTAAAAATAACATCTAATTTATTTTGTTTACCTTTCCGTGGTCCAACTCCAGTGCGTTTGAACCCCTAGCCGTGACGGACCGCACTGGCGCATGCTTATTCCTACCTTGTCTACTCTGTGTTTTAGTCGTCTTCATTTTAGTTGTTAGGGTTTTAGTACGGTTTTATTATTTTTAGTAGTAGTATAGTCATGAGAGTTCGAAATCACTTGGGGTGCTCGAGGGGGGAAGGTAAGGCAGAGGTGCGGGGAGGGGTCAAGCGGGAGGGGTCATCTACCAACGGTGACGTCATGCGCCGCCAGCTGCTGTTGAGGACCTAGCCAATGTCTTAAGGACCTAGCCAACGCCTTAAGGACCTAGCCAACGTCTTAAGGACCTAGCAAACGTCTTAAGGACCTAGCCAACGTCTTAAGGACCTAGCCAACGTCTTAAGGACCTAGCCAACGTCTTAAGGATCTAGCCAACGTCTTAAGGTCCTAGCCAACGTCTTAAGGACCTAGCCAGCGCCTCAGCTAACGCTCCAAGAACAATCTTTGTTATATACGTTTATTAAAAAAAAAAATACTATTGCCTGACAACGATTCGAACCCAGGACCTTCGGTTTAGGAAGCCACAATGCTATACACTGTGCTATTTGGCTGCTTCTGCGCGACGAGTGTCGGTGTGTATAATAAGCAACGACTCGGCCAACGTCTTAAGGATCTCAGCATAGGTCTTATGGATGGTAGGTACACCCAAAATGATGACTCATCTCTTGCGCAAGTTTTAATTTTACGCATTGCAGTTTGTAATTATTTAATTACTCACTAATTGATTTCATTTTATGCACCCCAATAACGAAATTTGTATGATTCATTTTTCCAATTAAGCACTTATTATTGTGAAAACATCTGTTTATGGATATAGGAATGCGATGTGTAGGTTTTTTACAAAAATAAGAACAATTTTTATTATATACGTTTATTGAAAATGATGACTCATCTGTTGCGCAAGTTTTAATTTCGCGCATTGCAGTTTGTAATTATTTAATTACTCACTAATTGATTTAATTTTAGGCACCCCAATAACGAACTTTGTGTGATTCATTTTTTCAATTAAGCACTTATTATTATTGTGAAAACATCTGTTTATGGATATAGGATTGGGATGTAAAGGTTTTTTACAAAAATAAGAACAATTTTTATTATATACGTTTATTGAAAAAAAAAAATCAAGAATTAAAAATGTTATCCATGTAGTAGTTTATTTCACTACATGGACAACATTTACAAATAATTTTGTCTTCTATTATTAATTTTATAGAAGGTGTGTGATGTGGCGTATATGGCGTTTGTTGTCGTTGTCGATGAGCCTGTCGTCGTCGTCGTCGTTGTGGTTCTGGCCCCTGACGTTCCAACTGACCTCGTCTTTGTTGTTGATCTTGCGTAAAAGTATTTATATAATGCACGCTGATTTTCTTCTTTTGGTTGTTGTAACTTACCCTGATCTAGGTGCACAATAGGTGTTGCAAGTACAAGCTTCAATGTGTCAGCCATACCGAACTTAACACTTCGACGAGTAAACACAGATTAAAGAGAGGGCTATTTAAAAGTTTGCATTTTAAATTTTTTTAAACATATTGAATTATAAAATTATACGGGTGGTTATTTACATAAATTCACAGATGACGATCGCTAAAAATTGCAATGTGAGTTATTAGCAAGTTTTAAAAAATAATAGGGAAATACGGTAGACAGAGATCGTTACAATCTGCGACTACACAGATAAAATAAAAGAAGTGTGGGGGTTATTAATTTCAACATATAAACCTATGAGCCCTTGCTTTGAAATTAGTTCATGTCCAGACATACTCGCTCTACCAGTAAAAGATCTGCAATATGTCTGTCTTCGCAACGTTAAATAAAATAGCTCAAGTTAAAGTGCCTATTCCACTCAGCGATTTAAAAAAAGGCGAGAAATACAAAGTAATGAATTGTCGACGAGTTACAACAACTTTTGGCGAAAAAATAGTCCTTGAATTGGAGCAAAATATTGTATTCTTGGGAGCTCGCTTCAATAAACTCACCGCAGAAGAATTAGAAGCTGCTAACAAGCAGGCAGAAGAAGGAAAACTCTACGTTGTTTCCAACGGGAAAAACGGAAAAGCGGTAGACATTGAATTTGTGAATAAGTGAAATTAAATAATAATAATAATAATAAAATTTGTGTTAAGTGAAATAAAATAATAAAAGTAGTTTCTAGACATTACTAGTTTGTGTTAGTATAAAATGAATGATATTAATCAGCTTATTAACTTTTATAATAATAATAACAATAATTAAATACAAGTTAAATAATCGGGTTCGACAATTAAGAAAAAAAAAATATTTTATTTGAATTACAACGGAAGATTAGATACAATATTTAATTCAAGTTTACACTACAGTCTCTCAACTATGACTGACTAAAATAATACAAAATGAAATTATGTTAAAAATGCTTATAATTACAAAATATAATATAGTGGAAAAATACTGTAAGGGGATCTTGTTTGGATCAGCAGTTCCTGTGGGAATGGATGATCTAACTTACAAGTTTATAACTACAATAAAAAACTAAATTTATTTATTAAAAAAATACAAATTTTAAAACAAGATATTGATATTTCTTGTTTAAATATGAACTTAAATAAACTCAACATAAACAAGGGGTCAAAAAGTGCAGTTTGGCGGAACAGTGAAAATTTATCACATGTTTGTGTGGACATTCGCATACAAGAGAGCCAGACAGAGCCCCTGGATACAAATCGCTGGTGACAGAGCACGTTTTAGATATAAAATTAATAACTATTATGAACCATTGTTAAGAGTTGTATTAGAAAATAAGTTTATATAACAATGTATTATTTAAAGTTTTATTAATGAAATAATAAACTGTATTGTTATGATTTTTTTATTTATTTACATTTATATTATAATCCTAAAGTGCAGACAGGTCAATATACTCACAAAGGTGCATAATTATTATGAACATATGGTAAGTATGGGGGTACATTGAAACACATATTTGCGCAAAATAAGTATCTTTTATTTTTCTTAAATTATTACATTAAATAACTTACAATACAATACAATAATTATAAAATACATTGAGTACAACTAATTTTCGTTGTATATCTTCCACCAATTTGATCGCCTGATATGCTGTCATTGTTATGTTCAAAGCAGCATCGATACTTTTGGAACTCTTGGTCTATCCTCCAGGCCCTAGGAAACCTGTACTACAAATTTTCTATTTCTCGTGCTGCAAAAACCATTACAAATTCTTTTGACAATTCTGCAATTTCCTCCTCTAACATTAAATGAAGCATTGCATGATCATAAAATAATTTTAACGAATTAAACTTATTAAAACGACTAATGAACCATTTTTTTAACATTTGAATATTTTTTAAGGCACACATATTGTGTATATTACAATAATAGTTTAATTTTGTTTTATTTAAATCTTTTAAGGATGGACAACCTAACATTTCTAAGTTTTTAATACAAATTTCTAAATTTTTAATAATGTCTTTCAACCACAAAACTTTTTCATCCCCTTTAAGATAAATTTTCTCAATATTATCCAACATTATCTGCATTTCAACTTCTAATTTATCATGTGGTATATCACCAACATGCCAATCTAAATTATGATGATATTTGGTTAGCCAACGAATATTTTTCTTGCTTTTCAAATTTAATTCATCCCAGGGCAATGGTGGCTTAAAAATTTTGTGTTCATAAATATTGCTTTTTATATTAACGTATGCAATTTCCTTCAAAATGAATGTTTTAACATTATTTGTAAAGATAAAAAATCCTTGTAAATCTAATATTATACTACTCATTTTATGAGTAATGCAAGAATGAGCTGAGTACAAAAATATCCCCCTTTATGTAGATTTAGCCCCGCATCGTTTAACCAATCTTGTACTGTTATTTGCTAAACAGCATTTCCTTTTGAAATCCAACTGTTTCGTGTGTTATTAAACCCAGCCCACTTTACGTAAATTTGGTCACCCTTCCGTTTAAGTATTTTTTCAACAAGGTATACATCAGGATACTTTACTTTCTGTAATTCAAATTCATAAAATCCTCCTTTTATTATTTGTCCAGACTCATCCTTGAGAATATATGTAACAGGATTTGTCAATTTCACTTGATCTACAGTAAAAATTTCATTTGACCAGTTAGGGGTATAACCTTTGGTAAACAGTCCTCGATGCTTACTAATACGTACAAAATCACCTACTTTGAATTTTGCCAAACCTACCATTTTTATTTGATTATACACGTTATTAAGTAGAAACTTTTCATGTTTTTTTGTAACACTAATGGGTTTCATATTAATTGTTCTGTGTATTGTATTATTATATGTTTTAGTTAATTCGGGTTATAGATTCAACCACTTATAATTGTATTGTATTGTATTGTATGTATTTGAGGGTTTAAGCGTCTTGTCGCTTTTTGTCAGCGCGACCTAGAAGATCTATTGTGACATAGCCCTTACTTAGTTTTCCGGAAGTAGATCCAGATTTTTGATGAAGCCGATTATGGCTCCAGGAGTCAAGTTCTTGATCTCCTCTGCCGTAAGATACCTCTTACCTAGTTGATTGAGTCTCTGCACAGTTACGGCTGGGCATTCACACAGTATGTGTTCCGACGATTCTTCGTCCTCTTCACAGAGTCGACAGGTTTCATTTTCAGCTATACCAATTTTGTGCAAATGGTACTTTAAAGGACAGTGGCCAGTGAGAATTCCTGTCATTATATTAAGGTCCTTTTTGCTGAGAGCTAGTAACTCTTTGGCGTTTGTCGAAGCTGGGGAAATGAATTTCCGAGCTTGATTGAGGCCTGGAATATTTTTCCAATATGAGGATATGGTAGATTCCTCCCAGTTTTTGACCACCTTCTTATAGTGGCTTTGTGAAAGACCACATGAAGGTTCCGGTCCGTGGTATGAAAGTTTAGCCCCTTTTTTTGCAAGGTCATCAGCTTTCTCGTTTTCTAGGATTCCCTCGTGCCCTGGTACCCACCGTAGGGTGACTTGGTTTGCTTCGGATAGCAATTGGAGGGTCTCCCTGCAGTTCCAGACTAGCTTTGATTTACATGTGAAGGCATTCAATGCCTTTAAAGCTGCCTGGCTGTCTGACATTATATTTATTGATGCTCCTTTTACACCTTTATCTAGGTTTATGTGAGCACAGAGATTTATTGCATAAATCTCAGCCTGAAAAATTGTGGAGCAGGTGCCTATGGATTCCTTAATTCGGCAATCTGGGCCAAGCACACCTACTCCAGTTCCTCCTGTATCCAATTTTGAACCATCAGTGAACCAGGACAAAGAATCCCTTACAAGAGGTCTTTCTGTTGCCCATTCAAGGCGATTACCAATAACAACCTTATACTTCTGGTCAAAATTGTATTTTGTTGTCATCTTATCACAGATAGACAAGGCCAGTTTATCTGGTTGTACTTCCCTTAGAATTTCCAAGTGGCCTACGAAATCTCCGGGCATAAAGTGTTTCGTTCTGCAGAGAGTCAGTGCCTGTTGCATCGCCTCTTTTTTCACCTGAATGTGTAGAGGTGTTAGCCCCAGAATCACTTCCATTGCTGCAGTCGGACAGGTACTCATAGCACCTGTAATACTGAGGCAGGCCATGCGTTGTAGTTTCCGCAGTGATGCCTGTGCTGTGATTTGTTTCACTTTTGGCCACCACACAAGTGACGCGTAGGTGATCATGGGTCTTACAACACTAGTATATGCCCAATGGGTCATTTTTGGCTGTAGTCCCCAGTTTTTACCTAGAAGTCGACGGCATGTGTTTAATGCCACTGCTGATTTCTTTGTAATCTTGTTGATATGTGAGTTCCACGTGAGTTTTTGGTCTAGAATGATTCCTAGATACTTAACCTCTGTAGAAAACTCAATTCTAGTACCCTTCAAGTAGGGAGCTTGAAGATTTAGCTTCCTTCTCTTTGTGAAGGGGACGATTGTAGTTTTGGTAGGGTTTACACTAAGTTCATGTTCCAGGCACCACTCATGCACTAGATTTAGAGCTTTTTGTGTAAGGTACGAGATAGTGGTGTCACTACGTCCTCTGACCATAATTGCAACGTCATCTGCATATCCGTTTGCAAAATAGCCAGCTTTATTGAGCCTATTCAGGAGGTCATCAATGACAATACACCAGAGTAGAGGTGATAAAACCCCACCTTGTGGGCATCCTCTGTTGGTTTTTATCATTACTGATTCTCCTCCTATCGAGGCTGTAATCGTTCGACTTTGCAGCATGGCTTTTATCCATTCCACTACAGCTGGGTCGAAACCTTTTGACCTAGCAGCTCTTTCAATGGACTTATAGGAGGTGTTATCAAAGGCACCCTCAATATCTATAAATATTCCCAGAGCTATTTCTTTTGCCATGAAGGTTTTCTCTATTTTATTGACAAGGCTGTGGAGAGCCGTAGTTGTCGATTTTGCTTCCTGGTAAGCAAATTGATTTACGTTTAGTGGTGAAGCAGTTATCACTTCATTCCTAAGGTATTGATCTAAGGCCTTTTCCATACCTTTCAGTATAAATGATGATAAACTAATGGGTCTGTATGACTTAGGCTGGACGCTTGGACGTCCTCCGCCTTTAGGTATAAAGACTACATTAGTTTTCCTCCACAATGTGGGAATGTATCCTAACTTTAGGCTTCCCTTGTATAGTTCGCAGAGTATTGGCAGTATATCCTTTATGCATTTCTGCAAAAGTGCCGGAAAAATGCCATCTCCACCAGGTGTCTTGTAGGGTTTGAAAGTATTTATCGCCCATTCCACTCTGTTTTCTGTAAAAATATTATTAGCAGTGTTAAGACTGTTAATTAAGCTTAGCTTAGTTGTAACTCCGGAGGAATTGTCCTCCTCCTCAACTGGCCACGACGATCCTGGGAAGTGTGTGCTTAAAAGAAGCTCCAATGTTTCCCTTGAATCTGTCGTAAAGTCCCCGTCTGGTTTCTTTAGTAGGCCTATTTCATTCGTATGATCTTTTGATAGGACTTTTTGAAGGCGAGCTACCGTGGGCGTTTCTGATAAGCCCTCACAAAAACTACGCCATGCATTCCTTTTAGATCTGCGAATTTCTTTATTATATGAGGTTAGGGCACTTCTATATTGCTCCCAGCTCTCATCGCTGCCACTGGTTTTGGTTTTATTGTATAACCTTCTAACAGTGACTCTTTGTTTACTTAGCTCCTCGGTCCACCAAAGTACTTTCCTAGTACTTTGTCGAAGCTTTAATGTACAACTGTTTTCATATGCTGTGAGTAGCGCATTATGAAAGTCAATAGAGGCTGTTTCCAGTTCCTCAATTGTGTTTATATTAATTTTCGTAAGTTCTTCCACTTCACACTTTAAGTGGCCTTCGTACAAGACCCAGTCTGTTAGTTTCGGAATACGAATTTGAGTTTTAGGTTCTTTGTTAGCCTTTATCTCAAACCTTAAATATCTATGATCCGATATTGAGGCTTCATTTGAGACATGCCAATTATATATTTCAGAGCTAATTTGAGGAGTGGCTAACGTAATGTCCAATACCTCTCGCCTGTTTTTAGTTATAAAAGTGGGTTCTTTACCCCTATTTATTATATCTATGTTAGTACTAGAAATAAATTCGAAAAGGTACTCACCCCTTGTATTTATGTCCGTACTACCCCAAACTGTATGGTGTGCGTTTGCATCACATCCTAGGATGAGGTTTCTGTTTCTATGTTTGCAGTAGGAGATCAGGTCCCTTACCAGCGGAGGTGGGGCTTCCATCGTGTCTCCCGGGAAATACGCCGATGCAATGATTACCTCTTGCGTACCTCCTGATATAGGCAGTGTAGCTTCTACAGCTACCAAATCCCTAGATATAAATTTATTTAATGTTACGAATTTAATCGATGTCTTAATGAGCAATGCTGCTCTTGGAATGACATCTGGTTCGTTACAGTAGGTTAACTTACCTACTGGTGTAGTAAGTTTCCTTACTACGCCTCCATACACATAAGGCTCTTGAACTAGCACTATATCAGTGTTAGTGGTGGTGAATGTTTTGTTCAACACATCAGAGGCAGTTTTGCAGTGTTGAAGATTCACTTGCAGCATCTTTATATTACTGCTGGACATCACGTTTTGTTCAGAGCCACATCGCAGCTAGGAACTTGTTTCCCTTTGTGCGTGATTCCGACGGCCCGTGGTGTCTTGGAGTGTGTAGGTGTGGGATTGGGTTGAGGCTTTAAAGCAGCCTCTTTACCTTTACCTACTTTTAATCTGGAATTTCCAGTGTTAATATTGGTGGCATTACTCCCTGCCTCCTTTTTTAAGTTAAGCTTACCTGTAGCAGTGCTGGTAGTGGCTTTTTTGGCAGTGACGTCGGTAGGCTTTTTATTGGGTTTTTTACCCTTTAGCCTAATCGTTGTCTGGCCAAATTTGTAGCTGATTTTGAAATCAGCTTTTTTAAGGGTGCTTAAGGACGTCGAGTCTATGGACAGTGTAAGAAGCACTGCCGAGCCCTCATCTGTCCTCTTTAAAACCCTCCACTGCTTGGTATCCAGGCCCTCGTTTTGACCCTCTATCAGATTCAATATCTGATCTGTTGAATTGGTTTTGCTGTTGGGGAAATAAGCATTTACAATGCTGGACTTCGGCAAATCCTTTTCCTCTACAGCTTTTAGATGGGCTCCTTCCCAAGGCTTTAAGCTGTCGACTTTGCCTATTAGCCACTCGGCGGTGGCTTTGTCGGCGCAGTTGACGCTCAGCCATCCGGACTTGAAGGTTGCCCCAAGAAACTTAGGCTTCACAGAGCCTTTAGCCTCTTTAATAATTAAATCCAGGATTGCATCCTGAATTTTCGTCAGCTGTCCTGTTTCTAGAATATCCTCCGGATAGCTATAGTGCAGGATGCCGACGCGTGTGCCCAGGATTGCCTGCTTAAAGCTCACAGACGACGTGGCCTTATCAGGTGGTGGCGGAGCACCACTGCTGGGTTGGCCTTTAGCATCTGTTTTTTGCCTTTTCACAGACATTTCGGGCGTTGATTCCTCGGACCGGGTCCTTTTTGAACCCTTATCCTTCATGGGTTCAAGGGCTTTGACACGTGCTTCGTCAGCACTAAGCCCACTTTTAATGAGCCACTTAAAGCGTTTTCTGGCGGCACCGCTCAGTTTGCCTTTCCGCTCACTTAGTTGGAGCTTTCCGATAGTCTCCTCAAGTTCGGAAGTGGACGGAGTCGGGCTACGTAGGAGCTCCTCTTCCTCCATAGTCAGATCGTCCTTGGGACTGGAATCCCTTAGGACTTCTTGAGAAACGTCTCTCTGACTTCCACTCATCCTAAAAACAACAAGAATTAGCTAAAAGTTGTGTCATATTGACACAGCAACATGTGCTTTCTTAAAGTGAGGTTATGTGTGTAGCACGTGTAGTGAAAATTTTAAAAATTTTTGAATATTTATGAATGACTGCATTTAAATTAAAGTATAGTATATTAGCTATAAATACCTGAATAATATTTGTGATAATTTTCTGAAAAAATTGAAAAACAGAAAAAGTAAATCTCAGCTTCAAAAAACCAGCGATATACAGTGCTACCAACCTCTTTACTTACCACTTATAATTACCCTGTAAGCTAAATTGTTTCCACATCATAGATTTTAAAGTGCGGTTGACACGTTCAACGATTGATGCTTTTTTAGTGCTAAAAGATGAGTAATGATTGATGTTGTATTTTACCATAACGTTTTGAAAATTTTTATTATAAAATTCTTTTCCAAGATTAGTTTGTAAATTTTGAGGGGTACGGTTACTCTCAATTAATATACTTTTCATAGCAAGTGCAATATCAAGACCTGATTTACTTTTTACTGGTCTTGTCCATAAGTATTTAGAAAACACGTCAATTACAACTAAAATATATCGATAGCCTCTATGCTTCTTTACATAGGGTATCATTTCTACAAGAGCAGCCTGAAACAAATCATGTAAACCCTTTATTACCACTCGTCTTCTAGGAAAATGTATTCGAGTAGGTTTGTGTAATTCATCTACAGTTACACGTTTAATTTTAGACATAGTAAATAGGTGTTTCAAGTATAATTTCAATATGTAAATGTGAAGTATTTTTGCCAACTGGTCCAGGATATATGTGTAAAGAATCACCAACAGTAATATCGTTATTAATTAAACTTGCAATACGATGGGGGTCATTTCGAACACGGTAATTAAGGAATTGTTTTGGACTGATTGTAACTTGAATAATTTTTCCCGAGCATGGAAAATTATAAACGTCTGAATTATTTATATTATAGAAATCAGATTTCAATTCAAGTTTTAAATTAATAATTGCAATTGATTTCAAATTGCTTTTTAATTTAGATAATTGCAGTTGAAAATTATCTTTAATGTTTGTTTTCAAATTCATATTTTAATTTCTCGATTAGTGAAATATATTTTTTAGACAGAGTGTATACCCTTTCATTTATATGTTTTGTAATTTTATGATGTTCAATATGACGTCCGAAGCGGTCAAGAGTCATTATTGAAATAAACTTCTTCTATAACTTGAGCCTCTTTTAACTCCTCAATTATGGATATAATTTCATTATCGTGACCTGTATGACCGGCATCACGTTACGCAATAAGAAGACGCAGTCTATCAACCAATTCATTAATATTGTCCCAGTATACGTATTCTACCTGTTTTTTGTTAAAATTTTTCAAATAACTTCCACCTGAAGTGGAACTAGTTCTTTTAGAAATTAAACTTAATTTTCTAGAATGCAGAGCTCTTCTTCGAGGGTCTAACATTGGGGCAATTACAGTAGTATACTTATGAGATCTTGACTCCGACAATTGTTCATTCTCGCTATAATTGCGATGGGCAGCCTTAGTTCTTTTTACAATATCGATATAATTTTTTTGATCAGTCTGAGTGTAACCTGGTGGTTGTTTTTTAAATAGGAGCTCATACAAACCTGGCGTTCCGATATATTTTATATTTTGTACAATCAAATCCTTGCCTTCAATTTTTATCTCAGAATTACCTATATAAAATTTATCAGTTGACACATCATGACGCACGCCATACTTAAAATCAAATGAATCTTTATCGTCTTTTACCATTTCTTCGATGTATTGTCATGGTAATGATCATACTGCTCTAAATACTCCTTGAATGAGGGTTCCTGGGTTAAATTCAAAATATCCTCTCTAGTTATTGATGGTTGATCTTCAACCATGGTTAATTGAAATACATCTTCATCGTCATCCTCGTTCACTGATTCTGCTACAACACTTGTTTGTAAAAACTAAAGTATTATTTTTGTTCGGTGTATCTTCCTCCTGTTTCGGTTCACTTTTATCTTCTTTTTTTATATTTGTCATTGGTAAATTAACTGCAATATCTTGCAAAGATTTAATAATTGGCCTATATTGGTATTCTAATTCAGCTTTTCTATGTAATGCACCAAGCTTAAGGTTTTTAAGCTTTTGTTTAATTACATTACGAGTATTAATTATTATTATCCCTTGTTAGTCTTTTACTCATGATTCAATACGGGCTATGAAACAACAGGCTGTTCTGTTAGGTTTAACACGGAAACAGGTAGCTTCGCAACAGCTGACAAATTGCAAGTTCAAGGTCATATATAGGCGATTATCACAGCAGTTATTTGAAGACACAGGTAAAAAACTGATCCGACAACAGATAATCTGCTCATAATCAGATAAAGATGAGAACTGTTATTATAGTACCAGTTAAACAGCTGATGTACACCATACTAATACTAAATGCTAAATGATCTGTTTAATTAGTTGTATCAGTATTTATAATGAACTGATCAAACCTCTTCCGGTAGCGACCTGCATTAAAATCACTATCTTTGTCGATAACCAGGAACCCGTATTTATCCAACCAGCAAAAAGAACAGTAGTTCTTAAACGTTTCATACGTCATATCGGTATTTACATGATCATTGTATACATGCTTCAAATTTAAATCATCTTGTTTAAATAATATTAAATAATTAACAATATCACGTATAAGATGTTTAGAAATTCTGGTATAAGTTTGACATATGTATAATCAATCCAAAGATTTATGACGCCCCATACTGAAATATTCTCGCATAACATCTTGATTATAGCACGCTACATCATCAAAGATTACCACCTAATTATATTTCGCAGCTGTAGGTTTCTCCATAGATGTATTGTTGCTATATGCATAGTAACCTACTTCTTTTATAGGTTCTAGTAATTCTTTTAAGTACAAATATTTTGGTTGAAATAAAGATTTAGAATAAATATATATGTTTTCAAAACGCAACCCATTCACATGCTCTAATAAAGCAATCATTACGTTTGTTTTGCCACATCCGGAAGGACCAGCTATAATGCACCTTAATATATGTGGCAACAATGTACTGTGCCTTCGATTTTTGTTATGATTTTCAAAATCATAATTTTTCACAACAAGATTATTAGTTTGTTTAATCGTCTGCTTACTATAAATAGCAGAGTGAAAGTGACACGAAGACAGTTAGCCACCAACTGTTGAGTGAGTAAGACGTGTGTCTTTTTAAGTACTTTGAAAGTTCCGAAAACATCGAGTTTGCCATTTCGCAAGGTTGTGAGTCGCGCGCGTAAGGCTATAAAATCAAGCAATACTGGTTCAGACATAAATAAATCAGCCAAAATTGCATTACGTTCCATCAAAAGAATTACAAGAAAAATTAACAGTCCTCGTGTTATATCTGTTCCGAAAACAGGTGGGTTTCTACCACTGATTCCGATCTTTGCCTGTTTGAGTGCTCTCGGTGCGTTAGGAGGCGGGGCAGCAGGTATTGCCAAGGCCGTGAATGATGCCCGTGCTGCCGCTAAACAATTAAAAGAATCCGAGCGACATAACAAAATGATGGAAGCTATTGCCATGGGAAAGGGTCTATACCTAAAGCCGTACCGAAAGGGGCTCGGTCTATATTTAAATCAATCAAAAAACTACCAATAAAATTACCAACGCGGGCTTTAACTAATCTCGATCTTCAGAAATATGCTAAACAATTAAAACTGCTATATTTTAGAGGAATTTTCATGAAAAATAATCTACCTAAGAAAGTGAATCGTAATGAGTATGCAATCGTCAATTTGGATAACAGTAACGAGTCAGGATCACATTGGGTTGCATACAAAAAACATAATAATTTAGTTACATACTTTGACAGTTATGGAAACCTCGCGCTGCGAAAAGAACTGATTAATTATTTCGCAAATGGATGTTCAATACACTACAATTATGATAGATACCAACGTAATAACAGTGTAAGATGTGGTCATTTGTGTTTGGCGTTTTTATACGAACATAATTAAAAACTTTTTAGTCTTCATTGAACCATCATGTCATACACATTTACCCTATTTGGTGATAATTCTACTATAACTCAAACTTTCCATCCACCGATTGTACTTGACGATGACCATGTTCTTGGCTTAATTAATTTTGAAGTATATAATGCTATACCAAACATTGATAATAAATTTTATATTGGCAAAAATGTTATTACAATGCCAGAAGGTTCTTATGAAATTGATGACGTAAATAAATTCATAATCAGCAAGTTAGATGCAGATACTCAGTTAGACATAATAGCCAATAATAATACTCTTAAGTGTGAAATTAAAAGTAACAAGGTTGTAAATTTTGAACCAAGCAATTCTATTGGTAATATTTTGGGCTTTCGACCACGTAAATTAAAATCTAATAAAGCACATGAATCTGATAACCCAGTGTCTATTATTAAAGTAAATGCAATATAATAAAACAAGCTGTTATCAATATAAAAAATAAAGATGACTATTGTTTTTTGTGGGCTGTAGTTTCTGCATAGCATCCTGCAGATCGAAATCCAGATCGAATATCATCTTACCCACACTTTAGTAAAGTGCTTAAATATGACGGTATTCATTTTCCAATTCAATTAAAAAATATTCCAAAATTTGAAGAAATGAATAATTTATCTATTAATGCCTACACTTTAGAAACAATTGGTAAAGAGAAAAATCAGGTCGTGCCAATATATTTATCCAAATTGGAAACTAATAAATTTATTCATTTGTTAATGACGTATGAAAACTGTGATGAGGTTGACGATATAGAAGTGGATTAAATTATAAAAACTGTAAAGAATAATACTAAATACCATTTTATGTGGATAAAAAATTTATCAAGACTCTTAAGTAAACAAATTTCAAATCATAATGGAAAATTAATTTTATGTGACCGATGTTTAAATCATTTCAATACACAAATTATTTTTGACAAGCATGCAGCTGACTGTAAATTAATGAATAAATGTCGAGTTGAATTGCCTATTGAAGAAAATAAATATTGAAAATTCAAAAATTTTCATTATCAGGATACTGTGCCTTTTGTAATATATGCTAACATAGAATCCATATTACAAAAGACTAAAGACTTACAAAATAAAAATACCACTAAAATTCATGAGCATATTCCGAGTAGCATTGCATATTATTTAAAATGTTTATATGATAATTCACTGTCATATTTCAAATTAAATAGAAGTAAAAATTGTATTGATTGGTTTCTAAATGAACTTTACACAGTAGCACAATTCATAGATGAAAAATTTCAAAGCCCAATACCAATGAATATGACTAAAAAAGAAGAAGCTGACTATTTAAACTCGAAATTATGTCATATATGTAGAAAGAAATTTTTATTGTCAGACATCAAAGTTCGTGATCACAATCACTTTACAGGAGCATTTCGCGGCGCTGCACATCAGTCCTGTAATTTAAATTTTAGAAAGTCACATACAATTCCAGTTGTCTTTCATAACCTTAGTAATTATGATGGACATTTCATTATTAAAAACGTGGCCAAACGTTTTCCTGGGCAAGTGTCATTACTTCCAATTAATAAAGAACGGTACATATCCTTTACTAAATACGTTAAAGATACAAAAATAAATTATAGATTCATCGATTCGTTTCGCTTTATGTCAAGTTTAATTGTCAAATTATCATCGTATCTCAAAGATCATGAAAAGCCTATAATCCAAAATTTTTGTAAAGACTTAAATAAGTTTAAATTATTATCTAGGAAAGGAGTTTTTCCGTACGAGTACCTTAATAACTGGGATAAATTTGAAGAAACTTGTCTACCCAGTCAGTGTCACTTTTACAGTTCGTTAAAAAATGAAAATATCAGTGACAGTGATTACGCACACGATGAACAAGTGTGGAAAACTTTCAATTTAAATACTTTAGGGGAATATTCTGATCTGTATCTAGCAACGGATGTTCATTTGTTAGCAGATGTAAAATTTTAGAATTAACTATTTGGAGACATATAAATTGGATGCTCTACACTATTATACCGCCCCTGCTTTATCGTTTGATGCAATGTTAAACTACACAAATGTAACGCTTGAACTGTTAACCCATGTAGAGAAATTATTGTTTATTGAAAAAGGAATTCGCGGTGGACTAGTTCAATGTTCAAAACGATATGCAGAGGCTAATAATAAATATATGAATGATTTATACGATGCCGAGAAAGATGATTCTTATCTTATGTATTTTGATGTTAACAATTTGTATGGAGCTGCAATGAGTCAATATCTGCCTTATGGAGAATTTAGCTGGGTTGATAAATCTGAATATTATAATATAATAAACATTTCAGAAAATTCTGACACCGGTTACATTTTCGAAGTGGATTTAGATTACCCCAAAGACTTGCATGAGATACATAAAGATTTGCCTTTGTGCCCTGAAAATTTTACCCCACCTACATCGAAGCAATCCAAACTAATTGCTAACTTATATAACAAAAAGAACTATGTTATTCATTACAAACATTTAAAACAATGCATAAATTTAGGATTGCAAATACGGCAAATTCATAGAATTCTAAAATTTAAACAGAGCTCCTGGTTGAAGTCTTACATTGATCTAAATACTGAGTTGAGGAAAAAATCAAATAATGAATTTCAAAAGAATTATTTCAAGTTAATGAATAATGCAATCTACGGAAAAACCATGGAAAACACAAGAAAACATAGAGATGTCAGGGTAGTGACTCAATGGGGTGGTAGACATGGAGCAAAAAATCTTATAGCTAAGCCCAATTTTCACAGCTGTACAATTTTAGACGAAGATTTAATAATTGTAGAAATGAATAAAAAGTCAGTAGTGTTCAATAAACCTATTTACGTTGGATTTTCGATTTTAAATATTTCTAAAACTTATATTTATGATTTTCACTACAATTATATAAAACGAAGTTTCAATCAAAATGTTGAACTTTGTTATACTGATACGGACAGTTTAATTTATTTCTTCAAAAATGTTAACATTTATGAAATTATAAAAAGAGATATTCAAAAATTTGACACTTCCGAGTATCCTTTAGATAATATTTATGACATACCTTTGGCTAATAAAAAAGTTGTCGGTCTGATGAAGGATGAAAATAATGGTAGTATAATGACACATTTCATTGGACTTCGAGCAAAAATGTATGCTTACAAAACTCTAAATAGTATTAACCCTGAGGTAAGTATGAAAGCTAAGGGAGTCACAAAAGCTACGATGAAAAGTATAACTTTTAATGATTATTTTAACTGTCTTTTCAATAATGAATCTGTAGTTAAATCCCAAACATTGATTTCATCAATCGAACACAATGTATATACTGTTAAACAAAATAAATTAGCATTAAGTGCATATGATGACAAAAGAATTATTAACTATCTTTTTCCAGATACCTATCCACATGGCTATAGTTTTAGTTCATAAGTATAAGATAATAGTTTAATATTTTATGTAATGAACTGTGTAATATACTTTTAAATAAACGTATATAATAAAAATTGTTCTTATTTTTGTAAAAAACCTACACATCCCATTCCTATATCCATAAACAGATGTTTTCACAATAATAAGTGCTTAATTGAAAAAATTAATCATACAAAGTTCGTTATTGGGGTGCATAAAATTGAATCAATTAGTGAGTAATTAAATAATTACAAACTGCAATGCGTGAAATTAAAACTTGCGCAAGAGATGAGTCATCATTTTGGGTGTACCTACCATCCATAAGACCTATGCTGAGATCCTTAAGACGTTGGCCGAGTCGTTGCTTATTATACACACCGACACGCGTCGCGCAGAAGCAGCCAAATAGCACAGTGTATAGCGTTGTGGCTTCCTAAACCGAAGGTCCTGGGTTCGAATCGTTGTCAGGCAATAGTATTTTTTTTCAATAAACGTATATAACAAAGATTGTCTTGGAGCGTTAACTGAGGCGCTGGCTAGGTCCTTAAGACGTTGGCTAGGTCCTTAAGACGTTGGCTAGGTCCTTAAGACGTTGGCTAGGTCCTTAAGACGTTGGCTAGGTCCTTAAGACGTTGGCTAGGTCCTTAAGACGTTGGCTAGGTCCTTAAGGCGTTGGCTAGGTCCTTAAGACATTGGCTAGGTCCTCAACAGCAGCTGGCGGCGCATGACGTCACCGTTGGCAGCTGACCCCTCCCGCTTGACCCCTCCCCGCACCCCTTGCCTCACCTTCCCCCCTCGAGCACCACCAAGTGATTTCGAACTCTCATGACTATACTACTTTTAGTATATTATATTTATTGATCTATTTTATTTTTAATTATTTTTATTAGTTGTTTTGATGTGAAGAAATGCCTGGGTGTAGTAAATGTAGATACAAAAGACCTGACCAACCAGTAATAAAATGTGAGGGTCCTTGTGGTAAATCATTCCATGTCCAATGTGTAAACATAAGTGACAGAGATTTTGAATTTATATCAAGAAATAGAAATCTGTTTTTTCTTTGTGATGATTGCAAGAGAACATGCGAGATAATAAATAAATCGAATTTATCTGACATAACGTCCAATATTAAAAAGATAGAAGCCAATGTATCCCAATTATTGAAAAATTATTTCGTAGGCATGTTAAATACTCTTTTCAATTCTTTACAGAGTAATTTAGATAATAAATTTGTCTCCCTCAAAGACGAATTACATGAAACTCTTGAGCTTAAAGTTAAAGAATTATGTGAGAAAAGTTCTGAACCAAAGTCTTACTCGACTGTATTAAAAAATAAAAATATTGAACCACCAATAATTGTGAAACCTAAATCTGGTAGTCAAAAAACTAATATCACTAAAACTGATATGTTAAATTGTCTTAATCCGGTTGAATCTGAGATTAATATAACTAATATTCAAAATAAACGAGACGGTAGTCTAGTAATCAGTTGTGAAAATAATGCTAACGTTGTAAAACTAAAACAATTAGCCAGTGAAAGACTATCCGACAAATATGAGATGAAACAATTACCTGTATTGAATCCTAGACTTAGAATTGTTGGCCTGTCAAAAATCTTGAACCTACAGTTTTGTTAAGTTACATGAAAAGTCAAAATAGAGAGTGCTTTTCCTCTGACAGCATTTGTGAAGTTATTTCTGTTAAATCACTACGGAATAATAAACGTCTTTACCAAGCCATTATTCAAGTCGACCACAATACATACCATGCAATCTTAAATTCTGGTAAAATATTTGTAGGATACGATTATTATTCAGCTTATGATGCCATTGATTTACGTCGGTGTTTTAATTGTTGCGGATTCCATCACACTGCTAAACAGTGCTCCAAGAAAAATCCTACATGTCCCAAATGTGCAGTATCACATCTCCTGAGTGAATGTAAATCGTCCACATTGAAATGTGTTCATAGCTCTCAAATGAAATCGCAGAAACCGAGTATTTCATGTGATCATGCAGTTTGGGACCATACTTGTCATGTTTATCAAGAAACATTAAAACGATTTAAAAAAACTGTTCTGGGTGATGCATAGCAATTAAGGAACCAGTCATCTAGCATGTCTTCCTTGAATAAAATCCATAATAATAACAATATTTTTTTTGTTAATATCAAAACGTCAGAGGGTTAAGAGGCAAAGCTTCTGAATTATATATCCACTCATTAACACAAAGTCATGTTCATCTATATGCGTTTACCGAAACTTGGTGCCATGGAAACATTATGAACTCCGAGCTTTTTGATCAAAACCATTTCACAGTATTTAGAACTGATCGTAATTTTAACCTTACAAACACCACACGCGGCGGAGGTGTGCGATTTGCTGTGAAAAACTATTTTCATACTATCAAAATCGACATTTATAAATACAGCGACAAGTTTCATGATGTCCCACACATAGATATATTACTAATTAAAATAGCAATGAATCATAATCCATTATATGCTATGGTCCTGTATATTCCTCCCGTTTGCTCTGCTAAGGATTTCAATACTCTATTTGAATCCCTTTCCAGTCTTAATTTTCTGTATAACTCTAATGTGATTATATTTGGCGATTTCAACATACCATTCTACTTAACTTGTTATAATAATGAGACTTCTTCTCATACATATAATACATTTAATAATTTCTTAAATTTTTTAAACTCCACACAATATAATTTCATTAAAAATGCGGACGGTAGAATTTTAGATTTAATTATAAGGAATAACCATTGTCAAATTACTCGCGCAATAGATCCCATTTTGAACGAGGACAACTACCATCCTTCTTTAACAATAGAGTTACTTTCCAAATCACACTCCAAATTTCAAGCTGTTACCGATACAGGGTTGAATTTTAAAAAAGCTAATTTTCCATCCCTCTATAGTGATCTATCTAAACTTGAATGGGATCATCTTGAAAATTTGAATGATGTTAATTCAGCAGTAGTTAATGTTTTTTATACTGCAATAAATAATACTCTACACGATAATGTTCCTCCCAAAAGACGATGTACTAAATCATATCCTCCATGGTTTACTGGATCTATTATACATAAAATTAAAGAGAAGCACAAACTCTGGATACAATTTAAAAATTCTGGTCGCCAAGATCAAAACGTTAAAAATAAATTTAATTTACTAAGATCACAAATCAAATTAGAAGTTAAACAAGCACACAAAAATTATTGTAAAACTATGCCGAACAACATTGCTGAAGATCCAAAGAGGTTTTGGTCCTTTGTGAACAATAAACGCAGTTCTAATACAAGTATACCGACAGTGCTAACCTATAACAGTAATACACTTGATGACCCACAATTAATTATTAATTCTTTCGCAGATTATTTTTCTAGTTCTTTTAATGATGTTTCTGGAATATCCATACCACCAGTTACAAATGCTTCTTCCCTCACTCTTTCCGTCATTTCTGTCGATGAAGATGATATGAGAGCCATTAAAAAACTCAAGCCTAATTCTACTGTGGGTCCTGATCAGATACCTTCATTCATTATTAAAGATTGCGCGTCTGTTTTTATTAAACCCTTGGTAATTATATTTAATTTAATCTTATCTAAAATTACCTTCCCTGATGCATGGAAAATTTCAAGAGTAAATCCAATATATAAAAAAGGTGATAAAAATAATATAACTAATTATCGACCGGTAGCAATTATTGCAAATTTCAGCAAAATATTCGAAATAGTTCTTCATGACAAAATGTACAAACATGTATCAAATATCATATCGCCCAACCAACATGGCTTCATTAAAGGTAAATCAACTACTACGAACTTAATATGTAAGACTCAATATATTAGTGAAGCAATCGAAGAGCACAGTCAAGTTGATGTTATCTATACAGATTTTTCCAAGGCCTTCGATAAACTAAATCATTCAATTTTAATTTTAAAGCTTCAATCTTTCGGATTTTTTTCTTCTCTTATAACACTTATTTCATCATATCTTTCTAACGGATTTCAATATGTCAGTACTCATGGCTTCAAATTGAATGTTTTCTTACAAAACTCTAGTGTTCCACAAGGGTCGGTTCTGCGACCTTTATTATTTAACATTTTCGTCAACGATATCACAGCTGATATTAATGTAGAATACCTCATGTATGCCGATGACTTAAAATTACTCTGCAGAATCTCAAGTGTTGAAGATTGTAAGAATCTTCAAAATAATATAAATTCTATAAAAGATTGGTGTATTTCTAATAAACTTTTTCTGAATGTTAGTAAATGTAATGTTAGGTATGTCATATACACGAAAGATGTCTCAAATTACTTTTGATTATATACTTGAAGGCTATATTTTAAGTAGACCAAATTTGATCTCTGATTTAGGGGTAGTTTTCGATCTGAAACTTTCATTTGTTAAACATATTGAAGCTAAGGTTTCTACATCTTTTAGATGTTTGGGTTTTATTATAAGAAATGCACAAATGTTCAACAACATGGATATTTTAAAACTACTCTTTATCTCGCTCGTTAGACCACACTTAGAATATTGCTCAGTTATATGGAACCCAAATACAGACTTAATGACAGAACTTATTGACGGTGTACAAAGAAAATTTATTAAGGCGGCCACTTTTATTGTGGAAGGGACTTATCCCAGTAGAGGTACTCCTCAATGTATATTATTAGAATCTCTCGACCTTTAATTTTTACACCAAAGAAGAAGTATGCATGCAGCTATTCTATTATTGAAAGTTATGAACAATACAATTGACTGCATATTTATTCATGATAGAATTTATTTTCAAGTACCCAGATTGTCTTCTAGATATACTAGTGCCTTTTACTTGCCTACTACAAAATCAAACACATTGGCCAAGTCCCCTGTATATCTTATGATCAAGTCTTACCATCAGATTCAAACCCACATCGACATTTTCAACTGCAGTATTAGTGAGATGAAACTATATGTAAATTATTTTTAATATGTGTTCTTTCCTACACTCTAATTGGGCTCTAGCCTGTGATGTAGCGTATTAAATAATAATAATAATAATAATAAACGAAAATATTGCAATAAGAAAATTGCTATTTTAAGTGTGGTAGGTATTCTAGAATCCAGCCCATGTAGCTTACAATATACAACGTATTCATTAAAATTGAATGTTTATTATCTGATTGGTACCATGTTTTGGTCACTTTTGCATGTCCAATGCTAAAATTATCCATAGTATAGATCCTAAAGCATGAATATAAATGTTTTAACAAAAATATCCATTTCAAGAATAGGTAAAATCTGACTTTATTTTTGTAAAAAATCATATAAATATTTGCTTCCGCGCCCGAATTTTATAATTCTTCATCATATTTTAGCTAAAAGAAAACATTGCAACAAGAAAATTGCTATTTCAAGTGTGGTAGGTATTCTAGAATCCAGCCCATGTAGCTTACAATATAATAATAATAATATTTTTTTTTATTTTCAGCGACCATAATACAGCGGTATAGAAAAAGTCTAAATATATAAAGTATACATAAAAAAAGTGTACAACAATAAATACATAAAAAATGTACAATAATAAACACATGAAAAAAAAATGTGCAATATAAAATAGCAATATATTAAGAGTTATAATTTATGAATTCATTTACATCATAATATGCTTTTTTTATTAAATAGTTTTTTAATTCTCTTTTAAACTTATTAATATCAGTAACATCTTTAAGAGTATTAGGCAGTTTATTGTATAAGACCAATCCATAATAATTTAGATTACTTTTTGTTTTATTTAGTCTAATTTTGGGTATTTGAAGATTTCGTTTTCCACGAGTATCGTATCCATGCATATCGCTTTTTGTAGGCAATTTATTTGTATTAGTTTTAGTAAGTAGAACAACATTATAAATACAAATACAAGGTAAAGTTAAAAAACCTTCAGTTTTAAAAATATCTTTACAGGATGATCTTTTGTTCAAAGAAAATATGTTTCTCAACGCATGTTTCTGAAGTTTAAAAACACGAATAGCACTGGAAGAATTTCCCCAAAAAATTATTCCGTAACATAATATGGAGTAGAATTTGGAAAAGTAAAAAGTTTTAGTTATATGACCATCTGTCATACATTTTAGTCTTTTAATTACATAACATAAGGAAGACAATGTACTACAAATTGAGTCGACATGTGTAT
This sequence comes from Stenolophus ochropezus, assembly GCA_035578165.1. Classification (NCBI taxonomy): domain Eukaryota; kingdom Metazoa; phylum Arthropoda; class Insecta; order Coleoptera; family Carabidae; genus Stenolophus; species Stenolophus ochropezus. The sequence continues at coordinate 2,266,275 of JAQOWZ010000032.1, forward strand.
CCCACTTTAAATTTTCTTGAATATGTAATCCTAGAACTTTAGTATTGTTAACATGTACCAATAATTGCCCACTACAATTTATAGATATGTTATTATTTTTCTTAGTATTTGAAAAACTAATCATTGTCGATTTATTAATTTCAAGATTTAAAGATGCAAACCAGAGAGATAAGTTGTCAACAATATTAGATATTTCGTGTACTGTTGGCGATAAAAAAGCAACATCATCTGCATACAAGACGAAATGGTGGTAGGGGAGCATATTTTTTTATTCCATTAATATAAAGAATAAACAATATTGGTCCCAAAATCGAGCCTTGCGGTACACCACAATTTACTGGTTGAGACATGGACCTTTGACTTTCGTAAAACATAATTTGCTTTCTGTTATTGAGATATGAACGGAACCAATCATTACAGATTCCTCTAAAACCATGATTATCCAAAATATCCAAGAGCATTTCGTGGTTTACGCAGTCAAAGGCCTTCAACAAATCTAAGAATATGCCATGTATGTTGTTACCTTTATCTACTGCGTTATAAATCTCATCTAAAAAATGTAACAAGGCAGATGTTGTGCTGCAGCCTTTTCTAAATCCATGTTGTTCTTCAATTAAGATTGTATTCTTTCTCAGAAATGTGAGAATTCTTAATAACATAGTTTTTTCAAAAAGTTTATGAAAAGCAGAGACTATAGAAATAGGACGATAATTTGCTACATTTGATTTATCCCCTTTTTTGTGTAAAGCAATAACTTTAACCAGTTTTAACTTGTTTGGGAAAATACCATTTCAAATGGATAAATTTAAACAATGCAGTAATGGCGTAAGAATCTGTTCATGACAACTTTTTAGTACGTTACTAGAAATCTCATCAATTCCTACAGAAGAATTTTTTAGTGATTTAATTAAAGAAATGAGCTTGGGTTTATTAATAGGGTCTACGAAAATAGATGCTGTACATTTTGTTACATTGCAATTTAAATTTTGATGATAATTTGTGGGTAAATCGTGTTTAATGTTCTGTGGAAGATTTATAAAATGATTATTACACATGTTAGCAATATCTACTGGAGTAACAACTGTTTTTGTGCCATCAGTAAGATTACTAATTTTTTTATTGCAAGTAGGCTTATCGTTTAAGTTGTTATTTATAATGTTCCATATTTGTTTAGTATTATTACCACTGTTTTTTATATTGTTCTTATTGAAATCTCTTTTTGCATTGAGTATATAGGTACGATATTCCTGTTTATATGTATTATATTTTTGTTTGTTAATGAGTCCTAATTTATAAAAGTCGTATAACTGTTTAAGTTTTTGAGAGTATAATTTAATATCATGGGTTATCCAGGATTTATTTTTATGGTGATTTTTTTTTTATTATTGTTTTTGGGTGGGATAGTTCAAAGTAATGCAGAAAAGTCTCCAAAAAATTATTGAAGGATTGGTTTACATCATTTTCATTTAATACATTGTGTCAGGTTTCCTTTGAAAGTAAAAATTTTAAATGGTACATATTGCTTCCGGAAAATATTCTTTTTTTAACTATATTTGAAGTATTTTTTAAATTGGTATCATTTGTGTCATTTACTGTTATACATTGGGCTGAATGATCAGAAATGTTATTATGGATGACTTTCACAGAGTATTTATTTTGAGAGATATTTGTGATAATATTATCAACACAAGTTTTGCTATTTGCGGTACTACGCGTTGGTTCATTTATAATGTGATATAAGTTATGTATATGCAAAGTGTCTAAGAAAGTTTTTTTCTCGTTATTCTCTGAATGGACATTGACGTTACAGTCTCCTAAAATAAATATATTTGCGTCTTGGTGTTTTACTAAAATTTTTGAAAGGCAAATATCTAATTGTTTTAAAAATAAGTTTAAATTTGAGTCAGGTGACCTGTATACCACTAATACGTAATGCAAAATATTACTTTGTTTAAATTTTACTCCACAGCATTCAAAAACGAATTCAATATTAAAGTCTTTTATAAAATCAATGTTTTAAAAATTGAGTTTTTTTTTACAGTATATTATAACACAACTTCGGGTGAATGAACATGCAAGCTCAAAACCTTTAATGTTGTAGGAAGGGGGTTCATGTTCAAAGAGCCAGTATTCAGAAAGACATAAAATGTCGCACGATAATGAATCTAAAAAAATTTCAAGCTCTTCCACTTTGTGCCTTAGGCACTGAATGTTCTGATGGACCATCCTTAGTGACTGCGACTTAACAACTGAGTAGCAGAGGACATGTTGATCATGGTAGTTGGTATGGGACGTCATACTTTCTTCTGATGCTGGCTCCGCTGCTGAAAAAACCTAGACATGTATGCACCAGTGGGCCATGTTTCGGGCTTCATAATTTCATTGAAATTGGATAAGTTTACAATTATTTTAAAGGGCGAATAATATTGTGGATATTTAGAATCAACATCTATGACTTCAGGAAAATCGGTTTGAAGAAAAGCTGTTAGTTCTGCAGCACTTGTGCCTGGTTTAATGCGAGACGCATAAACAAATGCCTTCTTTGGTGCAGTTTTTATCGAAGTAACATCCTTTGCATTTCCTACAACTCCTACCTTCTTTTGTGTTCTTTTTTTGCGTACTACTTCAGTCCACAATTTTGGGACTTTGTTAATTTTACTCATATTGTTCAGTATTTTGTCGTGATCGACTACATTTTTAGTTTGGTTATGTTCACTATTATTTTTATTTGAAGGTTTTGACCTTGCAGGTGTCGTGTTTTGCGCTACCTGACTTGTTAAGATTTTGTCAGGTGTCGCTTGAGTATTTGTTTTCAAATGATATTGTTTATTTGTATCGACACTTTTGACGATAGATGACACTGGTATGTCCTTTGGAGTGGTAACTATTTGTTTATTTAATAAAGATATTATAATTTCTTTATCTTCAATTATTTTACTCTTATCTTTTATTATTGAGTCTTTTTCACTAATTAGTTTTTTTAGATACATGATTTCCAGGCGCGCACAATCAATTTCGCTTGTCAAAGAGTCCAAAGTATCACTTGTGTCAACTAGACTTTGAGCACAACATTTTGTTATATTGTCACTTATCACTAATTTCTTTTTTGCACAGCAATTTATGTGAAGTACAGAAGCACAAATTGAACATGTCACCGTGTTTGTTACCGCACAACGTTTACATATTTTGCAATAATTCTTTTTTGTATTAAGAGAACCAAGAGCACTACTATCATCATTCGCCATTTTTTATTTATATACAACGTATTGATCAAGAATAGGTAAAATCTGAATTTATTTTTGTAAAAAATCATATAAATATTTGCTACCGTGCGCGAATTTTATAATTATTCATCATATTTTAGCTAAAACAAAACATTGCAACAAGAAAATTGCTATTTCAAGTGTGGTAGGTATTCTAGAAACCAGCTCATGTAGTTTACAATATACAACGTATTCATTAAAATGACACCCGAAATTTGAATGTTTATTATCTGATTGGTACCACGTTTTGGTCACTTTTGCATGTCCAATACTAAAACTATCCATAGTATAGATCCTAAAGCATGAATATGAATGTTTTAACAAAAATATCCATTTCAAGAATAGGTAAAATCTGACTTTATTTTTGTAAAAAATCATATAAATATTTGCTTCCGCGCCCAAATTTTATAATTCTTCATCATATTTTAGCTAAAAGAAAACAATGCAAAAAGAAAATTGCTATATCAAGTGTAGTAGGTATTCTAGAATCCATCGCTTGTAGCTTACAATATACAACGTATTTATTAAAATGACAATAGAAAATTGAATGTTTATTATCTGATTGGTACTACGTTTTGGTCACTTTTGCATGTCCAATGCTTAAAACCATCCATAGTATAGATCCTAAAGCATGAATATTAATGTTTTAACAAAAATATCCATTTCAAGAATAGGTAAATTCTTACTTTATTTTTGTAAAAAATCATATAAATATTTGCTTCCGCGCCCAAATTTTATATATCTTCATCATATTTTAGCTAAAAGAAAACAATGCAAAAAGAAAATTGCTATATCAAGTGTAGTAGGTATTCTAGAATCCATCGCTTGTAGCTTACAATATACAACGTATTTATTAAAATGACAATAGAAAATTGAATGTTTATTATCTGATTGGTACTACGTTTTGGTCACTTTTGCATGTCCAATGCTTAAAACCATCCATAGTATAGATCCTAAAGCATGAATATTAATGTTTTAACAAAAATATCCATTTCAAGAATAGGTAAATTCTTACTTTATTTTTGTAAAAAAATCATATAAATATTTGCTTCCGCGCTCGAATGTTATAATTCTTCGTCATATTTTAGCTAAAATAAACATATATATATATATATATATATATATATATATATATATATATATATATATATATAGTCAGTCATCCTTCTACCGTTAGGTGTAGGACGTATACATTTTCGCTTAATCTTAATTTAATTTACATAATTTAATGTCCAGTAATTTCACATGTGCACTAATTTTGCCCATTGTTTCTTGTCTTTTGCGATTCTTCTTGCTTCTTCCATCGGGATGTTTCTTTTCGTCAGTATCTTCTTTATTATGTTATCCCATGTGTCCTTTGGTCTTCCCCTTCCCCTTTTCGGTGTAACGTTGGTCATCCACACTTGGCGTACCGGTCTACTTTCGTTCATTCGTATCATGTGTCCCCACCAGGCTAGTTGTCGTGTTTCTATGAAATCTAGTATCGGTTTGCATTGTAGTTCTTCCCTGATGGCTTCATTCCTTACTCTATCAAACATTGTTACTCCTTTAACTCTACTTAGATATTTCATCTCTATCGCCTGTATTTTACTTTTCGTTCTATTTGACAATATCCATGATTCACACCCGTACGTCAATATCGCTCTATATATTGTGTTAAATACCGTCATTTTTGTTTTATTGCTTATTTCTTTTTTTCCTATAAAATTGTGTTTCATTTTGTGATATATTTTTGTCGTTTTAATTATTCTTTCGTTTATGTCAGCATCTTGTGTGCCGTTACTATCTATTGTTATGCCTAAATATTGGAATTTATTAACTTGTTCTATTGTTTCACTATTTACTGTTATATTAGCAGTTGTAGGTTTGTTAGAGATTACCATTATTTTGGTTTTAGTCGCATTTATTTTCATATTGTATTTCTTTATCATTTCGTTCCAGGTGTTAACATTTTGTTGCATTTTTTCCTCGCTGTTTGCCATAATTACTACGTCATCGGCGTAAGCACATATTGATATTTTTACTGGTAGTAGATTTCTATACCCTACATGTATCTTATTGAATTTTTGATCGCACTCCTTTATTATCTCATCCATAAATATCGGAAATAAGAATGGGCTCATTACTCCTCCTTGTCTCAAACCGTTCTTTGATTCGAAGAGCTCGCTTTTCCTATTTTGGCTAATTACGTAGTTCGTGTTTTTGTTATACAGTCCTTTTATAGCATATAAAAGATTGGTGCTTATACCTTTTCTTTTTAGGATTTTCCACATTATCTCTCTTTGTACTCTGTCAAACGCTTTTTCTAAATCTATGAATGTCATGTATGTTTTTATGTTAGTGATCTTAGTCTTATGTATTAAGTCCTTAACTGTGAATATATGGTCTTGGCTACTGCGTCCTTTCCTAAATCCACTTTGTACTTCGGACATTGTTGATTCTATTTTGTTTCTTAATCTTTTTTCTAATATTTTTTCAAATACTTTCAGTGCCGTACACAATAACGATATGCCTCTGTAGTTGTTGCATTCTTTAGTGTCTCCTTTCTTGTGAATCGGCACAATTATTGCTAATTCCCAATCGTTTGGTATTTTATCTCCATTCCAAATTTTGTTGAAAATTGTTAACAATATTTCTATGCCCTTTTCCCCCATGTACTTTAAAATTTCTGGCGTAATTTTGTCATGCCCTGCTGCTTTACCATTTTTAAGTATTCGTAGTGCTTCTTTTACTTCTTCTATTTGTATTTCCTGCGTTTCGTCTTCATTCACATTTTCTACGTGGTCTGTTGGAATTTGTTTAACAGGTTCTATCTGATTATCTTCATCTGTGAATAATAGCTCTTGGAAATATTGCTTCCATCTGTTCATGATATTTTGTTCTTCCGTTAATATTGTACCTTCTTTGGATTTGACTGTATTTGCTACTTTCCTCTTTTCATTTCTTAATGATTTCAGTGTTTTATAAAATAATTTTTGACTTTCTTTACTGTTGTCTTCCATTTGTTTTCCAAATTGTTCCCAGCTTTTTTCTTTGGCTTGTGCTACTAATTCTTTGACCTTCCGTCTTTGTTGTTTGTATTGATCATAGTTTTCATTTGTTCTATTACTAAGATATTTTACCCATGTTTTCTTTTTCTTTTTTACTTCCTCTTTTATTTCCTCATTCCACCAGGACGTCATTCTTTTATTAGCTTTCTTTTTACTACTTCCACATATATTCTTTGCTGCTTGTGTTTTTTTTTTAAATATTCCATGTTTCTTCTATATCCTTGTCCTTATAGTTAATTTTCTCTATGTCAGTTAATCTATTTATTTCTTATGCATATTTTGTCGCTGTTATTATATCTCTAAGTTTGTATGTTTTTATTGTCTCATATTCTATTATCCTTGTTTCTTCAGTTTTAGTGTCCTCATCTTTACTCATATTTTTTAATTCTTGCTTCTACGAGAAAGTGATCACTGAAGATTTCTGGACCACGCCTCACTCTGCAATCCTGTACTAAATTCCTTTTTTTGGTTTCCACAAGTATATAGTCTATTATTGATCTATCTTCTTCTCTTGGCCCTTGTCTTGTGTATTTATGTACATTTTTATGTTGAAAAAACGTATTAGTAATTAACAAGTCATTTAATATACAGTAGTCTATCAGTCTTCTTCCGTTATTATTTCTTCGGTTTTCTCCATATATCTTCACTGTGTTTGCAGTGTTTTCATCTCGTATGCCTACTCTTCCATTAAAGTCTCCGATTACATAAATTTCCCCTTTACTATTCTCTGTAACTAGATTTAATTCTTCCCAAAATTTGTCTTTTATGTCAACTAACTCATCTTCATCCGGTCCATATATTATTATTATTGTTTTTTCACTTTCTTTTTCAATTTTCAACTCGATTTTTAGGATCCTCTCACTACATCCTTCCCAGGACTGCACGTAGTTTATTAACTTTTTATTTACTAGGCAAGTTACTCCTGCTACTGCTCTGTTTTCTTTCGGCACTCCACTGTAAATCAACATATGCCCATTATCTATAATTATTTCTCCCTTACCTTTCTTTTTTGTTTCTGTTATTCCTAATATATCTATATTTAATTTATTAAATTCATCGTACAGTTCATGTTCTTTCCCATTCATACTTCTAACATTCCACGTTGCTAGTTTCCAAATACTTTTCTTTTTGTGAGTATTCATGTCGGTCGTCGCCTGTATATCAGTCCTAGATTTTTTATTCCCATTTATGTTCTTGAGTTTTTTGGATCGTGATTCGGTTCTGTCTCTGTTTTTGTTTTTTCCAATTTATTAGTATTCTCATTCCATACATATTTTTCTCCGTCTATAATTAGATGTTGGTACTTAATTTTTACTTGTTTGTTGGCTTGTTTTTCGTTATATGCTAATTTCCTAATTGTTTTTTGTATGTCTTGTTCCCTTTTTGTCATATCATTATTTATATAAACTTTACTGTATACGCCTCTCTTTAATTTTGATTTATTTTTAAAGAATTCAATCTTTTTTTCCAAGCTTTCTATTTCTGCCATGACTATGTGATCCTTGATCTTTACTGCTTTCATTACTTTAGCGTTAACTTGCTTTTGTAAAAACATAAAGATTTCTAGTTTTTTTATGATCTCTGTCTCATTATTTTCGACTAATTTTAATCCGCTAATTACTATGTTATGTCTTCTACTTGCTTTGTCTATCCTTTCCAGTCTGTTGTTCATTTGATCTAGAAGATCCACCCGTTTTTTAAGATGTTCTATTTCCTTCTTCATTACAATATTTTCTTCCATAACCTTACTTATTGCATCTTTGTATTCTTGGTTTTCTCTGCGTACTTCTTTAAATTCCTTTAACAAAGTGTTCATTAGCTCTTTCATGTCTGCCATGTCGTTGGACTTATCTGTTTTTGTAGGGGTCCTTAATGTTTTTTTGCTCCTTTTGAAAAATCCGTCCTGTTGCCCTTCACGTTTGCGTTTACTGTCTGATTCGCTGTCTGGTTCACGTGTAGACATAATACGTTGCCTAACTTAAGGTGCAAAGTCGCTACGTTGACGGCGGTAGATGCCTCGCCCAGATCAACTCTTCAGAAGCTAACTTCTCTCCTGTCACGTAGCACTTACTTGCTTTATCTTTATTTTTTCTTATCTCCGGTCAACGTCTCTTAAGATAATAACTGGCGATGCAGTGTTGTTGTTGATACACACGGAGAATCAGCTGTTCGTAATAAATTGCTCGTGGTATACGCTTTTAGAGTTAAAAACCACGGAGCTCACACACGTACACACTTCCCTGTCAACACTTCCTAAACAAAGTTATTCAATAAAATGACTCCCGAAAATTAAATGTTTATTATCTGATTGGTACCACGTTTCGGTCACATTTGCATGTCCAATGCTTAAAACCATCCATAGTATAGATCCTAAAGCATGAATATAAATGTTTTAACAAATATATCAATTTCAAGAATAGGCAAAATCTGACTTTATTTTTGTAAAAAAATCATATAATTATTTGCTTCCGCGCCCGAATTTTATAATTCTTCATCATATTTTAGCTAAAAGAAAACATTGCAACAAGAAAATTGCTATATCAAGTGTGGTAGGTATTCTAGAATCCAGCCCATGTAGCTTGCAATATACAACGTATTTATTAAACTGACAATAGAAAATTGAATGTTTTGTGGTGTGGTTAATTAATAATAAAAAAATGAACGTGAAAAAATATATAAACTTTAATACAATAACGGAGGAAAATAAACATACATGACATAAATAGAATTGAGAATAATAATTATTTTTGTTTATGTATATGTTGTTTTTATAGGTAACTATGTCAACCCTACATTTCCATTTTTGGAAACGTAGTGGGTGTGAGATAATATGGTAGTGTGATTTTGTAAATGTATGTCACGGGTATTGTGATGTATAAAAATGGGTGTGAAGTGACAGGTGTCAGTTATAATAATGTCAATGTATTTGAAGTGACGGGAGTGTCAGTGTCAGTGAATATGATAATGCTTCGCCACAGTACTCATCTGCCAGTGATGTAGCATCACGAAACTTGTAGTCGATCCGGGAAGTGAACACGGCGGCCTGATCTGGTAGTTCGTGGAGCTGGTGTCTCGGCTTGATGGATTCGACAAGTCAGGCGTGATCGCATGATGAGTAGAGTCATCTTCGCTCAGGATTAATGCAGGTTTCAATATATCAATTGAAATTTTAGTAACTCGTCCTTTCATTTCTAGAACAAACCATTTGTCTGTTCGGTCTAAGACTTTAAATGGACCCTCGTATGGTTGTTGCAATAATGATTTTGCACCGTCACGTCGTACAAAAACATGACTGCTAGAGTTCATATTTTTGAACATAAAAGTCTTCTTCACACCATGTCGAGATCCATCAGAAGGACGCAAGTTGGACATTTGCTGCTGTAATTGAGCAACAAAGTCGGCTGGGTTTGAATGAATTTTGGAACCCCTGGATGTCAAGAATTCTCCAGGTTGTCGCAGTGGTTCACCGTAAATCATTTCAGCTGCTGTAGATTGGAAATCGTCTCTTCCCGCTGCGCGGATTCCCAACAGGACTGTTGGCAGAACATCCGTCCACCGATCATTCTGGTGACATCTGATGGCAGCCTTAAGTTGACGATGCAGTCTCTCAACCATACCGTTAGCTGCCGGGTCATACGCTGTTGTCTAGTAGTGACTCGTACCTGTTAAGCTATTCAATTGCCTAAACAGATGCGATTCAAATTGCCTACCTTGGTCGGTAGTAATTCGATGAGGTGTTCCAAATCGAGCAATCCAGTGAGCGCAGAATGCACGAGCGACAGTGATGGCTTCTTGGTTAACAATAGGGATTGCTTCAGGCCAACGGAAAAATCTGTCAATACATGTCAGACAATATCGGTAGCCTTCTGAAATCGGCATGACTACAATGTCAAGATGTATGTGCTCAAATCTTGATGAAGGTTGTGTAAATGAGCCAGGTGTAGTATTGACATGACGTGTTACTTTTGAACGTTGACATTCCATGCAACTTTGTGCCCATCTTCGACAATCTGATTTAATGGACGGCCAAATATAACGTTGAGTCATTAATTTGACCGTTGCATTTGTACCAGGATGTGACAGGCGATGTACAGAATGGAATGCAGACTTACGGAAGCTTTTTGTGATGAAAGGACGTGCATTTGATGTTGATACATCACAAAAGATGCTGATGTTGGAGTCAGGTAGCACAATTTCTTTTAACAGCAGAGTTGAATCATTTTTTAGAAGCAGTTGTAATTCGGCGTCTGATTGTTGGGCTTGAGATAGAGCCTCAAAATCAACTGTTGACGATTCCAGTTCATCAACGCGTGACAGGGCATCCGCAACAACATTGTCTTCTCCTGACACATGGCGGATATCTGTCGTGTACTGACCTATCAAATCCAAGTATCTGAATTGACGCGGAGTGACCTGATGATCCTTTTTGTTGAAGGCGTAGATCAGTGGCTTGTGGTCAGTGTAGATAGTAAAATGTCTTGCTTCCACCATATGCCGGAAGTGATTTACAGCGGAGTAAATGGCCAGAAGTTCTCTGTCATATGCCGAATACTTTCCCTGCGCCGAATTTAACTTTTGTGAGAAAAAAGCTAGTGGTTGCCAATCTTCATCTATCTTCTGCTGCAGCGCTGCCCCTATTGCGTGGTCTGATGCATCTGTGAATAGAGCAAGTGGAGCGTGGAGCTTAGGATGGGCTAGAAGAGTGGCTCCTGCTAGACTGTTTTTCGCCTTGTCGAAAGCTTCTGCAGCTTCAGGAGTCCAGGTGATAGTAGTTTTTCCTTTCAAATCTCCTTTTAGAAGCTTATTTAGCGGATCTTGGATTTGAGCCGCTTTGGGTATGAATCTGCGATAAAAGTTTAACATACTAACAGGTGTCAGTTATGATAATGTCAATGTATGTGAAGTGACAGGAGTGTCAGTGTCAGTGATTATGATAATGCTTCGCCACAGTTTATTATCTGATTGGTACTACGTTTTGGTCACTTTTGCATGTCTAATGCTTAAAACCATCCATAGTATAGATCCTAAAGCATGAAAATGAATGTTTTAACAAAAATATCCATTTCAAGAATCGGTAAAATCTGACTTTATTTCTGTAAAAAATCATATAAATATTTGCTTCGGCACCCGAATGTTATAATTCTTCATCATATTTTAGCTAAAAGAAAACATTGCTACAAGAAAATTGCTATATCAAGTGTGGTAGGTTTTCTAGAATCAAGCCCATGTAGCTTACAATATACAACGTATTCATTAAAATGACACCCAAAAAGTGAATGTTTATTATCTGATTGGTACCACGTTTTGGTCACTTTTGCATGTCCAATGCTAAAACCATCCATAGTATAGATCCTAAAGCATGAATATGAATGTTTTAACAAAAATATCCATTTCAAGAATAAGTAAAATATGACTTCATTTTGTAAAAAATCATATACATATATGCATCCGTGCCCGAATTTTATAATTCTTTATAATATTTTAGCTAAAAGAATACATTGCAACAAGAAAATTGCTATTTCAAGTGTGGTAGGTATTCTAGAATCCAGCCCATGTAGCTTACAATATACAACGTATTCATTAAAACGACACCCGAAAATTGAATGTTTACTATCTGATTGGTACCACGTTTTGGTCACTTTTGCATGTCTCATGCTTAAAACCATCCATAGTAAAGCATGAATATGAATGTTTTAACAAAAATATCCATTTCAAGAATAAGTAAAATATGACTTCATTTTGTAAAAAATCATATAAATATATGTATCCGTGCCCGAATTTTATAATTCTTTATAATATTTTAGCTAAAAGAATACTTTGCAACAAGAAAATTGCTATTTCAAGTGTGGTAGGTATTCAAGAATCCAGCCCATGTTGCTTACAATATACAACGTATTCTATAAAATGACACCCGAAAATTGAATGTTTATAATCTGATTGGTACCATGTTTTGGTCACTTTTGCATGTCCAATGCTAAAATTATCCATAGTATAGATCCTAAAGCATGAATATAAATGTTTTAACAAAAATATCCATTTCAAGAATAGGTAAAATCTGACTTAATTTTTGTAAAAAATCATATAAATATTTGCTACCGCGCCCGAAATTTATAATTCTTCATCATATTTTAGCTAAAAGAAAACATTGCAACAAGAAAATTGCTATTTCAAGTGTGGTAGGTATTTTAAAATCCAGCCTATATAGCTTACATTATACAACGTATTCATCAAGAATAGGTAAAATCTGACTTTATTTTTGTAAAAAATCATATAAATATTTGCTTCCGCGCCCGAATTTTATAATTCTTCATCATATTTTAGCTAAAAGAAAACTTGCAACGAAAAAATTGCTATTTCAAGTGTGGTAGGTATTCTAGAATCCAGCCCATGTAGCTTACAATATACAACGTATTCATCAAGTATAGAGAAAATCAGACTTTATTTTTGTAAAAAATTTATATAACTATTTGCTTCCGCGCCCGAATTTTATAATTCTTCATCATATTTTAACTAAAAGAAAACATTGCAACAAGAAAATTGCTACTTCAAGTGTGGTAGGTTTTCTAGAATCCAGCCCATGTAGCTTACAATATACAACGTATTCATCAAGTATAGGTAAAATCTAACTTTATTTTTGTAAAAAAGTATGTAACTATTTGCTTCCGCGCTCGAATTTTATAATTCTTCATCATATTTTAGCTAAAAGAAAACATTGCAACAAGAAAATTGCTATTTCAAGTGTGGTAGGTATTCTAGAATTCAGCTTATATAGCTTACAATATACAAAGTATTCATTAAAATGACACCCGAAAATTGAAGGTTTATTATCTGATTAGTACCACGTTTTGGTCACTTTTGCAAATCCAATGCTTAAAGCCATCCATAGCATAGATCCTAAACCATGAATATAAATGTTTTAACAAAAATATCCATTTCAAGAATACGTAAAATCTGACTTTATTTCTGTAAAAAATCATATAAATATTTTCTTCCGCGCCCGAATTTTAAAATTCTTTATCATATTTTAGCTAAAAGAAAACATTGAAACAAGAAAATTGCTATTTCAAGTGTGGTAAGTATTCTAGAATCCAGCCCATGTAGCTTACAATATACAACGTATTCATTAAAATGACACCCGAAAATTAAATGTTTATTATCTGACTGGTACCACGTTTTGTTCACTTTTGCATGTCCAATTCTTAAAACCATCCTAGGTATAGATCGTAAAGCATGAATATGAACGTTTTAATTTTTGGGAAATTAATGGGCTTGATAGTTCCTTCGTGGTAAACTCTTTATTTGGACGTTTCGGGTTGGTAAATCAACCCATCATCAGCTACATAAATGTTAAAATAATAAAATGTTGTTTGAACATAATGAAGTTACAACTCACCAAGGTTAAATTTGCGACATATGAGTTTATTGCAATGCTGGATTGCAACATCAACTGGATAAACATTTGATTGTTTGTTTTTTATTTTACATAAATATTTGCAGATAGTTTTGGTAGTTTTATTATCTGAACTGTAAACATGAAAAAAGAATTTTAAAGTTAGTTATGTTTAGAGTAAAAACATCTTTTTTGTTAATGGAATGAAACTTACCAAAAGTATATACATAACTTTTAAAATTAAAATGTATTAGCAGAAATCAGATTTGCAATACAATAGTGTTTAAATGAATAAGATAAAAAACTTTTACTGTTTGACAAAACGATGTGAACGCCATGATGTATGGCGTGAAACTGAGGTTAAAAGTTACTAGCAGAAATTAATAAATGGAAGAATAAGAACAAGAAGATTGAATATGTTTTTGCCAGATATCACAAAATTCAGCGGGAAAAAATGGAGTGAAAAGAACTGAGACTGTTAAGGTTTTTTAAATAATTGATTTAGATGTTCGACATTATTATTGAAATCTGTTTGATGGTTTACAGTTATATTTTTGTTCATGTTAATATGGCATGTTTCATATAGGAGTCTGGTATATTTTGGGGCTATTTTATCTAGTATTTTAGCATCTTTAAAGTAAAATTTTTGACCGGTTTCACAATAATGCTTACAAAAAGCACTATGGTGCTAATTAAGTCTTTGGCAGTGGAAATTGTGCTGGTAAAGTCTATTTTGTAAAGGTTGGGTAGTTTCACCAATGTATATTTTATCGCAAAAACCGCAATTTATCTGGTAAATGACATTTTTTTGCCTTTCTAGGTCTATTTTGTCTTTTAGTTTAGTATGAAGGGAGTCTGTCGTATTATTATTACAGTTTGCAATTTTAATGTTTGATTCTTTAATTACATTATTAATTCTATGATTAATATTTATGTTGAAAGGGATTTTGGCCTAGACAGGGGTAAGGAGGGGTTCTACATTGTCCACAACAACCTGTTGGGTGTGGCGGCTTGAAATGCATCGGATACGTTTTTCTATATTATTGTCCATGAACTTTGGAGGGTAACCATTTATTTTGAGAGTATTTCTAATATAGTTTAAGTTAGCGGCATGAAATTGTGGGCTTGACAATTTAATAGCTCTGTCAGTTAATGCATTTATAACACTGATTTTGTATTTAATATTGGTGTAAGAGAAAAAATTTAAATATCTACCCGAAGCTGTTGGTTTCTGGTACCAATTAGTTATGATATTGTTGTTATTTCTGGTTAAAGTAACATCTAAGAAGTTAATACTGTTGTTATTTTCTAGTTCTATAGTAAATTGCAAATTTGGGTAAAAATTATTGAATTTTGTAAATATATTTTGAATTTGGTTTAACGGAGCAATGAGTAAACAATCGTCAACGTAACGTTTATAATATATTATTTGTAGTTGCTCATCGTGGATGATACTATTTTCTAAATTTTGAAGGACTATTTCTGAAATTGAAGCACTGAGGGATGATCCCATAGGGGAACCTTCAAGTTGTTTGTAAATTTTACCGTCAAAACTAAATATTGAACTTTCAAAACAAAGGTTAATACCTTCAATGAATTCATCTTTTGTGAGGTCTGTATATTCTGCAATTTGTTGCCATTGTTGGTCAATATAATGTGTGACAAGTTGTTGTGGGATGGAAGGGTAAAGGGCGGTAACATCTAAAGAGAATATGCGAAAATTTTCGGGGATGTTAAGGTTTTTAATGTCATTTACCAGGTTAAAAGAATTTTTGATAATAGTTTCTGATTTTCAAGTTAATTTTAAAATTATTTGATTTAGATATTTAGCCAGATTGTACGTTGGGGTGTCTTTAGTAGACGTTATTTGTCTCAAGGGGATATCTGGTTTGTGTATCTTGGGTTGCATGTACATTCTGCCATTTGAAGGATGTTGTATAATTAATTCTGGTTTGTTTATTTTCTTTAAATATTTTTTGCATTTATTGTCTAATGTTTTCAATGGATCTTTAGTTAGTTGTTTATAAGTTGTGATGTCGTTCAGAATAGCTTCCGCTTTTTGTTTATAGTCTATGGATTTAAGGATAACGGTTTTTGATCCTTTATCGGCTTTAGTAATTATAATTTTATCTTTATTATCTGTGACAAATTTCCTAGTGATTTTAATCCATTTTAGCAATTCTATCTCTGGATAAGTTAAATTAGTGTTGGATAGTCTGTTGTATTGTTGATTTAATATTGTTGTGATTTTATTTTTTATTTCATATTTATTTGCAATATTGCTTTTATCTATGGCAAGTGAGAGGCTTACGAAACAGTCAAGAATAATTTTTTTATTAGTTTTTGCTTGTGAATTATTGAAACTGAATTTAGGTCCCAGAGATAGAATTGCTGAAACTTTTTTATTAATCTCTAAATCTGTAAGGTTAGTGATCCAGTTAGTGTAATTGTTTATTAAGAAATTGCAGATACTATTGTAATCATGTTGTTTATAAAGGTCATTAAGTTTTTTTTCAATTTTGGTGTTGTTTTTATGTTTTTCTCTAATATAAGCTGAGTTGGCTTTGGTTATAACAAAAAAGTAAATGTCTAATGGTAGAATGTTCATGCAATCCGAGATACAATAAGATATGTAGTTCGTTTTTTAAAATTTGGAGGGGACGATGTGCATCATCTATTTCTAAATTGACCATAGTATTGTGATATCTGGCATTAACAAAATTTAGTTTTTTCTGATTTGATTTGTTAAGGAAAAGATTTTTATCCTGCACACGATTTTTTATAAAATTTGGTCTATACATTTGTGAAGGAAAAATAGGCGACATTCAGTTTTGGCTATTTTAATTTTGAGTTTCTTGTACCTTTTGATCGTCTGCGTAGTTGAATGGCCATATTCTTCTGTGATGATGGTGTGGAATGATATTCGTTGGATGCACATCTTGTCTCTGTGTGTCGTACCTTGTCTGTTCCTGTCGAACATGTGGAGTTTCACGCCATCCACCATGTGATAAATTTTGGAAATTTGGGAACTTCGAGGTATATAGTTTTTGGGATATTAATGGGCTTGATAGTTCCTTCGTGGTAAACTCTTTATTTGGACGTTTCAGGTTGGTAAATGAACCCATCATCAGCTACATAAATGTTAAAATAATAAAATGTTGTTTGAACATAATGAAGTTACAACTCACCAAGGTTAAATTTGCGACATATGAGTTTATTGCAATGCTGGATTGCAACATCAACTGGATGAAAATTTGATTGTTTGTTTTTTATTTTACATAAATATTTGTAGATAGTTTTGGTAGTTTTATTATCTGAACTGTAAACATGAAAAAAGAATTTTAAAGTTAGTTATGTTTAGAGTAAAAACATCTTTTTTGTTAATGGAATGAAACTTACCAAAAGTATATACATAACTTTTAAAATTAAAATGTATTAGCAGAAATCAGATTTGCAATACAATAGTGTTTAAATGAATAAGATAAAAAACTTTTACTGTTTGACAAAACGATGTGAACGCCATGATGTATGGCGTGAAACTGAGGTTAAAAGTTACTAGCAGAAATTAATAAATGGAAGAATAAGAACAAGAAGATTGAATATGTTTTTGCCACATATCACAAAATTCAGCGGGAAAAAATGGAGTGAAAAGATTTGAGACTGTTAAGGTTTTTTAAATAATTGATTTAGATGTTCGACATTATTATTGAAATCTGTTTGATGGTTTACAGTTATATTTTTGTTCATGTTAATATGGCATGTTTCATATAGGAGTCTGGTATATTTTGGGGCTATTTTATCTAGTATTTTAGCATCTTTAAAGTAAAATTTTTGACCGGTTTCACAATAATGCTTACAAAGGGCACTATGGTGCTCATTAAGTCTTTGGCAGTGGAAATTGTGCTAGTAAAGTCTATTTTGTAAAGGTTGAGTAGTTTCACCAATGTATATTTTATCGCAAAAACCGCAATTTATCTAGTAAATGACATTTTTTTGCCTTTCTAGGTCTATTTTGTCTTTTAGTTTAGTATGAAGGGAGTCTGTCGTATTATTATTACAGTTTGCAATTTTAATGTTTGATTCTTTAATTACATTATTAATTCTATGATTAATATTTATGTTGAAAGGGATTTTGGCCTAGACAGGGGAAAGGAGGGGTTCTACATTGTCCACAACAACCTGTTGGGTGTGGCGGCTTGAAATGCATCGGATACGTTTTTCTATATTATTGTCTATGAACTTTGGAGGGTAACCATTTATTTTGAGAGAATTTCTAATATAGTTTAAATTAGCGGCATGAAATTGTGGGTTTGAAAATTTAATAGCTCTGTCAGTTAATGCATTTATAACACTGATTTTGTATTTAATATTGGTGTAAGAGAAAAAATTTAAATATCTACCCGAAGCTGTTGGTTTCTGGTACAAATTAGTTATGATATTGTTGTTATTTCTGGTTAAAGTAACATCTAAGAAGTTAATACTGTTGTTATTTTCTAGTTCTATAGTAAATTGCAAATTTGGGTGGAAATTATTAAATTTTGTAAATATATTTTGAATTTGGTTTAACGGAGCAATGAGTAAACAATCGTCAACGTAACGTTTATAATATATTATTTGTAGTTGCTCATCGTGGATGATACTATTTTCTAAATTTTGAAGGACTATTTCTGAAATTGAAGCACTGAGGGATGATCCCATAGGGGAACCTTCAAGTTGTTTGTAAATTTTACCGTCAAAACTAAATATTGAACTTTCAAAACAAAGGTTAATACCTTCAATGAATTCATCTTTTGTGAGGTCTGTATATTCTGCAATTTGTTGCCATTGTTGGTCAATATAATGTGTGACAAGTTGTTGTGGGATGGAAGGGTAAAGGGCGGTAACATCTAAAGAGAATATGCGAAAATTTTCGGGGATGTTAAGGTTTTTAATGTCATTTACCAGGTTAAAAGAATTTTTGATAATAGTTTCTGATTTTCAAGTTAATTTTAAAATTATTTGATTTAGATATTTAGCCAGATTGTACGTTGGGGTGTCTTTAGTAGACGTTATTTGTCTCAAGGGGATATCTGGTTTGTGTATCTTGGGTTGCATGTACATTCTGCCATTTGAAGGATGTTGTATAATTAATTCTGGTTTGTTTATTTTCTTTAAATATTTTTTGCATTTATTGTCTAATGTTTTCAATGGATCTTTAGTTAGTTGTTTATAAGTTGTGATGTCGTTCAGAATAGCTTCCGCTTTTTGTTTATAGTCTATGGATTTAAGGATAACGGTTTTTGATCCTTTATCGGCTTTAGTAATTATAATTTTATCTTTATTATCTGTGACAAATTTCCTAGTGATTTTAATTCATTTTAGCAATTCTATCTCTGGATAAGTTAAATTAGTGTTGGATAGTCTGTTGTATTGTTGATTTAATATTGTTGTGATTTTGTTTTTTATTTCATATTTATTTGCAATATTGCTTTTATCTATGGCAAGTGAGAGGCTTACGAAACAGTCAAGAATAATTTTTTTATTAGTTTTTGCTTGTGAATTATTGAAACTGAATTTAGGTCCCAGAGATAGAATTGCTGAAACTTTTTTATTAATCTCTAAATCTGTAAGGTTAGTGATCCAGTTAGTGTAATTGTTTATTAAGAAATTGCAGATACTATTGTAATCATGTTGTTTATAAAGGTCATTAAGTTTTTTTTCAATTTTGGTGTTGTTTTTATGTTTTTCTCTAATATAAGCTGAGTTGGCTTTGGTTATAACAAAAAAGTAAATGTCTAATGGTAGAATGTTCATGCAATCCGAGATACAATAAGATATGTAGTTCGTTTTTAAAAATTTGGAGGGGACGATGTGCATCATCTATTTCTAAATTGACCATAGTATTGTGATATCTGGCATTAACAAAATTTAGTTTTTTCTGATTTGATTTGTTAAGGAAAAGATTTTTATCCTGCACACGATTTTTTATAAAATTTGGTCTATACATTTGTGAAGGAAAAATAGGCGACATTCAGTTTTGGCTATTTTAATTTTGAGTTTCTTGTACCTTTTGATCGTCTGCGTAGTTGAATGGCCATATTCTTCTGTGATGATGGTGTGGAATGATATTCGTTGGATGCACATCTTGTCTCTGTGTGTCGTACCTTGTCTGTTCCTGTCGAACATGTGGAGTTTCACGCCATCCACCATGTGATAAATTTTGGAAATTTGGGAACTTCGAGGTATATAGTTTTTGGGATATTAATGGGCTTGATAGTTCCTTCGTGGTAAACTCTTTATTTGGACGTTTCAGGTTGGTAAATGAACCCATCATCAGCTACATAAATGTTAAAATAATAAAATGTTGTTTGAACATAATGAAGTTACAACTCACCAAGGTTAAATTTGCGACATATGAGTTTATTGCAATGCTGGATTGCAACATCAACTGGATGAAAATTTGATTGTTTGTTTTTTATTTTACATAAATATTTGTAGATAGTTTTGGTAGTTTTATTATCTGAACTGTAAACATGAAAAAAGAATTTTAAAGTTAGTTATGTTTAGAGTAAAAACATCTTTTTTGTTAATGGAATGAAACTTACCAAAAGTATATACATAACTTTTAAAATTAAAATGTATTAGCAGAAATCAGATTTGCAATACAATAGTGTTTAAATGAATAAGATAAAAAACTTTTACTGTTTGACAAAACGATGTGAACGCCATGATGTATGGCGTGAAACTGAGATTAAAAGTTACTAGCAGAAATTAATAAATGGAAGAATAAGAACAAGAAGATTGAATATGTTTTTGCCAGATATCACAAAATTCAGCGGGAAAAAATGGAGTGAAAAGAACTGAGACTGTTAAGGTTTTTTAAATAATTGATTTAGATGTTCGACATTATTATTGAAATCTGTTTGATGGTTTACAGTTATATTTTTGTTCATGTTAATATGGCATGTTTCATATAGGAGTCTGGTATATTTTGGGGCTATTTTATCTAGTATTTTAGCATTTTTAAAGTAAAATTTTTGACCGGTTTCACAATAATGCTTACAAAGGGCACTATGGTGCTCATTAAGTCTTTGGCAGTGGAAATTGTGCTAGTAAAGTCTATTTTGTAAAGGTTGAGTAGTTTCACCAATGTATATTTTATCGCAAAAACCGCAATTTATCTAGTAAATGACATTTTTTTGCCTTTCTAGGTCTATTTTGTCTTTTAGTTTAGTATGAAGGGAGTCTGTCGTATTATTATTACAGTTTGCAATTTTAATGTTTGATTCTTTAATTACATTATTAATTCTATGATTAATATTTATGTTGAAAGGGATTTTGGCCTAGACAGGGGTAAGGAGGGGTTCTACATTGTCCACAACAACCTGTTGGGTGTGGCGGCTTGAAATGCATCGGATACGTTTTTCTATATTATTGTCTATGAACTTTGGAGGGTAACCATTTATTTTGAGAGTATTTCTAATATAGTTTAAGTTAGCGGCATGAAATTGTGGGTTTGAAAATTTAATAGCTCTGTCAGTTAATGCATTTATAACACTGATTTTGTATTTAATATTGGTGTAAGAGAAAAAATTTAAATATCTACCCGAAGCTGTTGGTTTCTGGTACCAATTAGTTATGATATTGTTGTTATTTCTGGTTAAAGTAACATCTAAGAAGTTAATACTGTTGTTATTTTCTAGTTCTATAGTAAATTGCAAATTTGGGTGGAAATTATTAAATTTTGTAAATATATTTTGAATTTGGTTTAACGTAACAATGAGTAAACAATCGTCAACGTAACGTTTATAATATATTATTTGTAGTTGCTCATCGTGGATGATACTATTTTCTAAATTTTGAAGGACTATTTCTGAAATTGAAGCACTGAGGGATGATCCCATAGGGGAACCTTCAAGTTGTTTGTAAATTTTACCGTCAAAACTAAATATTGAACTTTCAAAACAAAGGTTAATACCTTCAATGAATTCATCTTTTGTGAGGTCTGTATATTCTGCAATTTGTTGCCATTGTTGGTCAATATAATGTGTGACAAGTTGTTGTGGGATGGAAGGGTAAAGGGCGGTAACATCTAAAGAGAATATGCGAAAATTTTCGGGGATGTTAAGGTTTTTAATGTCATTTACCAGGTTAAAAGAATTTTTGATAATAGTTTCTGATTTTCAAGTTAATTTTAAAATTATTTGATTTAGATATTTAGCCAGATTGTACGTTGGGGTGTCTTTAGTAGACGTTATTTGTCTCAAGGGGATATCTGGTTTGTGTATCTTGGGTTGCATGTACATTCTGCCATTTGAAGGATGTTGTATAATTAATTCTGGTTTGTTTATTTTCTTTAAATATTTTTTGCATTTATTGTCTAATGTTTTCAATGGATCTTTAGTTAGTTGTTTATAAGTTGTGATGTCGTTCAGAATAGCTTCCGCTTTTTGTTTATAGTCTATGGATTTAAGGATAACGGTTTTTGATCCTTTATCGGCTTTAGTAATTATAATTTTATCTTTATTATCTGTGACAAATTTCCTAGTGATTTTAATCCATTTTAGCAATTCTATCTCTGGATAAGTTAAATTAGTGTTGGATAGTCTGTTGTATTGTTGATTTAATATTGTTGTGATTTTATTTTTTATTTCATATTTATTTGCAATATTGCTTTTATCTATGGCAAGTGAGAGGCTTACGAAACAGTCAAGAATAATTTTTTTATTAGTTTTTGCTTGTGAATTATTGAAACTGAATTTAGGTCCCAGAGATAGAATTGCTGAAACTTTTTTATTAATCTCTAAATCTGTAAGGTTAGTGATCCAGTTAGTGTAATTGTTTATTAAGAAATTGCAGATACTATTGTAATCATGTTGTTTATAAAGGTTATTAAGTTTTTTTTCAATTTTGGTGTTGTTTTTATGTTTTTCTCTAATATAAGCTGAGTTGGCTTTGGTTATAACAAAAAAGTAAATGTCTAATGGTAGAATGTTCATGCAATCCGAGATACAATAAGATATGTAGTTCGTTTTTTAAAATTTGGAGGGGACGATGTGCATCATCTATTTCTAAATTGACCATAGTATTGTGATATCTGGCATTAACAAAATTTAGTTTTTTCTGATTTGATTTGTTAAGGAAAAGATTTTTATCCTGCACACGATTTTTTATAAAATTTGGTCTATACATTTGTGAAGGAAAAATAGGCGACATTCAGTTTTGGCTATTTTAATTTTGAGTTTCTTGTACCTTTTGATCGTCTGCGTAGTTGAATGGCCATATTCTTCTGTGATGATGGTGTGGAATGATATTCGTTGGATGCACATCTTGTCTCTGTGTGTCGTACCTTGTCTGTTCCTGTCGAACATGTGGAGTTTCACGCCATCCACCATGTGATAAATTTTGGAAATTTGGGAACTTCGAGGTATATAGTTTTTGGGATATTAATGGGCTTGATAGTTCCTTCGTGGTAAACTCTTTATTTGGACGTTTCAGGTTGGTAAATGAACCCATCATCAGCTACATAAATGTTAAAATAATAAAATGTTGTTTGAACATAATGAAGTTACAACTCACCAAGGTTAAATTTGCGACATATGAGTTTATTGCAATGCTGGATTGCAACATCAACTGGATGAAAATTTGATTGTTTGTTTTTTATTTTACATAAATATTTGTAGATAGTTTTGGTAGTTTTATTATCTGAACTGTAAACATGAAAAAAGAATTTTAAAGTTAGTTATGTTTAGAGTAAAAACATCTTTTTTGTTAATGGAATGAAACTTACCAAAAGTATATACATAACTTTTAAAATTAAAATGTATTAGCAGAAATCAGATTTGCAATACAATAGTGTTTAAATGAATAAGATAAAAAACTTTTACTGTGTGACAAAACGATGTGAACGCCATGATGTATGGCGTGAAACTGAGGTTAAAAGTTACTAGCAGAAATTAATAAATGGAAGAATAAGAACAAGAAGATTGAATATGTTTTTGCCAGATATCACAAAATTCAGCGGGAAAAAATGGAGTGAAAAGAACTGAGACTGTTAAGGTTTTTTAAATAATTGATTTAGATGTTCGACATTATTATTGAAATCTGTTTGATGGTTTACAGTTATATTTTTGTTCATGTTAATATGGCATGTTTCATATAGGAGTCTGGTATATTTTGGGGCTATTTTACCTAGTATTTTAGCATCTTTAAAGTAAAATTTTTGACCGGTTTCACAATAATGCTTACAAAGGGCACTATGGTGCTCATTAAGTCTTTGGCAGTGGAAATTGTGCTAGTAAAGTCTATTTTGTAAAGGTTGAGTAGTTTCACCAATGTATATTTTATCGCAAAAACCGCAATTTATCTAGTAAATGACATTTTTTTGCCTTTCTAGGTCTATTTTGTCTTTTAGTTTAGTATGAAGGGAGTCTGTCGTATTATTATTACAGTTTGCAATTTTAATGTTTGATTCTTTAATTACATTATTAATTCTATGATTAATATTTATGTTGAAAGGGATTTTGGCCTAGACAGGGGTAAGGAGGGGTTCTACATTGTCCACAACAACCTGTTGGGTGTGGCGGCTTGAAATGCATCGGATACGTTTTTCTATATTATTGTCTATGAACTTTGGAGGGTAACCATTTATTTTGAGAGTATTTCTAATATAGTTTAAGTTAGCGGCATGAAATTGTGGGTTTGAAAATTTAATAGCTCTGTCAGTTAATGCATTTATAACACTGATTTTGTATTTAATATTGGTGTAAGAGAAAAAATTTAAATATCTACCCGAAGCTGTTGGTTTCTGGTACCAATTAGTTATGATATTGTTGTTATTTCTGGTTAAAGTAACATCTAAGAAGTTAATACTGTTGTTATTTTCTAGTTCTATAGTAAATTGCAAATTTGGGTGGAAATTATTAAATTTTGTAAATATATTTTGAATTTGGTTTAACGTAACAATGAGTAAACAATCGTCAACGTAACGTTTATAATATATTATTTGTAGTTGCTCATCGTGGATGATACTATTTTCTAAATTTTGAAGGACTATTTCTGAAATTGAAGCACTGAGGGATGATCCCATAGGGGAACCTTCAAGTTGTTTGTAAATTTTACCGTCAAAACTAAATATTGAACTTTCAAAACAAAGGTTAATACCTTCAATGAATTCATCTTTTGTGAGGTCTGTATATTCTGCAATTTGTTGCCATTGTTGGTCAATATAATGTGTGACAAGTTGTTGTGGGATGGAAGGGTAAAGGGCGGTAACATCTAAAGAGAATATGCGAAAATTTTCGGGGATGTTAAGGTTTTTAATGTCATTTACCAGGTTAAAAGAATTTTTGATAATAGTTTCTGATTTTCAAGTTAATTTTAAAATTATTTGATTTAGATATTTAGCCAGATTGTACGTTGGGGTGTCTTTAGTAGACGTTATTTGTCTCAAGGGGATATCTGGTTTGTGTATCTTGAGTTGCACGTACATTCTGCCATTTGAAGGATGTTGTATAATTAATTCTGGTTTGTTTATTTTCTTTAAATATTTTTTGCATTTATTGTCTAATGTTTTCAATGGATCTTTAGTTAGTTGTTTATAAGTTGTGATGTCGTTCAGAATAGCTTCCGCTTTTTGTTTATAGTCTATGGATTTAAGGATAACGGTTTTTGATCCTTTATCGGCTTTAGTAATTATAATTTTATCTTTATTATCTGTGACAAATTTCCTAGTGATTTTAATCCATTTTAGCAATTCTATCTCTGGATAAGTTAAATTAGTGTTGGATAGTCTGTTGTATTGTTGATTTAATATTGTTGTGATTTTATTTTTTATTTCATATTTATTTGCAATATTGCTTTTATCTATGGCAAGTGAGAGGCTTACGAAACAGTCAAGAATAATTTTTTTATTAGTTTTTGCTTGTGAATTATTGAAACTGAATTTAGGTCCCAGAGATAGAATTGCTGAAACTTTTTTATTAATCTCTAAATCTGTAAGGTTAGTGATCCAGTTAGTGTAATTGTTTATTAAGAAATTGCAGATACTATTGTAATCATGTTGTTTATAAAGGTTATTAAGTTTTTTTTCAATTTTGGTGTTGTTTTTATGTTTTTCTCTAATATAAGCTGAGTTGGCTTTGGTTATAACAAAAAAGTAAATGTCTAATGGTAGAATGTTCATGCAATCCGAGATACAATAAGATATGTAGTTCGTTTTTTAAAATTTGGAGGGGACGATGTGCATCATCTATTTCTAAATTGACCATAGTATTGTGATATCTGGCATTAACAAAATTTAGTTTTTTCTGATTTGATTTGTTAAGGAAAAGATTTTTATCCTGCACACGATTTTTTATAAAATTTGGTCTATACATTTGTGAAGGAAAAATAGGCGACATTCAGTTTTGGCTATTTTAATTTTGAGTTTCTTGTACCTTTTGATCGTCTGCGTAGTTGAATGGCCATATTCTTCTGTGATGATGGTGTGGAATGATATTCGTTGGATGCACATCTTGTCTCTGTGTGTCGTACCTTGTCTGTTCCTGTCGAACATGTGGAGTTTCACGCCATCCACCATGTGATAAATTTTGGAAATTTGGGAACTTCGAGGTATATAGTTTTTGGGATATTAATGGGCTTGATAGTTCCTTCGTGGTAAACTCTTTATTTGGACGTTTCAGGTTGGTAAATGAACCCATCATCAGCTACATAAATGTTAAAATAATAAAATGTTGTTTGAACATAATGAAGTTACAACTCACCAAGGTTAAATTTGCGACATATGAGTTTATTGCAATGCTGGATTGCAACATCAACTGGATGAAAATTTGATTGTTTGTTTTTTATTTTACATAAATATTTGTAGATAGTTTTGGTAGTTTTATTATCTGAACTGTAAACATGAAAAAAGAATTTTAAAGTTAGTTATGTTTACAGTAAAAACATCTTTTTTGTTAATGGAATGAAACTTACCAAAAGTATATACATAACTTTTAAAATTAAAATGTATTAGCAGAAATCAGATTTGCAATACAATAGTGTTTAAATGAATAAGATAAAAAACTTTTACTGTTTGACAAAACGATGTGAACGCCATGATGTATGGCGTGAAACTGAGGTTAAAAGTTACTAGCAGAAATTAATAAATGGAAGAATAAGAACAAGAAGATTGAATATGTTTTTGCCAGATATCACAAAATTCAGCGGGAAAAAATGGAGTGAAAAGAACTGAGACTGTTAAGGTTTTTTAAATAATTGATTTAGATGTTCGACATTATTATTGAAATCTGTTTGATGGTTTACAGTTATATTTTTGTTCATGTTAGTATGGCATGTTTCATATAGGAGTCTGGTATATTTTGGGGCTATTTTATCTAGTATTTTAGCATCTTTAAAGTAAAATTTTTGACCGGTTTCACAATAATGCTTACAAAGGGCACTATGGTGCTCATTAAGTCTTTGGCAGTGGAAATTGTGCTAGTAAAGTCTATTTTGTAAAGGTTGGGTAGTTTCACCAATGTATATTTTATCGCAAAAACCGCAATTTATCTAGTAAATGACATTTTTTTGCCTTTCTAGGTCTATTTTGTCTTTTAGTTTAGTATGAAGGGAGTCTGTCGTATTATTATTACAGTTTGCAATTTTAATGTTTGATTCTTTAATTACATTATTAATTCTATGATTAATATTTATGTTGAAAGGGATTTTGGCCTAGACAGGGGTAAGGAGGGGTTCTACATTGTCCACAACAACCTGTTGGGTGTGGCGGCTTGAAATGCATCGGATACGTTTTTCTATATTATTGTCTATGAGCTTTGGAGGGTAACCATTTATTTTGAGAGTATTTCTAATATAGTTTAAGTTAGCGGCATGAAATTGTGGGTTTGAAAATTTAATAGCTCTGTCAGTTAATGCATTTATAACACTGATTTTGTATTTAATATTGGTGTAAGAGAAAAAATTTAAATATCTACCCGAAGCTGTTGGTTTCTGGTACCAATTAGTTATGATATTGTTGTTATTGCTGGTTAAAGTAACATCTAAGAAGTTAATACTGTTGTTATTTTCTAGTTCTATAGTAAATTGCAAATTTGGGTGGAAATTATTAAATTTTGTAAATATATTTTGAATTTGGTTTAACGGAGCAATGAGTAAACAATCGTCAACGTAACGTTTATAATATATTATTTGTAGTTGCTCATCGTGGATGATACTATTTTCTAAATTTTGAAGGACTATTTCTGAAATTGAAGCACTGAGGGATGATCCCATAGGGGAACCTTCAAGTTGTTTGTAAATTTTACCGTCAAAACTAAATATTGAACTTTCAAAACAAAGGTTAATACCTTCAATGAATTCATCTTTTGTGAGGTCTGTATATTCTGCAATTTGTTGCCATTGTTGGTCAATATAATGTGTGACAAGTTGTTGTGGGATGGAAGGGTAAAGGGCGGTAACATCTAAAGAGAATATGCGAAAATTTTCGGGGATGTTAAGGTTTTTAATGTCATTTACCAGGTTAAAAGAATTTTTGATAATAGTTTCTGATTTTCAAGTTAATTTTAAAATTATTTGATTTAGATATTTAGCCAGATTGTACGTTGGGGTGTCTTTAGTAGACGTTATTTGTCTCAAGGGGATATCTGGTTTGTGTATCTTGGGTTGCATGTACATTCTGCCATTTGAAGGATGTTGTATAATTAATTCTGGTTTGTTTATTTTCTTTAAATATTTTTTGCATTTATTGTCTAATGTTTTCAATGGATCTTTAGTTAGTTGTTTATAAGTTGTGATGTCGTTCAGAATAGCTTCCGCTTTTTGTTTATAGTCTATGGATTTAAGGATAACGGTTTTTGATCCTTTATCGGCTTTAGTAATTATAATTTTATCTTTATTATCTGTGACAAATTTCCTAGTGATTTTAATCCATTTTAGCAATTCTATCTCTGGATAAGTTAAATTAGTGTTGGATAGTCTGTTGTATTGTTGATTTAATATTGTTGTGATTTTATTTTTTATTTCATATTTATTTGCAATATTGCTTTTATCTATGGCAAGTGAGAGGCTTACGAAACAGTCAAGAATAATTTTTTTATTAGTTTTTGCTTGTGAATTATTGAAACTGAATTTAGGTCCCAGAGATAGAATTGCTAAAACTTTTTTATTAATCTCTAAATCTGTAAGGTTAGTGATCCAGTTAGTGTAATTGTTTATTAAGAAATTGCAGATACTATTGTAATCATGTTGTTTATAAAGGTTATTAAGTTTTTTTTCAATTTTGGTGTTGTTTTTATGTTTTTCTCTAATATAAGCTGAGTTGGCTTTGGTTATAACAAAAAAGTAAATGTCTAATGGTAGAATGTTCATGCAATCCGAGATACAATAAGATATGTAGTTCGTTTTTTAAAATTTGGAGGGGACGATGTGCATCATCTATTTCTAAATTGACCATAGTATTGTGATATCTGGCATTAACAAAATTTAGTTTTTTCTGATTTGATTTGTTAAGGAAAAGATTTTTATCCTGCACACGATTTTTTATAAAATTTGGTCTATACATTTGTGAAGGAAAAATAGGCGACATTCAGTTTTGGCTATTTTAATTTTGAGTTTCTTGTACCTTTTGATCGTCTGCGTAGTTGAATGGCCATATTCTTCTGTGATGATGGTGTGGAATGATATTCGTTGGATGCACATCTTGTCTCTGTGTGTCGTACCTTGTCTGTTCCTGTCGAACATGTGGAGTTTCACGCCATCCACCATGTGATAAATTTTGGAAATTTGGGAACTTCGAGGTATATAGTTTTTGGGATATTAATGGGCTTGATACTTCCTTCTTGGTAAACTCTTTATTTGGACGTTTCAGGTTGGTAAATGAACCCATCATCAGCTACATAAATGTTAAAATAATAAAATGTTGTTTGAACATAATGAAGTTACAACTCACCAAGGTTAAATTTGCGACATATGAGTTTATTGCAATGCTGGATTGCAACATCAACTGGATGAAAATTTGATTGTTTGTTTTTTATTTTACATAAATATTTGTAGATAGTTTTGGTAGTTTTATTATCTGAACTGTAAACATGAAAAAAGAATTTTAAAGTTAGTTATGTTTAGAGTAAAAACATCTTTTTTGTTAATGGAATGAAACTTACCAAAAGTATATACATAACTTTTAAAATTAAAATGTATTAGCAGAAATCAGATTTGCAATACAATAGTGTTTAAATGAATAAGATAAAAAACTTTTACTGTTTGACAAAACGATGTGAACGCCATGATGTATGGCGTGAAACTGAGGTTAAAAGTTACTAGCAGAAATTAATAAATGGAAGAATAAGAACAAGAAGATTGAATATGTTTTTGCCAGATATCACAAAATTCAGCGGGAAAAAATGGAGTGAAAAGAACTGAGACTGTTAAGGTTTTTTAAATAATTGATTTAGATGTTCGACATTATTATTGAAATCTGTTTGATGGTTTACAGTTATATTTTTGTTCATGTTAATATGGCATGTTTCATATAGGAGTCTGGTATATTTTGGGGCTATTTTATCTAGTATTTTAGCATCTTTAAAGTAAAATTTTTGACCGGTTTCACAATAATGCTTACAAAGGGCACTATGGTGCTCATTAAGTCTTTGGCAGTGGAAATTGTGCTAGTAAAGTCTATTTTGTAAAGGTTGAGTAGTTTCACCAATGTATATTTTATCGCAAAAACCGCAATTTATCTAGTAAATGACATTTTTTTGCCTTTCTAGGTCTATTTTGTCTTTTAGTTTAGTATGAAGGGAGTCTGTCGTATTATTATTACAGTTTGCAATTTTAATGTTTGATTCTTTAATTACATTATTAATTCTATGATTAATATTTATGTTGAAAGGGATTTTGGCCTAGACAGGGGTAAGGAGGGGTTCTACATTGTCCACAACAACCTGTTGGGTGTGGCGGCTTGAAATGCATCGGATACGTTTTTCTATATTATTGTCTATGAACTTTGGAGGGTAACCATTTATTTTGAGAGTATTTCTAATATAGTTTAAGTTAGCGGCATGAAATTGTGGGTTTGAAAATTTAATAGCTCTGTCAGTTAATGCATTTATAACACTGATTTTGTATTTAATATTGGTGTAAGAGAAAAAATTTAAATATCTACCCGAAGCTGTTGGTTTCTGGTACAAATTAGTTATGATATTGTTGTTATTTCTGGTTAAAGTAACATCTAAGAAGTTAATACTGTTGTTATTTTCTAGTTCTATAGTAAATTGCAAATTTGGGTGGAAATTATTAAATTTTGTAAATATATTTTGAATTTGGTTTAACGGAGCAATGAGTAAACAATCGTCAACGTAACGTTTATAATATATTATTTGTAGTTGCTCATCGTGGATGATACTATTTTCTAAATTTTGAAGGACTATTTCTGAAATTGAAGCACTGAGGGATGATCCCATAGGGGAACCTTCAAGTTGTTTGTAAATTTTACCGTAAAAACTAAATATTGAACTTTCAAAACGAAGGTTAATACCTTCAATGAATTCATCTTTTGTGAGGTCTGTATATTCTGCAATTTGTTGCCATTGTTGGTCAATATAATGTGTGACAAGTTGTTGTGGGATGGAAGGGTAAAGGGCGGTAACATCTAAAGAGAATATGCGAAAATTTTCGGGGATGTTAAGGTTTTTAATGTCATTTACCAGGTTAAAAGAATTTTTGATAATAGTTTCTGATTTTCAAGTTACTTTTAAAATTATTTGATTTAGATATTTAGCCAGATTGTACGTTGGGGAGTCTATAGTAGACGTTATTTGTCTCAAGGGGATATCTGGTTTGTGTATCTTGGGTTGCATGTACATTCTGCCATTTGAAGGATGTTGTATAATTAATTCTGGTTTGTTTATTTTCTTTAAATATTTTTTGCATTTATTGTCTAATGTTTTCAATGGATCTTTAGTTAATTGTTTATAAGTTGTGGTGTCGTTCAGAATGGCTTCCGCTTTTTGTTTATAGTCTGTGGATTTAAGGATAACGGTTTTTAATCCTTTATCGGCGTTAGTAATTATAATTTTATCTTTATTATCTGTGACAAATTTCCTAGTGATTTTAATCCATTTTAGCAATTCTATCTCTGGATAAGTTAATTTAGTGTTGGATAGTCTGTTGTATTGTTGATTTAATATTGTTGTGATTTTATTTTTTATTTCATATTTATTTGCAATATTGCTTTTATCTATGGCAAGTGAGAGGTTTACGAAATAGTCAAGAATAATTTTTTTATTACTTTTTTCTTGTGAATTCATCCAGTTGATGTTACAATTCAGCATTGCAATAATCTCATATGTCGCAAATTTAACATTGAGTTGTAACTTCATTATGTTCAAACAACATTGATTTACCAACCCGAAACGATTAAAATCACTAGGAAATTTGTCACAGATAATAAAGATAAAATTATAATTACTAAAGCCGATAAATGATCAAAAACTGTTATCCTTAAATCCATAGACTATAAACAAAAAGCGAAAGCCATTCTGAACGACACCACAACTTATAAACAACTAGCTAAAGATCCATTGAAAACAGTAACATCTATTATAGACACCCCAACGTACAAACCTTTCGTTTGATACCAAAAACGACATACTTCTGACAACTTTTTCATAAAACAAAAGCCGATCGATATGAAACATTTTTGTCAATTCTGCACGCCAACCCTCAACGAGACCTTTCATTTGAGACCAAACTCGACATACCTTTGAGAATTTTTTGCAGAAAACAAAAGCCGATTGGAATGGAACATTTCTGCCAATTCTGCACGCAATTTCGCAAAAAACAAAAGCCGATCAAGATTGAGCAATTTTGTTAATTTTTCACGCTAACCCTCATCGAGACCTTTATTTTGATACTAACCACCACATACTTCTGACAACTATTTGCAAAAAACAAAAACCAATCGACATAGCACATTTTTGTCAATTCTGCACGTTAGCCCTCAACGAGACGTTTCATTTGAGCCCAAACTCGACATACCTTGCAGAACTTCTTGCAGAAAACAAAAGCCGATCAAGATTGAGCAATTTTGTTAATTTTTCACGCTAACCCTCATCGAGACCTTTATTTTGATACTAACCACCACATACTTCTGACAACTATTTGCAAAAAACAAAAACCAATCGACATAGCACATTTTTGTCAATTCTGCACGTTAGCCTTCAACGAGACGTTTTATTTGAGCCCAAACTCGACATACCTTGCAGAACTTCTTGCAGAAAACAAAAGCCGATCGGAATGGACCCTTTTTGTCAATTTTGCACACTAGCCCTTAACGAGATCTTTCATTTGAGACCAAACTCGACATACTTCTAAAAACTTTTTGCAAAAAACAAAAGCCGATCAACATTAACCATTTTTGTTAATTCTGCACACCAGCCTTTATCGAAACCATTCATTTGATACGAAACACCACACACTTGTAACAACTTTTTGCAAAAAACAAAAACCAATCGACATAGCACATTTTTGTCAATTCTGCACGTTAGCCCTCAACGAGACGTTTCATTTGAGCCTAAACTCGACATACCTTGCAGAACTTCTTCGAAAAAACAAAAGCTGATCGGAATGGACCCTTTTTGTCAATTTTGCACGCTAGCCCTTAACGAGACCTTTCATTTGAGACCAAACTCGACATACTTCTAAAAACTTTTTGCAAAAAACAAAAGCCGATCAACATTAACCATTTTTGTTAATTCTGCACACCAGCCCTTATCGAAACTTTTCATTTGATACGAAACACCACACACTTGTAACAACTTTTTGCAAAAAACAAAAACCAATCGACATAGCACATTTTTGTCAATTCTGCACGTTAGCCCTCAACGAGACGTTTCATTTGAGCCCAAACTCGACCTACCTTTGAGAACTTTTTGCACAAAACAAAAGCCGATCGGAATGAATATTTTTGTCAATTCTGTTCGGTAGCCCTCAACGAGACCTTTCATTTGAGACCTAACTCGACGTACCTTTGAGAAATTTTTGCAAAAAACAAAAGCCGATCATCATTGACCGTTTTTGTTAAGTCTACACGCCAGTCCTTATCGAGCCTTTTCATTTGATACCAAACACCATATACTTCTGACAACTTTTTGCAAAAAACAAAAATCGATCGACATAGCAGATTTTTGTCAATTCTGCACGCTAGTCCTCGACGAGACGTTTCATTTGAGACCAAACTCGACATACCTTTGAGAAAGTTTTGCAAAAAGCAAAAGCCGATCAACATTGATCATTTTTGTTAATTCTACACGCCAGGCCTTATTGAGCCCTTTCATTTCATACTAAACACCATATTCTTCTCACAACTTTTTCCAAACATGACATTTTTCTGACAACATTTTGCAAAAAACAAATTCTAATTTACGTAGAACATTTTTTTCATTCGTGCACACCCGTTCACATTGTGTCGTTTCCTTAAAACCCAAGGACGACCTACTTCTAACAACTTTTTCCGAAAAACAAGTGCAGTTCGACATAAAACATTTTTTTTTCTTTTGATTTCAAACACAGCAAAGTGTTCTATTTAATTAGGAACATTTTATTTTTATTTAGTTACTTCATAATTTGGCAACACTGGTTGTATTAAAAAATAGTAGTTAATTTTTAAATTTATAAATTAATATTGTCAACCCTAATACAACTGCCACCGTCTTCAGTGACGTTAGTTTAGGAATATTTGGTTTTAATTTAGTTACTTCGTCATACATTTGGCAACATTGACTTTTGACATTGGAAACGTCAAAATTTATATTAATTAAATACGTTATGTTTTAAACTTAAATTAGTTGTAACACCTTTGCTCAAGATTATTTACCATGATACTGTATTCACTTCTTTAATATCAATGTTCTATTTGAAAATACAATCCTTTAAAGTTCATAGACTGATTGTCATAAGTGACAGATGACAGGTTGTTTCTTTTTAAATTTAGACATGGCTACTAGGATCCTTCTAGAATTTTTTGTTTCAAAATGAAAAAAGTGTGTGGTTTTTATTAATTTACGCAAAAACTGCTCGACGTAAAAATATGAAACACCAAAAAGGCACACCTACGCATCATTCTCTACAACTTGATATTATTATACATAACAATTTCATAAATGGTTAAGGCTGTAGGTTTGTCTGAAAATTTGGCGATCGTCATGATGAAAATAAATATAGATTAGGACACATGCCTTTCAGTATATAGGACTAGCGAATTCTCAGCTACGCTGAGCTTTCCCTAGGCCTCCGGCTTCAGTGAAATTTTAACATTTGATGATTAATTTGATTTCATTAAGCTAGCACTTGTCGAATGGTTTCTTTTAATACTAAACACGACATACTTCTGACAACTTTTTGCAGAAAACAAAAGCCGATCAACATGGATCGTTTTTGTAAATTCTGTTCGTTAGCCCGTAACGAGACCTTTCATTTGAGACCAAACACGACATGCTTCTGAGAATTTTCTGCTAAAAAACAAAAACCGATGTCCATCATTTTTTTCATGTCTGCAAAGCCAGCCCTTGTCGAATGCTTTGAATATGGTACCAAACACAAGATAGGTAAAAATTTTGGCGCCTTGTTTAAAAAACTTGAATACGATTCTTATTTCGATTATCAATTTTTTATACATCTATGTAACTCATTGATAATGCTAATACATATTAATTTCATTGTTAGCTTGTAAAATTTGTAGTTTATGCTAATTATTATTTTTCTAATGTCGTCACAGTAATAAAATAATAAATTAAATAAATTAATTTCATCAAGTAAAGAAGTAATTAATATTATCTAACCACAAAAAACGGTGGCTAACGCGCTTTGACTCGTTGAGTAAAGTGTGACATCTAGGATTCAAATTCCTGTGAGGACAAACCTATAACCAAAAATAAATACCGCTGTGTTCGAGTGGTTCGGAACCGACTCTAAGCTGTAGATCCCGCTGTTCTGTAATTAGATTTCTGTCTGTTAGACAGTGTAAAATAAAATTAAATAAATTAAGATTAAATTGTTCAAAAATAAAATATAGGGATTTACAAATATATGTATAGTAATAAATGAGAAGTATTTAGTAGTAATAATGAAATTAATTAAATTATATATTTTTAATAACTGTAATATTGTTTTTTTTTTGGTTGGTATAAATCGGAGATAATCAATACTTTTAAAATAGTTAAAATAAATTTAAATAAATGACTCTAAATATCGACTGGTAAGTATAAGCAAAATTATTGAAAAATTCAAATTTGACAA
Organism: Stenolophus ochropezus; assembly: GCA_035578165.1. Taxonomy (NCBI): domain Eukaryota; kingdom Metazoa; phylum Arthropoda; class Insecta; order Coleoptera; family Carabidae; genus Stenolophus; species Stenolophus ochropezus. The sequence goes on from JAQOWZ010000032.1 coordinate 2,302,250, forward strand.
AATGTGTTTATATTTGTAGAGTACTTTAGTTATAATTATAAAATTATAATTATTAATTTATATAATATCTTGAGGTACAAGTTGTCCAGCCTTCTTTCAACTAATATACAGAAGTTGTTTTGCTATATCTTTTATGAACTTTCACGGTCCACGAAAATTATCAATCATGAACTTTCATTACTCAATATTTTGTTTTAAATAGAGCTTTTTATTTCATGTTTATATTAATGTAATTAATAATTGAATGGATGACATTGTTCATGTGAAGATTTAAATTTCAAATATGATTTTATTTCTTTTCAAACTACTGCCGTGTATTTGGAGATAGATTCACTGTAATATTCAACAAATTTCACGTAGAATGCAATGAAAAGTACAAAGAAATTGTAATATGCACTTACAGATCAATATAATCCTATTAAATATTTATCACAAAACGATTATGATTGCAATTCTTTTTTGAAATTTATTTGTCATCTTCAGTTTTCTGCATAAATAATGTATTTCAGAATAACTTTCTGGTTATATATGAAAGAATATGTGATATTTTTTCCTTTTATAAAAATATTTATATATCTATCTCTATGGCACAACATTCCTCTGAGGAATAGGGCCTCAAGGACAGGGCGAGCTATGTTGCTTATCTACACGATCAGACAAGACACGCCACGACCACACAACCGTACTGGCTGACAGAGGTTTTCTACTAAAATTTCAGTATTAAAACACTACTTCTGAATGTTTATCTCTGTAAAATGCGATTAAATAAAAATATTTGGTATTATGAAAATGGCTGCATTTATTTTTATTTTCTTATATTCTGAGCTGCTAAACAAACATGTGACTTCTGTAACTGATAGCATAAAATTTGTATTTAAAAATGTTTTATCTTAACTTGAAATAATTTCCACCAATTTCCCTAAATTCTATTCTATTATTCCTTAGTGAAAATATTAATATTTTTGCATTACATTCAGTTACGTTGGACAGAAAGTAATCGTAATCCATGCAGTTCTCCGTGTTTATTTTGTGTTAAAAAGGATTTATTATGTTATATATCAATTGGAAATTGAGAAATATTTTAAATAATATGTGTTTGTTAACATTTTTATCTAAAAAAGCATCTCGTGCCATTATAAATGTTATAGAATGTTTTAAAATGAAACTTTGTTGTAATCAATTATTCTTATCATATATCTATTTAAATACCTAAAGAATTTGTAAAATGGAGTTACTTACAGTTTAACAAAATTCAGAGACATCATTTAAAATATTTATGGTACAATAAATTGGTAAACATTCTTCTAAAAGAGTAAATTTAGTCGTAAGATTGCAACTTGATATAGAAATGTAGGTTTTTTAATTAAATAATCCAACGTGAAATTATCTCTTGGTTTTATAATAAAATATATGTCGTTTTCTCAATTATTTTGACAATATTTCTCAAATTGTCTCACGAATTATTTTAATTTATTTCAGGAGGGTTCAGCTTTGCTGATACTTCCTGATTTTCTTAATATGGTCCCTTAGCCAATTTTTAAATGTACGTTACTGAATATAATATATTCTTAGTTTTAAACACATTTCACTTTATTATTTCTGTACATACCACCAACAAAATACTAAACTTACATCCATGAATTTTTGAGTTACAGTCAAAACGTCATATGTCAAAAAAAAAATGTTAAATACACAACATTCAACATTAAATGTAATTGTATATAATTCCATTGTATGGAAATATGTTTCAATTTCTAATTTTTATTTTCATTTTTATAAATATTTTAATTACATTTTACACATTAAATTGTCAAAATTGACTGATGACATCGTGATTTTTTTTACTTTAGACATGGTTTCTAGGATCTTATGTTTCCAGATACCACTTTCGCTCAGTTGTAATTTTTTTTACATAAAACGTATGCACGGTTAAAATAGTAGACCCTAAATAGATCATATTCCTCATTAAACTACATGTAATGGTAAAAAAATTAAAATTATTACATAAATGGTTTGACCTGTACGAGAACACCGAACGGCGACTATGATTCCTATTTAAAAAAAAGTGAAATATATTACCCTGGATACAAACAAAATTTATTAGTAATTATTGAAAAGTATAGCAATGGCTAATGAGGAAATGGAGAATGTTTGTATTGAGGAGGAAGAAAACAGTAAGTAATTTTAATTAATAATTTTGCACTATAAATTATATTATTAAATTTATATTTTTTTACTATAGCAACCATCAGAGATTTAAGACGAGAATTGGAAGACGGCGAAAGGTATGTGGGGGAGCTAAGGAGGAAACTGGGCATGCTGGAGAAGGAAAAGAACGGAGGAGAGAATGAGGTGGAGAAGGAAAAGAACGGAGGAGAGATTGAGGTAGAAAAGGAGAAGAACGGAGGAGAGAACAAGGTGGACAAGAAGTACAGAGAAAGTTCCCGCGCCCGCGGTAGAATTACTAATTACCGCGGCCGGTATGCAGCCCGAGGCCGCTGGTACGGTAATTACCGCCGGTATAATGAAGAAAAGGAGCAGGAGGGAGAGAACAAGAAGGAGGTGGAGAAGAAGAAAGATGGAGAAAGTTCCCGCGGTAGAGGAGGTAATTACCGTGGCCGGTATGCAGGCCGGGACCGCTTTTGCGGTAATTACCGCCGTTATCGCGGGAACTAAACCAACAACACAGTAAGAAACAAACATCAATATATTTATATATTTTAATAACTAATGCAAAATTTCTTTCAGAATACGAGGCAGTGGTGGGCAAAATACCACCTCATTAACAATTTTTTAAACAAATAATTTAATTTGTTAGAATATAGAATTTAATTTATATAGAATATAATTAGTTTAAAATAAATAAAAAAAGTTCTAAATTGTTCATTCATTTTTCTTCTAATGCTGCTTTGCCATTGTCGGAGTGTTTAGGAATGTTTGCTCGTGCCGGGCGGCCGATTTTTGTGTGTCGCCTTGTTGTGATAGTGAACTACGATTGACAGATAACAGATCGCATTAGCGCACAGTGAACTTATGGAAGGAGCAAAAGTGAATGTATTTAGGGTGATTAGAATAGAGAATAAAAAAACGTATGAGTTTTATTTTTTCTTATTCCCCTTTATAATAATTACTAATAAATTGCTATAAACAAATTCTGCACAATATCCGTAGACAAGATTTTATGAAGTTTGTTTAACATAAATATGGATATGATAAAAATAATTTTATAACAATGATATAACGGGAAGATCGGCGTAGTTTGATCTTGTTTTCTGATATTATCCCAATCAGAAACCAATATCAAACTGCACAAATCTTCCATACATATCGTTCTTATAAAAAGTAGATTATAAAGGCCGTATTTATTTGGGAAATTTGAATCCAACCTTCAACAGATCCTAAACGTACCCGGGTTGGTACCAAATAAATAATCAAATTTTACAGTTGGAGAAAATTTTAACCAGTTAATTTAAATTATTTGTTCAAGTTACTTATTTAAGTTTTTCATTTTAACCTATAAAAGATATAACATCTGACAAAAATAGAAAGAGAAAGCAATGTAAACAAAGAAAGAAAACAGGTTCAACTCACTAACCCAACAAAATAGCTGGGTGAGTTGGATCAGTTCAGGATCATTTCTGGGTTATTTCAAACGTACCAAGTGAAAAGAATTAACCTACTAGGTTACTTAAAGTCCCAAATAAATACGGCCACAGTATAAGTATATCTATTTTAGATAATAACTTTATACTTATAAACTTTATTTCATTATTTCAAACTTACCTATTTGTGTTTTTTTTGGCTTATTTGTATGATATTCAGTTACTTCATAGTTTTTCGAAAATTATCTAATGCTAATTTGTATTGTTTTAATGTTCAGTTTTTGACATATACCCTTAACAATTTCTCATGTTCGTTTTTAGTTAATTTTTTTGAAGTTTATAAAAAAAAAAACAATTTAATTTTAGAAACACTGTACTGGTGAAGGAAATGTTATGAAATAGATGAATTTGCAAGTTTAAATAAAGTAATTTTAAAATTAAGTTTTACTGATTAGTAAATAGAAATGAAAATTACTGTATGAAAATGGTTATTTCGTAAATTTTACTTTTTTATTATTTAAATCAAATTTGACAACTAAATTGATAATTAAAAATTAGTTTTGACAGAGTTGAAAAAATGAAATGATATATTTATAGTAATATTTTTGTAATTAATAATTTATGATATTAATTAATTTTTTATTAAAATTTAACCCATGTCGTAGTCACATTCATCATTTAAAATCAGTTGTCTTTAATAAATGTTTAATTATAACTTAGGTACACAAAATGGGAAAGCACTATATTATTACAATATTACAATAAATAATAATGTCAATAAGGTATGTAGCAAAAAACTTTTGGGGCGTGCGCGCGCGACTGTGTCTTAAGGATTCCCTGTAAATGCTAACGGAAAACCGCTAAAATCGTTAGCAAAAGACGTTAACTAAACAAAAAGATTAATGTAAACTAAGGAAACAAACCGGTTAAAAAAAACCACTTACATTAATTAAATATATTGGAATAGTTTCAGCCATAAAGGAAGAGAGTTTTGTCGAAAAAGCAGTAAGCAAAAATTATTATGAATATGACTGACTTTATTAGGACATTGCAGAATATTCTCGTTTCTTTCATATAATGTAGTTATTTTTATGTATAATTTCTGAAAATACAACGAAATAAAGATAGTAGTTAATAAAATAAGTTTTTCCTTTAAATACTTATAATAGACTAATTCTGAACAAATCTGTAAGTCTTACAAATATGTAAATCTGTAAATAATGAATAATACACCAACGAAAGTAGCCACTTTTATGTATAAGTTTACATTAATCAATAAAAATGGATGCGTTTTATCTGTTTTTTACAGATTTACAAATCTATAAGACTTCCAGGTTTGTGCAGAATTGGCCTATAAATTTATTTACCACTATTCTTCTACTACGTCAATATAGATTTTCGATGGCAGCAGAATAGTCAGCGAGTAGGTTTCCATTTCCAGTTCCAAAATATTCAATACGGCTTTTCAAACGTGACTGACAAGTACTCCAAAAAATATTTTTCATGAAACTGCTACCCTATAAATAATCAAGAATAATATAATAAAGAAAGATGATCTTTATTCAAATTATGCCTTTGTTTTAAAATGAATTCATTCTTCCAAATATTGTCTTCACATCAATGTACTATATTTTTTTTTATATTAAAATATACCATATGTTCCGATTAAAATTGTATCCTTTTCATGTGATTGTAATTCATGTAATATTCATTTGAAGAAAATTTAACTTGCAGATTTCATCTCAGGATTTGATTCGCTTTCCTGTATTTAGAAAATAATATTATTAATTAATAAAAAATACGTAAACATTCAAACACTTTTTTTCTAAAAGATATCTTCGCCCCAGATGAAAGAACTTCTATATTACGATTTCAGATTGTAATAATTGCAATAGTCCAAATAATGACATAACTCGTATATAATCTTCGATGTACTTCACAGATACAATGCAGTTTAGGCTTCAGTTTCCAATATCTATAAATATAAAATTCAAATGATGTTTTTTAGAATATAAGAAAAACATACCATTTCAAATCGTTGTGAATCATGAAGATTTTTGGTATTTGTGCATCTTTATTATATATTATGAATTTAACTTTTAATTAGTTACATTAGTTTAAGATTTTTCTACAATTTTTTTCTTAAAATTTAGAAATTTTGTTATGATATTATATATCATTTATTTTAATAAATTATTTGAGTTGCCAGAATACTTTGAATAATATAAAGTTTAGTACCCGTGAGCAAAGTTACTGCGATGCTCGAGATGAATTCAAATATAGATAGTTAGTGAAAAAATATGATACATAATATAATATAATATGAAAAATGAAAAAATATGAACAAAATTTGTATGAAATGAAACTGTCAACTAACTTGTGGAACGTCGGTAACATAGGTATCATTATTAAAAAATGACTACTAATTTTATTCCGTGGAAGATAATTTTTTTCATATAATATTGCAGTCTTTTCATTAACGATATTTAATTTTATTTCGTGTTTGAATTTAAATGATATATAAATATAGTAGTAATAAAATTTCCTTGAATGAATGTGTAATTTTATAGTTATTTGAAACTCCACTGTTTGAGAACCGATTTGCTTCAAAATCTACTTCACACCACATTTATAAAAACAAATTTACAAATAACAATTAAGACTTTTTAAAACAACTCATCACTGCTAAACATTTCTATGTAATATAGTTTTGATCAGTTAGATTTGATTATGTTATTATCAAAATGTTTTAGAACTGCTGTGCTTACAAAAGAAATTTTTATAATGAAACGGATAAATTGCAAGCGTAAATAATGTTATTTTAAAATTTAGGTTTTACTTTTATATTTGTTAGATAATAAAGTTAAAATTTACCTCATGAAGATGCTTATTCATTATTTTTACTTACTTGAGTTTCTCTGGCGGGAAAATTAAAATATGCAGTAATGACCCAAGATGAATTTTTTGTTTATTGATAATATGGATAAATACTAAATATTTTTTCTAATATTTTATTCGAATATTGTTTAATAGTTTGTGTTCTATATTAATCACATAGCAGTCTATAATAAAATTAATATATGTAACACAAACAAAATGCATTAAAATTTTAACCTCAATGTCAAATGTCAAAAAATGAAGTTAATAATATACCTGTTAAATTACAAGAATACTTTATAAAATCGTACAAATTCTATAAATTTTATAATATACGTACTTTTTGCAGTTAATTAAGTCCTCAATAACGATAGGAATCAAATTGCATTATATTGTATTTATGTGTTTTTTTAAATCTGACATTCCTAGAGATTAATGGCTCATCCAGTAAGAAACTGACAATGGGGCCTATTCTGTACCTCAGTGGTTAATTTTTAACCAGTTGCTAAAATTATTAACAAATAAAAAACAAACATTACAAGTCATGTTTTGATATTTTCTCCAGTGCTACCTATTTTCATTGGAGAAAAAATTAGCAACTGGTTAAAAATTAATCACTGAGTTACAGAATATACATTTTTAATGAACATGTAGTGAAATTTTAAGAAAATTGTATTAAAAGAAAGGAATTTGTAGCATTTAAAATCAGTTTTCTTTAACAGATGTATAATTATGACTTAGATACACAAAATAGGAAAGCTATATATTATTAAAATATTACAATAAATAATAATGACAATAAACTATGTAGTAAAAATCTTCTGGGCGGAACGAGTGAGTCTTCAGGATTCCCTGTAAATGCTAACGGAAAACCGCCAAAAAACGTTAGCAAAAGACGATAACTAAACAAAAACAATAATGTGAAAGAATGAAACGAAACGGTACTAACACTTACATTATTTAAATATATTGGAATTGCCATAAAGAAAGAGCGTTTTGTCGAAAAAGCAAGGGGAAAAAAGACCAATTCAGATTTAACCTTTTAAATTTTCTTTTAGTTCGTGTTGTCATAGTAATTGGCATTATTTATTTAATTTCATTGACTGTCAATTAGGAAAATCTGTTGTAATCGTTGAAAATGTCAAAAAACAACGATTTTACCTAATTCAATGCTATGGCAATCGGTCTCATGTTTATCTTTGGGGCCGTTGGAAACAAATAGTTTATGCAAATTATCTTCGACCGAATGTAGAGAATTTAAAAGAGAGAATTAGAGACGCTGTGACGTCTTTAACTCTGGAAGAAAGTCAAAGAAGTTAAAGAATTGCATCGAAGACTAGAATTGTGCACTCAACAAACCGTGAATGGATTGAGTACAATAGTTATTGTTTATATTATTTTTGTTGTTAAATTTATGAAACTAAAGTTAAAGTCATGTTAACAATAATTTCTATGACAACGCAAACTTGTTTTTTGGGACTTACATTTAGAAAAATTCTAAGTCGAACTATTTTCGACTTTTCTCTGAAACTAAAAAAAAATTTGAAAAGGTTAAAACTGAATTGGCAGTTTTGAAACATGCAAAAACTTTTATAAAGAATACATTTTTCTCGTAAAATTAAAAACATTTTTTTCCCTTCTTTCCAACTCGATCCGAGGACATACTGTATATCAAAGCCTCAGAGAATGTTAATATGAATTTTGACTTACTTTATTTGGACATTGCAAAGTTTTCTCGTAGAATTTGTGACGCAAAATTTGAAGAATGTTTCTTTCATTTCATGTAGTAGTTTATATCTTTACTTTTTGCAAATACGACGAAATTTTCCACCAGATATGCGTTCTGTTAAATAAAAAATAGTAATTAGTTAATATGTTTTTTTTTTCTTTAAATATAAATGTATTTACCATTCTTGTTCAACTTCGTCAATAATAATATAGTTTTTCCGATGGTAGCAGAATCGTCAGCGAATAGAGTGGTTTCCATTTTAAGTTCCAAAATATTCAATATCGCTTTCCAAAGGAGGTTACTCTTGACAAATTTTCCAAAAATATATTTTATTTATTTATTTATTTAATTTACAACTATCCTAACAGGACAAGCCCAATAGAGGATAGCAATAGAAACATTAGCAAATAGCAAATATACAAAAAACATATTATACTGACAGATAAAATATAAAGAATAGAAAAACAATTAAGTCTTGTTCAGTAATTTTAAAAGTGACTTAAAATTCAAGAAGAAAATATATATGCTAGAAAATTTAGTATTATATAAGGCACACATGCGATATAAAGGAGATGAGATGAGAAGATTGGTGCGACAGAGTGGAATATAGAAAACGAATGATGATCGAGTGGAGATAGCACGGACATGAAAATTAAGGAAAGACAGGCAATTGGGGTCATCAATGCGATTGTTAATAAGGTTATAGAGGTAAATAATGGCGAAGTTCTCACGGCGTTGGAAGAGGCTTTTAATATTAAACATATGGCATAGATTAGGATAAGGAAGATTTCGGTTGGGGTAGATAAGATGAAGTTTGAAATATAAATATTTGAGAAATTTTTTTTGAAGAGATTCCAGAAGATTTTGGTGAACTTCATAGATTGGGTTCCAGATAATGTTGCAATACTCTAGTTTAGAGCGGACATAGGCATAATAGAGAACTAAAATTGCTGAAATATTATGAAAATCCTTAGTGTTTCTGATCACGAAACCCAACATACGAGCTGCAGAGTTACGGATATCACGAATGTGGTCTGTGAAGGTAAGTTTAGGATCAAATTTCACACCAAGATCCATGATAGTTTTAGGGCGGGACAGGGTAACATCATTAATTGTGTATTCAAATTTAATTGGCGACATTTTCCTACAAAAGGACATAACTGAACATTTACTTAGGTTAAGATGAAGTTTATTTTTAGAGCACCAAGATGATAAATTGTCCAAGTCTTGTTGTAGAAGAAGGCAATCTCTAATCGTCGAGATGGAATGGAAAATTTTGAGATCATCCGCAAAGAGTAATTTAAGACAATGTAGGGAATTTGAGATGTCATTTATGAAAAGAAGGAAAAGTAAAGGACCGAGATGTGAGCCTTGGGGAACGCCAGAGGTGGCAAAATAACTAAGAGAGTTGGAACCATGAAAGTTAACAAATAACTCACGTCCATGAAGATAGGAAGATATTAGTTTAATTAAGGAGAAGGAAAAAGAAAAAGATTCAAGTTTACTGGTTAAGATGTTGTGATCAAGTCTGTCAAAGGCTTTAGAGAAGTCGGTGTATATACAATCTACTTGACCACAGGAATCAAGAATGGAGGAAACTTTCTGCGTGAAAAACATAAGATTAGTAATCGTGGAACGCTTACCAATGAACCCATGTTGACAAGGCGAGATGAGATGTCTTACTGCAGGATAAATATTGTTATATATCACCTTCTCAAAAACTTTGCTAAAACTGGACAGTATGGCTATAGGACGGTAATTACATACTGCCGAAGCGTCACCAGATTTTAGGATGGGAGTTATACGAGTTATTTTCCAGATATTGGGGAAAGTATTCGTTTTGAGGGATAGGTTGAAGATGAAGTAAAGAGCTTTGGATAGAGGATGAGCACAGTCTTTGATCAACAGGCTGGGAATGAGGTCAGGGCCACAAGAGAGAGAAGATTTAAGAGACTTGATGGATGATTCAATTTCACGAATGCTTATATGATCAAGACAGATGGGAGGGTATGATAGAGTTGAGGATGAAAATGAAGTTGAAGAAGTAGTAGTAGGGGAAGAGGAAGGAAGATAAGTAGATTGAAAAAAGGAAGCGAAAGCATTAGATATATCATAAGGTTTAGATGAAGTGGTGTTGTTATAGACGAAAGAGTTAGAGTAGTTAGATATTTTTTTCTTAGAGTTGACATAATTCCAAAATTTTTTAGGATCTGACTTAATTGCATTTTCACTAGATTTCACATAGTCAGCGTACGATTTTTTTATGAGAGATTTTACTTCAGATCTTAATAATTTAAATTTAGTAATATACGACTGATTATGTGGAAACCGATTCAATAACTTTCTGGCGCGAATCTTAGCTTTGAGTTTCCGAATGATAGTCTTATTAAACCAGGGTGGGTAGTTGCTACCATTGGTAATTTTAGTGGGAACACATAAGTCTATAAAAGAATATAATTTAGAATACAAAAACTCACAGGCAAGATTAACGTCAGAAAATTCCTCAAGACAATTCCAATTATAATTACCAATAAGTTCATACAGTTTCACAAAATTTGCTTTTTTAAAATCATATTTAACAGATGGTAAAGTCTTAGGATTCGGGTAATGTGCAAAGTTGAGATCTAGAGTGATACTAAGTGCAGGGTGATGAAGGGGATAGTCTATATCAAACACCAGATCAGTAGCCCGTGAGACATTGCACTGACTGTTACAAATAACTAAATCTAATAACCTATTATTAGCGTTTCTTACATTGTTCATCTGACTTGCATTAAAAAATTCAAGTAACAAATTTAGTTCATTAACTTTGGGAGAATCTGAATTTAATGTTAATTCAGGGATATTAAAATCACCACAAATCAAGAAATTGCTATTATTTAAGAAAGGCAGATGTTCAAAAAAATCGTTAACCGCAATATATGAACTCACAGGTGAAGCTGGTAGCATATATACAGTAAATATATAAAGATTAGAATTAACAGTTGGTATTTTTGCACAGACAATGTCAACGTTAACGGGTAAAATGTCAGTATAATCAGTGAGATCAACTGCAGAGGATGAAAGATAATTTTTGATCAATAAAAGAACACCTCCTCCCCTAGTAAGACGGCATGCAGTGAAATCTCGGTCGCACCTGTACACACTGAACGAGTCTGAACCAAGTTCGGCGTTGTAAACACTGCCGGTGAGCCATGTTTCAGTGAGTGCGATGACATCGTAGTCGATTGATGAATGAGAGGACTGCAGATGACCCAGTTTGGAGTTGAGACCTTGGATATTCTGGTAGAAAATGGTAAGTCGGCGCTGGGGGTTTGGGGAACTTGAAGTGATGGGTGATTGCTATTGTGATCCAACAATATTGGCTTTAAAACGTTTCAGAATATCAATGTATGTGTGGCAATTTTTATCCCATACATCATGAGATATATCGAGTTTGGTTTTGTGGATTTCATTAAATTTAATGCAGTTGATACACTTGGATTCCTTGGATGGACAGTCTTTGGCCTCATGGTTGCCAGTGCATTTACCACAAACTTGGTCAGATTTGACACATTGTTTAGATGTGTGATGAAAACCACAACATTTGAAACACCTGCGTAGTTCGATAACATCATAGATAGCACACATGTCAAAGCCAATAAATATTTTCTGAGCCTTAAGTAATAAGTTGTATGTTGTCACGTCGGTTTGGATGAGAGCTTGGTAGATACGAGAGTTGCGCTTAGTAGGACTAACATCAAGTACATCACATGTATAACCAGACAGAAATAAGGACTTATTTTGGTGGAGAAGATGGTCAGCGAAGGTCTCTTTGGTGAAGGACTCAGACATACCAGAAATACGTATCCTTGGATGTAGGGCAGGTTTGACTTCATACTTGCTTTTTAGGTTGTCACTTATGATGTCTTTGAGCTTGTCGGATTGATCGGAGCTAATGATGAGTGCACCTTTACTGATCTGTCGGACGGAGTTGATTGTGATGTTTGAGGCAACAGGGTTGGCAGATTTGAAGAGATCTGATTTGGTCACTGAAGATGATTGAGACGCATCTTTGGGTTTCAACAATACTGGTGGCTTGCGAGTGGATTTGGCTGCAGCTGCGAAGGAGATGTCACCGCATGACGACGACGGGTGAGTGTTGCTATTTGTACTTTGAAGTTTAGAATTAATATCCTCTTGGATTGCGGACTTTAGATTGGATAGATTGGAGGAGATAATGGAGCTAATCTCATCTTTTAGGCTGGATAATACTTGATTAGTAATGGATGTTTCGAGGCTAGTAAGTTTGTCATGCATATCTTTGAAAAGACTCTTGATGTCGATATCCTTACTACGATCTATTATGATACAATTCACTTTGCAGGTAGGACACCAGAAGAAGAGAGACTTAGATTTATCTAAGATGCGACCTTCATCATTAGTGAAATAGATACACCCTGGATGAAACCATTGACCACAGGTACCTTCACACCCTATGAGATTGTCAGATTTCCGCTTGCACTTCGCGCACTTACTCATCGTTCATCGCGGGAGAACACAAACAGAGAGGTCAGTGACACTTAGATTTAATTAGACAGGCGAAATTCTGCACAAAGTGGAATGACAAAATTTTGTAAGAAAGTGATCAACTTTATGTACAAAAACACAAATATTTAGAGCACAACGAAATTAAAGATGAAAAGGTTATTATCACTGAATCACTTGTAGCGAGATGCACACAATGATAAGGAACACAAGCTATTTTAGTTAGAGAAACTAGTGAAATACAGCTTTTATATAGAGCACATGTAAAAACGTCCGAACTATCCAAATAATCTTAGATCTTGATATTTTTTGTGAAACTGCTACCCTATAAACAATGAAAACTTATATAATAAAGGAAGATAATTTTTATTCAAATGATGCCTTCGTTTTAAAATGGATTCATTTTTCCAAATATTGTTTAACATCAACGTAGTATATATTTGATTTGGACTAATAGTCCATATGCTTCGATTGAAATTGAATCCTTTTCTTGTAATATTCAATGAAGGAAAATTCCATCTCAGGATTTGATCCATATTTCTGTATTCAGAAGGAAATATTACTAATGAATAAAAAATATGTAAACATTGAACACTGATGAAAGAACTTCTATATTACGATTTCAGATTGTAATAATTGCAATAATCCAAATAATCACATAACTCGTATTTATAATCTTCGATGTACTTCAGTGTATACTTCAGTTTCCAATATCTATAAATATGAAATTCACAAATGATATTTTTTTAGAACATAAGAAAAACATACCATTTCACATCGTTGTGAATCATGAAGATTTTTGGTATTTGTGTATCTTTATTATATATTATGAATTTAACTTTTAAATAGTTACATTAGTTTAAGATTTTTCTACAATTTTTTTTTAATTTTGAAATTTTGTTATGATATTATACATAATTTATTTTAATAAATTATTTGAGTTGCCAGAATACTTTGAATAATAAAAAGTTTAATAATTCACAAATATAAATGTATAACAATATTATTAATATTTTCATTTACATTTTAAGTTAAAGAATTATTTTATTCAATTAGAAGTGTACAAATAGATTACAAAATGTAGTTCTTGTTAAAATTATAAAATCTGTCATATAAATTTAAAAATAAATTTTTATAACCTGGCAACTCGATTACATACAAACATTCACACAAACATTCATACTTTCGCGATTTATTACTCTCTTAATTTTCTTTTATTTGATCGCTTTGTGGTTTTTTTTTTTATTATAATGTTGTAAAATGCTTCATACCCACCAGCCGGTTTGTGACGAGTAATTATTATGAAGCTTATTTTTTCTTATTTATTGTTTTAATTTTTTTATGTAACAAGTCATTGTCTTGCCAAGTCTACCAAGGAATTATAGATAATACGGTACACATTATGTACATAAAAATGTAATTTAAAACAAAAAAAATATAAATTGAATGTACTCTTACCAAATAAATTGCAGTTAATATGGTACTTTTGTAGTTTTTTAAAAATGAAAATCTTGTTACTCAAAATCATACAACAGTGACAATGACTTAATTACATAACACTTCAAAACCCACCAGCAGTAGTTGGAATTTTTACCATACTTTGCGGTTTTGTAGTAGTATGTAGTATATTGCCAAATAAATGTGTATTTATATTCTGTTGCATGAATTTTGAGGTACAATGGTAGACTGGCCCGCCTACATGTTGCGATTTATTATATACTTTTGTTTAACGTCACATTGCTAATACATATTATAGAGAGACGCAACATGTTTTAACTTAAGCCTGGTATTAGATAGTTTTCGTATAACGTCTTTATGTTTAGATGGTATTAATTAAAAATTATTGACAGCAGTATTGTTTAAGCTCTATAACATTAAAGAAAAATATTAATGCAAACTAATGACTGTTGTATTATAATAAAAGAATGTTTCTTTAACCAAATAGAGGGAAAATGAATGGAATGAAATATAATTTGATTATATTTGTTTTTTAATATAAAAAACTATAAATATTTTTTATAAACCTGCGTATAAAATAGGTTTCCTTTTTACCATTGGATGTAGGGACCTTTTTATCAGAAAATAAAATTTTTAATGTACATATATTTTTTTAAAATACAGTAAACCAGGATTTTAGACGTTATAGAAATTTTTTCTAATACTAAACCATTGCTTTATACTTTTTATTTTATATTTGATTTTCATTGTGAGTATTTTTTTATTATCTTTTATCATAATATTTCTTACATTTTCATTTTGTTAAAATAGTCAATGCTTTATATTTTTTATTTTATTTATTGTATACTTATAATAATTAGTTTCATATAATTGCCTTTTATAATAATTCTTTTTATTGTACTTTCTTTCTGGCAAGGTCTGTAAAATTTGTAAAAGGCGCAATGGCTTTATCAGACTTAAGTTCTTTTTTTAATCTTTTACAATATTTTACGAACCACTTTTCATGTTGAAATAATTTTTCATTTTTATATTAATTACATGCAGTGTATGCAACGAAACGCAAAACGTAAGACTTTAACATGGGTTTTAAAAAAATTGCCTATACTCTCTTTCCTGATAGATTTAGAGCAAAACAAAGAGTACAAACTTGTCCAACATTAAATTCTATTTCAGATAATGTAGAATTTAATTTTAAACAACTTTTTTACAGTTGTAGTTTTGTTCTAAATGTATTAGAAGAGAGAGTATTCGCTATTTTTTGATATCTCATGATAAAGCCCTACGTTCCGCGTTTCGTTGCACACCCTGTATATTAAATATCTTGTATATTATATTTAACAAATCAAATATTATCATCATAATAACTTTTTTATTATATTACATGTTTCAATTTATTTATGTAATTCATATTATTTTGTATCAAATTTATCAATAATGTTTCAACATGCTTTTAATTTATACTTTAAATTGATCTTTATTGCTTTCTTATATTAGATTTTAAAATTTTATTAATTTAATTTTTATAAACATGTACTAGATATAATTTTTTTTTGTTATATAATTGGTTCAGTGAGTAAAATGTAATTGTACATTGTAGTACTTATCAACATGATTTTAATATATTTTACTTTTAACATAATAAAATAAATATTTCGTTTAATAGTTTTTAAATTATTTATAATACAATTTAGATATTATAATTATTTGATTCGTAATCATATTTAAAATTTATCAATTGTTTCCAAAGATTTCTAGGTACTTGTTTAATTTAATAGTTTCAATTTATTCATTTTATTTCTTTTTATATTATTACATAAATATTTTTTAATTTACGTTTCAAATTTATTATGAATGTTTCTACATACTTTTATTTTATACTTTAAATAGATCTTTATTGCTTTTTTTCTCATATTTGATTTTTAATATATCATTTAATTTTTATAAACATGTAAATGATATGACATTTTTTTGTTATATAATTAGTTTACTGATTAAAATGTAATTGTACATATGTTGAATTTTTAAACAAGATTTTAATATCTTTTTTTTGTTTTAACATTAAATATATTGCTCGGTAGTTTTTAAATTCATTTTAATACAATTCAGATATTATAAAAATTTCTTTCTTTCATATTCATTTTAAATTGTATATTTAGCTTAATAATTTTTAATTTAATTATAATACAATTTACATATTATTGCTATTTCGTTCATAGTCTTTAAAATTTGTCAATTGTATTCATTGATTTCTACTTGTTTAATTTAACATTTTAAATTTATATATTTAATTCATATTATTCCTTTTTATATTATTATATATTTTTAATTTACGTTTCAAATTTATTATGAATATATCTACATACTTTTATTTTATACTTTAAATTGATCTTTATTGCTTTCTCATAATTGATTTTTAAAATATGATTTAATTTTTATAAACTTGTATATGAAATTTTTGTTATATAATTATGTTACTGATTAAAATGTAATTGGACATATATTGTATTTTTTAACATGATTTTAATATCTTTTACTTTTAACATTAAATATTTTGTTCGGTAGTTTTTAAATTAATTTTAATACAATTTAAATATTATAAATATTTCTTTCATATTCATATTTAAAATTTGTCACTTGTTTTAAATGATTTAAACTTGTTTAATTTAAAATTTCTTTAAACACTACATTCGTTGTGAATGCTTCTTTTGAATTTTTAATAATATTTGAATCTGGCAATTTTATCTTTAAATTGTTTGAACTTCTTACTCTTGACATTGCCACATACAATTGGCCATGTGAAAAAACTGGATTTTCTAAATTTATTCCTACATAATTAAATGTTTGGCCTTGGGATTTATTTATTGTCATTGAAAAAGCTAATCTTATTGGGAATTGCCTTCGTTACAAGGTGAATGGTAAATCTGTTTCGGTAGTTAAATCAAAACGTGGTAAATAGAGCCGGCTACCTGCACTCTGTCCTGTTAGAACTTCTACATCTAAATAATTAGTTTTCATGTCTTTTATTATGAACCTTGTTCCATTACACAGACCACGCTTTGGATTCATATTTCTTAATAACATAACTATTGCTCCAATTTTTAGTGTTAATTTGTGAGGAGGCATTCCGGTTGGTGTTAGGCCATTCAATAATTCGGCGGGGTAATTAATTTTGTTTATCTCATCACATTCACAAGAATCAGCACTTAAATATACTCTAGATGACCCTACAACTTTATTTAATACGTGTTCATTAATTATCATTGTGTCATCATTTTTTGGTGCTAAAATGGCTCTATCTGTAAATTTATAAATATCATCAGGTTGTATGACATCTTCACCGAATATTTCATTTGCTAGACATGTTTCGGAAACGCAATGTGCAGGAATTTTGACAATTTCATTTTCACCGTTGCCTATTTTCAATAAATATTCTGAAAATTCTTTTTCGTCTTTATTTACGCGCATATTTTGTTTTAATGAAAATTTTGTAAATAGTGGCCATAAATGACTTTTTACAACACATGTTTCAATTATTACAGTTCGATGGTTTGTGTAATTGACTATTGGCAAGCACTGTCTGAAATCGCCACCTAAAACTATAACTTTTCCCCCAAATGGTATTTTATTATCCATCAAATCTTGTAATAATAAATTTATTGCATCGAGTGCGTGTTTTGGTATCATTGTTACCTCATCACAGATTATTACACTTGCCTCTTTTATTAATTTACCCGCTTTGCTATTTGATTTCACTCTACATACACATCCGTCATTTACAGCTATAACTTTTTGATTTTGGCCCCTTAAAATACTTATCAATGTGTTATACAGAAATGTTTTCCCTGTTCCCCCGGGACCGTCAACAAAGAAATATCTACTTGTGCAATTATTGTCATTTACGGCATTTAATATGTTATTTAAAATTTCTATTTGGTCTCTGTTAAATAAAGCTACATTTTGTTCTCCCTCTAATTTTTCGGCAGCTACATCAAAAGAATTAGTTTCATTTTCTAAATCATCAATATTTTCGGGTTGGGGTAAACCGAAATCATTTAAGGTGAATTTATGCATATCGAGTATTTCCTGTATTTTTAATAAACATTTACTTTGTGCAACTTTTTCAGAATTATGTAATAAATAGTCTTCCATTAAATAATGTTCAAATTTTTCCCATAAGCTTAAGGCATTGGTTGACGTATGGAAGCAAATTAAATAAGCAAATAATTCACGTAATTGTCTGGGAAATTTACTCAACACAGCCTCGTCTAAACAATTTTCGCACTCTTTATCATTAGCTAAAAGACCTAATGCACGGGCAGCTTCCTGATATGTATTATATAATTTTCCGTCGACGGTACGCAAGTCTTCGAAGCTTGTGACACCTTTTGCATGCACTAAAATTAATCTTAAATGAAATCTTTCAATATCTCTAGGGCTAACGGAAATCATTCGGCCGATAGGTGGCTTTGTCTCACGTTGTCTAGCTTTCCATGCATTATTAACAAATACATAATATTTAGGAATTTCCATGTAAACATATTGCTGGGCATTAACGTCTATTTCATTGAGTAGGAACCAAGCTGTTAATGTTGTATTTTTTTTTCGCTGCTCGTTCAACAGCTTTTTCTTCTTGACCGTTAGTGAAAAATACCGCCTGTTGATTTTTTAAATGTACTGCTAATTCCATTATTGTATGAGACTTGTCATGCAACGGATATTCTAAAAGCCTCCAACAACATTCTGGGGCAGATACATACCTAGCATCTAAATAACCGTTTGTCGGCTGGATGGCTGAGCGAGCTAGCGCACATCTTTAGCTCGCTGTGACGTCATACGAACCTGAGATCCTCAGTTCAAGTCCCAGCGACCGACAACGTGTGATTTGTCGTAAAATAAAAAACACAGCTACTTGTGTATCACACTCGGATGCTATAGACTTGCCATCTATACATCTTAAATAGAAGTAGCACTGGCAAATGAAACAACCGACAGTACGGCAGTTAGAACTGCGGCTCGGTGAGTTCGGTTGCCCTATGCTCCGCTTGGGAGATACAGGAACACATTATATAAATAACCGTTTATTTCATCCCACTGTACAACTTTATTTTTATCAACTTGTCCTAATTTGACTCTCGCGCAATCATGCCCCTTGCACAAATAATCACAAATATATTTTATACTTTTTACTGATGCGCATATTTCAACATTTATGTGGGTTCTATATTTTTTTAACAAATACGGATTGTACGGAACTATCCACCTATTGTCTACCGTGTATTTAACTAAACCATTTTTCCAAAGAATGTACATTTTTGCATTATTATTTGACCGTTTATACAGGGGGTAACCGTTAATGTTTTCATGTGTTTCATTTCTAAAATCTTTAGGGAACATTTTTGAACATTTATTTTCGTTCATACACGGCGAATTTTTGTTTAGAATACCGCACGGACCGTGAATCATTTGTGAACGAACTAATTGGTACAATTCCGGTTCTGCGTCCTCGTCGGGAATTTCTGCACTGACTATTTCGTCAATGTCATCTTTGTTACGGATTTTACTTGCACTATCTAAAGTTAATAATAAATGCATGTGAGGCAGACCGCGTTTTTGGAATTCAATTACATATATGAATGCCACAACTTTCCCAAAAATATTGTCATGTAAAAATTCATGCAACATACTTTTTATTTTTCCGTTAAAAACTCTGGCGGTTATGTCTGGGCGGTCTGCAGAGGTTTGACCCTCGCGCAACTGTTGTACAATTTCTGCCCATTTCGGGTTACATGTCACTGTTATAAATAGATCAGGGCGGCCAAATTCTCTAACAATGGACATGGCATTTTGATACATTTTCAACATGAATCTACTTCCACCTTGAAATGTTGACGGTAAAATAATCATGGTGCCTGCTTTTCCGTCTTCATTCTCTGCCAAATTATTAATGTGGTCCATCAACCCACTATATAGCTCTACCCTGAGAGTAGGCTGATTTAGTCTAATGTACGTTAATCTTTCGGCTTCGACTTTAACATACGCATCTACAATGTATTGTTGGGTTAGTTTACCGGCTTCTAAACATGGGTTAAATGTGTTTCTAACCGCTAATCTGTTCATGTAAAACTGTAACATGCTTTGTTTTTTAATACCGTCAGCTTGTTTTGAATTCATGTTCCAGCCACATTCATCGCGAGGAAATAATAAAGGATAGGACATGGGGTCGCAGTTTTCACTAAACTGATTAATTCGAACTAAACCGCCAACTTTTGGGTGGACACAAATGTCTCTATCTATTGGTGGCTCACCGTCATTGGACGTAAAAACAACTGCCACCTCATTACATGTGGGGATATTGTACCTACGTTTATCTTTTTTTCTGTCATTTACAATCCACAAATTTATTTCTGGCACCGACTGATTTGTTTGGTTAGCTTCGGCTAATTCCCGCTGCTCTACTTCTTTCAACATCATATACGCCTGACAATACGGATTAACCTCCCTAAGTATTACATCTAATTGACCCATGATATTTGGCTTACAATTTTTATTATACTCTACGTTCATTCGTTTCTCTAACGCTTCATTTGAATTAATTATGTATAATTGGGCATATTTTTCTGTTTCATTTGGTTTAGCGTACATTGAGCTGGCAGAATCATGGTAAATTTGGCCGTGGATACGGAAACAGTAGGGCCCTTTGCCTGGAGGCGCAGCAATTTTAGCCCCAAACGATGCGAATGCTAACGCGCTATTGTATTGCCTAATATTTTCTCTAAAGTTTCTGCTATCTGAATCTTTACCTAACATTAGATTTTTAATATATTCGGGGAATTCATTTAATTGATCTACGTTTAATTTTCCTTTTCGACAGCAGTAAGTGAATTTGCCGTCTGACGGTTTTTCATATGAAAAATTAACAGAGGAACAATGTGAACAGACAACATTCATTGGTCCCAAAGAATGGGGCTCAATTTGAACTCCTAATCCTTTTCTAGCTAACATATAGTTATCATTGGAAACCTTGTTTTTACGCGCTTTTATTTTATTTTTATTAATCATATTATTTTTTGTTAGTCTTTCTTGTTTCTGTTCTACAGTTTCAGTTTCAACCAAATTATCAAAATTATCTCTATACTTTTCTAAACGTTTTTGTTTTTGTTCAGGAGTTTCATTCTTAATGTACTCTTTAAAATTGAATTTTAACTTTTGTAACCTATTCGTTTTTTGTTCAGGATTTTTCTTGTTTATATAATTAATTAAATTAAGTTTAAGTCTTTCTAATCCACTTTCCTTTTGTTCTACAGTCTCATTTTGTACATAATTATTAAAATTTGTTTTGAGTCTTTCTACTTCAGTTCAGTAGTTTCATTTTGCATGTAATTATTAAAATTTGCTTTTATTCTTTGTAACCTATCTTCCTTTTGCTCTACTGTTTCATTTTGTACATAATTATTAAAATTTGTTTTGAGTCTTTCTAACCTATATTCTTTTTGTTCGGTAGTTTCATTTAGAATGTAGTTATTAAAATTTCTTTTAAGTGTTTGTAACCTATTATTTTTTTGTTCTAATGTTTCATTTACAATATTATTCAAATTAATTTCTTTCTGTTTCTCTATACGATGTGTTTTTTTTTTCAGGTGTTTCAATAACCACGTATTTTAATTTATATTCGTAATTTGATTTTAGACGTTTAGCTCGTTCTTCCTCTGTTTCATTTGCTTTCCGCTTAAAATAATTTTCCCTTAAATTTTGCTGACGAGTTACTGGAAAAACTGTTAAATTACGTGTACGAAACATTTGTAAAACATGTGACCGAAGTCTACTATTGTCATAATTTTCATGCTCCGGATTACGGTTAAATAATATACTCGTGAAAAATGCAATGGCAAATAACCCACAATCGTAACTATTAGTTTGCTGCTGAACTTGTACAAATCTAACTGACGGTCTGTACGGAAACAATCTTTCTAAATATAAATTTACATCAGCGTTTGAACATTTTGAATTCATGCTATCATAAATTATTATTTCAGTACCATCATAGTACGCCGTCAGCCAATGACCGACACTACTAATATTCGCACCTGATACGAATAAAATTTGTAAATGTTTAGTTCCCTGTCTGATTGGTACTATTCGGTTTGGAGCATTCAAATAAATCGTAGGCTGAGGATTGAACTCAGTCATGGACCGGACTAATGAGAAATAATAATCGATATGTATATCTTCTAAATATCCCGCAGGATTTATTAATGTGTTAATATCACGGTCTATCAATGGAATTTGATTGCCTATCGGCTTATTTCCTAAATTTAAATTATTTAATCCCGTCTTTTCTACAATATTTATTTTATGAACTTTATTATCTAATATAATTGACGATCCATTGGTACTATTTGGTGTAACCTGAGTCTTTTTTTCTAAATTTCGTTGGTTATCTACTTTGTTTATTATATTATTAATTCCCGTATTGTTACTATTATTTTTATTTGCTACATCATTTTTATGTTTTTGTTTACGCTTAAGGCTGCTGACTCTATTCTTATTTGGCATTTTGATATATATGTATGTATTTTTTGTAAGAATAGGATTTAAAAAACTTACTCTTTTTTTGGGTGCGTTGTTTTTTTTTCAGAATTATAATTACCAACAGTTTTCACAGGTTACTTCACTGATTAGAACTGGATCGATTTCTTTTCTTTTCGAACGATAATATGTCACACTCTTCTCTCCACTGCAGTCAATTTATATACCTACATTAAAAATATAATTAAATACACATATGGCATTACTTTCGTAATGCTAAAATAATTATTCGAGAGGCATTTAACATATATTACAGAGCATAACCAAACTAATTAAATAAAATTAATTAGAAAAATTCTCACCTTAGATTTGTCTAGTGGTACGAATAACGGGATTTTTATAAATTTTTCAAATTGCAGCAGAACAGAATAACAATAAATGAATTTTTATACACAATAGAAATTATTGCAAAGAATTACAATACAATCAATAAAGTAAACAAATATTGTTTCCAAAGGGTGATATGATCAAAAGTTTAAATATTTAAATATTATCGGTAATACCTATTCCTCATTGACCGGTTATCATTATCGGTCGAGTGCGTGTTTTGGTATCATTGTTACCTCATCACAGATTATTACACTTGCCTCTTTTATTAATTTACCCGCTTTGCTATTTGATTTCACTCTACATACACATCCGTCATTTACAGGCACTGGTAACTTGAATACTGAGTGAACTGTTTGACCACCTTTTAACAGAGTAGCTGCTATTCCCGTCCAAGCTACAGCTATAACTTTTTGATTTTGGCCCCTTAAAATACTTATCAATGTGTTATACAGAAATGTTTTCCCTGTTCCCCCGGGACCGTCAACAAAGAAATATCTACTTGTGCAATTATTGTCATTTACGGCATTTAATATGTTATTTAAAATTTCTATTTGGTCTCTGTTAAATAAAGCTACATTTTGTTCTCCCTCTAATTTTTCGGCAGCTACATCAAAAGAATTAGTTTCATTTTCTAAATCATCAATATTTTCGGGTTGGGGTAAACCGAAATCATTTAAGGTGAATTTATGCATATCGAGTATTTCCTGTATTTTTAATAAACATTTACTTTGTGCAACTTTTTCAGAATTATGTAATAAATAGTCTTCCATTAAATAATGTTCAAATTTTTCCCATAAGCTTAAGGCATTGGTTGACGTATGGAAGCAAATTAAATAAGCAAATAATTCACGTAATTGTCTGGGAAATTTACTCAACACAGCCTCGTCTAAACAATTTTCGCACTCTTTATCATTAGCTAAAAGACCTAATGCACGGGCAGCTTCCTGATATGTATTATATAATTTTCCGTCGACGGTACGCAAGTCTTCGAAGCTTGTGACACCTTTTGCATGCACTAAAATTAATCTTAAATGAAATCTTTCAATATCTCTAGGGCTAACGGAAATCATTCGGCCGATAGGTGGCTTTGTCTCAAGTTGTCTAGCTTTCCATGCATTATTAACAAATACATAATATTTAGGAATTTCCATGTAAACATATTGCTGGGCATTAACGTCTATTTCATTGAGTAGGAACCAAGCTGTTAATGTTGTATTTTTTTTTCGCTGCTCGTTCAACAGCTTTTTCTTCTTGACCGTTAGTGAAAAATACCGCCTGTTGATTTTTTAAATGTACTGCTAATTCCATTATTGTATGAGACTTGTCATGCAACGGATATTCTAAAAGCCTCCAACAACATTCTGGGGCAGATACATACCTAGCATCTAAATAACCGTTTGTCGGCTGGATGGCTGAGCGAGCTAGCGCACATCTTTAGCTCGCTGTGACGTCATACGAACCTGAGATCCTCAGTTCAAGTCCCAGCGACCGACAACGTGTGATTTGTCGTAAAATAAAAAACACAGCTACTTGTGTATCACACTCGGATGCTATAGACTTGCCATCTATACATCTTAAATAGAAGTAGCACTGGCAAATGAAACAACCGACAGTACGGCAGTTAGAACTGCGGCTCGGTGAGTTCGGTTGCCCTATGCTCCGCTTGGGAGATACAGGAACACATTATATAAATAACCGTTTATTTCATCCCACTGTACAACTTTATTTTTATCAACTTGTCCTAATTTGACTCTCGCGCAATCATGCCCCTTGCACAAATAATCACAAATATATTTTATACTTTTTACTGATGCGCATATTTCAACATTTATGTGGGTTCTATATTTTTTTAACAAATACGGATTGTACGGAACTATCCACCTATTGTCTACCGTGTATTTAACTAAACCATTTTTCCAAAGAATGTACATTTTTGCATTATTATTTGACCGTTTATACAGGGGGTAACCGTTAATGTTTTCATGTGTTTCATTTCTAAAATCTTTAGGGAACATTTTTGAACATTTATTTTCGTTCATACACGGCGAATTTTTGTTTAGAATACCGCACGGACCGTGAATCATTTGTGAACGAACTAATTGGTACAATTCCGGTTCTGCGTCCTCGTCGGGAATTTCTGCACTGACTATTTCGTCGATGTCATCTTTGTTACGGATTTTACTTGCACTATCTAAAGTTAATAATAAATGCATGTGAGGCAGACCGCGTTTTTGGAATTCAATTACATATATGAATGCCACAACTTTCCCAAAAATATTGTCATGTAAAAATTCATGCAACATACTTTTTATTTTTCCGTTAAAAACTCTGGCGGTTATGTCTGGGCGGTCTGCAGAGGTTTGACCCTCGCGCAACTGTTGTACAATTTCTGCCCATTTCGGGTTACATGTCACTGTTATAAATAGATCAGGGCGGCCAAATTCTCTAACAATGGACATGGCATTTTGATACATTTTCAACATGAATCTACTTCCACCTTGAAATGTTGACGGTAAAATAATCATGGTGCCTGCTTTTCCGTCTTCATTCTCTGCCAAATTATTAATGTGGTCCATCAACCCACTATATAGCTCTACCCTGAGAGTAGGCTGATTTAGTCTAATGTACGTTAATCTTTCGGCTTCGACTTTAACATACGCATCTACAATGTATTGTTGGGTTAGTTTACCGGCTTCTAAACATGGGTTAAATGTGTTTCTAACCGCTAATCTGTTCATGTAAAACTGTAACATGCTTTGTTTTTTAATACCGTCAGCTTGTTTTGAATTCATGTTCCAGCCACATTCATCGCGAGGAAATAATAAAGGATAGGACATGGGGTCGCAGTTTTCACTAAACTGATTAATTCGAACTAAACCGCCAACTTTTGGGTGGACACAAATGTCTCTATCTATTGGTGGCTCACCGTCATTGGACGTAAAAACAACTGCCACCTCATTACATGTGGGGATATTGTACCTACGTTTATCTTTTTTTCTGTCATTTACAATCCACAAATTTATTTCTGGCACCGACTGATTTGTTTGGTTAGCTTTGGCTAATTCCCGCTGCTCTACTTCTTTCAACATCATATACGCCTGACAATACGGATTAACCTCCCTAAGTATTACATCTAATTGACCCATGATATTTGGCTTACAATTTTTATTATACTCTACGTTCATTCGTTTCTCTAACGCTTCATTTGAATTAATTATGTATAATTGGGCATATTTTTCTGTTTCATTTGGTTTAGCGTACATTGAGCTGGCAGAATCATGGTAAATTTGGCCGTGGATACGGAAACAGTAGGGCCCTTTGCCTGGAGGCGCAGCAATTTTAGCCCCAAACGATGCGAATGCTAACGCGCTATTGTATTGCCTAATATTTTCTCTAAAGTTTCTGCTATCTGAATCTTTACCTAACATTAGATTTTTAATATATTCGGGGAATTCATTTAATTGATCTACGTTTAATTTTCCTTTTCGACAGCAGTAAGTGAATTTGCCGTCTGACGGTTTTTCATATGAAAAATTAACAGAGGAACAATGTGAACAGACAACATTCATTGGTCCCAAAGAATGGGGCTCAATTTGAACTCCTAATCCTTTTCTAGCTAACATATAGTTATCATTGGAAACCTTGTTTTTACGCGCTTTTATTTTATTTTTATTAATCATATTATTTTTTGTTAGTCTTTCTTGTTTCTGTTCTACAGTTTCAGTTTCAACCAAATTATCAAAATTATCTCTATACTTTTCTAAACGTTTTTGTTTTTGTTCAGGAGTTTCATTCTTAATGTACTCTTTAAAATTGAATTTTAACTTTTGTAACCTATTCGTTTTTTGTTCAGGATTTTTCTTGTTTATATAATTAATTAAATTAAGTTTAAGTCTTTCTAATCCACTTTCCTTTTGTTCTACAGTCTCATTTTGTACATAATTATTAAAATTTGTTTTGAGTCTTTCTACTTCAGTTCAGTAGTTTCATTTTGCATGTAATTATTAAAATTTGCTTTTATTCTTTGTAACCTATCTTCCTTTTGCTCTACTGTTTCATTTTGTACATAATTATTAAAATTTGTTTTGAGTCTTTCTAACCTATATTCTTTTTGTTCGGTAGTTTCATTTAGAATGTAGTTATTAAAATTTCTTTTAAGTGTTTGTAACCTATTATTTTTTTGTTCTAATGTTTCATTTACAATATTATTCAAATTAATTTCTTTCTGTTTCTCTATACGATGTGTTTTTTTTTTCAGGTGTTTCAATAACCACGTATTTTAATTTATATTCGTAATTTGATTTTAGACGTTTAGCTCGTTCTTCCTCTGTTTCATTTGCTTTCCGCTTAAAATAATTTTCCCTTAAATTTTGCTGACGAGTTACTGGAAAAACTGTTAAATTACGTGTACGAAACATTTGTAAAACATGTGACCGAAGTCTACTATTGTCATAATTTTCATGCTCCGGATTACGGTTAAATAATATACTCGTGAAAAATGCAATGGCAAATAACCCACAATCGTAACTATTAGTTTGCTGCTGAACTTGTACAAATCTAACTGACGGTCTGTACGGAAACAATCTTTCTAAATATAAATTTACATCAGCGTTTGAACATTTTGAATTCATGCTATCATAAATTATTATTTCAGTACCATCATAGTACGCCGTCAGCCAATGACCGACACTACTAATATTCGCACCTGATACGAATAAAATTTGTAAATGTTTAGTTCCCTGTCTGATTGGTACTATTCGGTTTGGAGCATTCAAATAAATCGTAGGCTGAGGATTGAACTCAGTCATGGACCGGACTAATGAGAAATAATAATCGATATGTATATCTTCTAAATATCCCGCAGGATTTATTAATGTGTTAATATCACGGTCTATCAATGGAATTTGATTGCCTATCGGCTTATTTCCTAAATTTAAATTATTTAATCCCGTCTTTTCTACAATATTTATTTTATGAACTTTATTATCTAATATAATTGACGATCCATTGGTACTATTTGGTGTAACCTGAGTCTTTTTTTCTAAATTTCGTTGGTTATCTACTTTGTTTATTATATTATTAATTCCCGTATTGTTACTATTATTTTTATTTGCTACATCATTTTTATGTTTTTGTTTACGCTTAAGGCTGCTGACTCTATTCTTATTTGGCATTTTGATATATATGTATGTATTTTTTGTAAGAATAGGATTTAAAAAACTTACTCTTTTTTTGGGTGCGTTGTTTTTTTTTCAGAATTATAATTACCAACAGTTTTCACAGGTTACTTCACTGATTAGAACTGGATCGATTTCTTTTCTTTTCGAACGATAATATGTCACACTCTTCTCTCCACTGCAGTCAATTTATATACCTACATTAAAAATATAATTAAATACACATATGGCATTACTTTCGTAATGCTAAAATAATTATTCGAGAGGCATTTAACATATATTACAGAGCATAACCAAACTAATTAAATAAAATTAATTAGAAAAATTCTCACCTTAGATTTGTCTAGTGGTACGAATAACGGGATTTTTATAAATTTTTCAAATTGCAGCAGAACAGAATAACAATAAATGAATTTTTATACACAATAGAAATTATTGCAAAGAATTACAATACAATCAATAAAGTAAACAAATATTGTTTCCAAAGGGTGATATGATCAAAAGTTTAAATATTTAAATATTATCGGTAATACCTATTCCTCATTGACCGGTTATCATTATCGGTAAAGTAGATACTTAAAAAAAATTAGAACCGAAAACATTAATTACCAATGATGCATTTTAAAAATGAGTACAATTTTAAATAAGATTTTATTGTAGCATAATTTTGTATGAATACAATTATAAAATAAAAAAATTAAATTCCAGATATTATAAGATCTGATTCAAATTTACCTTTTATGTAATTAATATAAACATACAAAGTTGAGTAGCATGTGCAAGTCGATGGCTTATTTCAAAATGGCAATATTCAAAAAAGGTTGCAGCTTAAATCTCTTCATTCTCGGCACTAGGTGTGTCGTAGGAAGCTTTTACTAGATTTCACCTCCTAGGCAGTGTGGAGATTGCACCACACGGACTATTTTTATATAGAAACCCGTGCGAACCATAGTTGATCAGCCTAGACTTCAATGTTAATAAATTATAGGTTCAAATCAAATAAATTATATCTTACCTTTCCATGAACTTTAAAAATTACACATTCCCGATATATTCTTCACAGATTTTTTATACCTCAAATAATCACATTTTCCTCATTACCCAGATAACTATAAGTATATAAGTAAATAAAAACACTTGGTTATTCCACAATAATTGTTATATTAGTGGTGATCGTTTCGTCCTTTCGGACATCATCAGACTACATAATTAAAGTAATACACCTGTTTATATTGAACATGTTTTGACAGCAATTTTAATAGCCTCATGACTGAATTACCCGGGTGAAACTTGTATAGGGAAATTGGCAGCATAAAGTAGGCTGGGAATAACTCTACCCTTTACAGGTTAGATGGCATTAGTAGTACTCAGAATCAGGGGGAAATATTTGGTAACTTTTGGTTTTAATTATCATTTTATATTCGTTTGAAATTTAAAATAAAGTAAACTGGGGAAACAATTTCAAACAATTATAATATAATTGTCAAATTGTCAACATTGTAAACACCCGGGTGAAACTTGTATAGGGAAATCGGCAGCATAAAGTACGCTGGGAATAACTCTACCCTTTACAGGTTAGATTGCATTAGTAGTACTCAGAATCTGGGGGAAAAATTTGGTAACTTTTGGTTTTAATTTTCATTTTATATTCTTTTGAAATTTAAAATAAAATAAACTGGGGAAACAATTATAATATAATTGTCAAATTGTCAACATTGTAAAACAATAAGAATAAAATTATATTGAATTGAACAAAAATGCATTTACCGTAAGTAATATTATTTTACTTATTTTATCTACTTATATGAAAAATAAATTACAATATTTATTACTTATAGATCGGACTAAAGAAAGTGGTAGAGTGAAGAGCTAGTGTAGTGGCTAAATAGTTTTGTCAATCTTTAAGGAGCAAAATTAAAAAAAAAAATAAGTGATTCTTGTATCTTCGCAGTAGTTACAAGTTGTGGATGTTGTGATATTGTGGAGGCAAGGTTCTTAGAAACGATAAACAGGATATTAAGATAAAAGTAAGTTCATACAACTTATAGGTTATCTAGGTGTCATATTACATGTCATATTAAATCCTAGCGAAGCAGCGACCTAGTAGCGACATCTAGCGTCTAATAGTAACATCTAGCCAGCAATTTTTACAGGTGACTGTTTGAATTAAGTAGGACAGTCACAATAACTGAATTACCGACGCTAAACTACTATTTAGAACGCACAGATAGAGCTAGTAGCACAACATGGAAACAAAAATATTAGAAGCGATAGCAGATTTAAAAACTGACATAGCATTTATAAAAAAGACAATGCAAGACAGGTTTATAATGACAGCAGACGCCCTTGATGATCATAAGAAAATATTAATCGACCACGAAGAACGGTGGGCAGAACTAGAGCGCAGTAAAAGACAAAAAAATATTGTTATATTCGGATTATTGGAAAGAGAGACAAGTAGACATGAACTCGAAAAGGAATGCCTAGATTTAATTACCCAAAAATTAAAAGTAGATATATCCATCTTTGAGATAGACAACATATATAGAATTGGAGTTAAAAAGGACCGCAAGAATAGACCAGTTTTAATAAGATTCACTTCAAGAAGGAAGGTAATAGATATTTTAACAAATACAAAGTTATTGAAAGGAACAAACATAGTAATATCAGAAGACTTCCCAAAAGAAGTAGCAGAAGAAAGGAAGCGGTTATTACCAGTAATGAAAGAGATGCGTAAAGAGGGCAAACACGCAATAATAAAATACAACAAGCTGTATGTTGACGGTAAACCAATTAAAAAAGAAGAGGCAATAAGAACGTTGCACGAAAAAAACGAAAAGAAAAGACAACTATCAGAAGAAAAAGTTGAAGAAGAAACAAAGGAAAGAGGACCTCAAAAAAATGCATCATGCAATGAAAGACAAGAAATGAAGAGACAGAAACCAATAATCCCACATGTAACACATACTCCTGATTATAGGGACCGTCAAAGGTCAAGCAGCTATAGTAGATATGATGAAAGACCAATTAAAGGCAGCGCAACAGGATCCACTTACAGAGAAACGGCGCCAACAGCACCACCAAAAGAGGAAGATCCAAAAAACTACTCAAAATAAGCGCGCTGAATAACACAGATCGAACTTAAATAGGATTTTGGAACATCGCCGGCTTAAAGAATAAGGACAACGATTTTTGGAATTTTATAGAAGAATTTGATTTTATCGGGCTAGTAGAAACATGGATAGAAGAGAAAGACTGGACGAAATGGGAAACCAAACTTCCGAATAAATTTAAATGGAAATGCGTATATGCAAATAGGGAACATAAAAAGGGAAGAGCTAAAGGAGGAATAATAACTGGGGTCAGAAACACATTAGAGGAACTACCAGAGGGAAGAAGTATGGACCAAATGCAAGAACGAACATTACTAATAGAAGGAGAAAAATGGAAAATAATAACAACATACAGCAAAGGAGAAATAAAACTCATACAAGAGCAAATAGAAGAAACAGAGGACAGACATGAATACAATTTATTATTAGGAGGAGACTTCAACGCCAGAATAGGGGAAGAAGGAAAAATTATTGATACTAGAGATGGATCTGAAAAAAACAGGTCATCAAAAGACAAAATAATTAACAGCGAAGGAGAAAAACTCCTAGAATTCGTGGAAGAAAATGGACTGAAAATATTGAATGGACATACGACAGGAGACGAAAAAGGGGAATTTACTTATATTGGCCCAAACGGAGAATCAGTTATAGACTACGGCATTGCAAATGAAGAAGCAATGGATAAAATAATATCTTTCACAGTAACAGATAGAATAGAATCTGATCACCAGCCACTTGTCATAGAATTAGAAAACCTTAGTGAAAAAACAAAAACAGAAGAAAAAATAAGAATAGATTGGTCTGAAGAAGGCAAGAAAAAGTATCAAGAAAAATTAAAAGAAAAAATATTTGAAGAAGACGACTGTAACAAAGCTCTAG
Source organism: Stenolophus ochropezus (assembly GCA_035578165.1). Classification (NCBI taxonomy): domain Eukaryota; kingdom Metazoa; phylum Arthropoda; class Insecta; order Coleoptera; family Carabidae; genus Stenolophus; species Stenolophus ochropezus. The sequence goes on from JAQOWZ010000032.1 coordinate 2,334,528, forward strand.
ACGAACTGATAGAAAATATACACAGCTCATTAACAAAGAAAATTTGGAAGAAAAAAGATAATATCAGAAAAAGTAATTGGTGGGACTGCGAATGTAGAACCAAAAGAAATTTAGTTCGAAACTTACAGAAGAACTGGAGAAAAGGCACGGGAAGGAAAGAAGACTTTCTAAAGGAGGGAAAAGAATATAGAGAATTATGCAAAACAAAGCAGAAACTAGAACAAAAAAGAGAAGAGGAAAAAATAAGAAATATATCAAATGAAACAGATATCTGGCAATATATTAATTCAGAAAGAAAAAACCATATCACAGTCAGCAAAAATATACCAATGAGCACTTGGAGAAAATACTTTATGACTCAGTTAAACGGAACTGATGAAAAATATACTATATCATTAGAAACACAAGCCACACATAGTATAAAGACAGATATAACAGAAAGTGATGTAAGACGACAAATACAGAAACTAAGAAAACGAAAAGCCGCAGGCGAAGACGGAATACAGAACGAGGCTTGGATATACGGAACAAACGAAGCAGTCGATAGACTTACAAAAATAATAAATAATGTTTGGAAAGGAAAAGGCTTTCCACAAAGGTGGAGAAAAGGTATTATTAGTCCAATACACAAAAACGGAGACAGAGAAGAAACTAAAAACTACAGAGGCATAACACTGCTAGACACGGCATACAAAATATACGCCATGATCTTAGAGGAGAAATTAAGTAAAGAAGCAGAAGAGAGAAATATACTACAAGATAACCAAGCAGGCTTTAGAAAAGGAAGAAGTACAATTGATAACATCTATATATTAAATTATGCAATACAGAAGGAAATAAGCAAAAAAAGGGAAAATTATATGTACTATTTGCAGATTTGAAGGCAGCTTTCGATATTGTAAATAAGAAAAAGATGATTGACATATTGACGAAATCTGGCATCGAAGAAAACCTAGTAGAAAGAATAGCAGAAATATACTCTGAAACCATAAGTTCGGTGAAAATAGACGGAGAAGAAGGAGATGATTTTTGGACAACGTGCGGAGTTAGGCAAGGGTGCCCATTAAGCCCTATTCTTTTCTCAATTTACATGTCAGACATTGAAGCTCACTTTACTAAAGGACAGACAGGAGGCATAGTAATTGGGAGCAAAAAGTTTTGGACATTATCGTATGCCGACGACCTGGCAATAGTTGCGAAAACAAAACAAGAAATGGATTCCATAATGAAGAGACTAATGATATACTTAAAGAAAAAAGACATGGTGTTAAACACAGAAAAAACCAAGATTGTTGTTTTCAATAAAGGAAGAGGTAGGGAAACAAAAGAAACGTGGACATGGGAAGGAAAAGAAATAGAAAAAGTAAAAACTTTCAAATACTTGGGGTATACATTTCACAAGAATGGTGAAGAGAATGAACATATAAAGCAAACAACAAAAAAAAGCAAACATAGCTCTTCCACAAATCTGGGGCATAGGGCAAAGAAAATTCAAAAACAACTTTAAATTAAGAATGTTACTGTTTGATAAATTGATAGCGAGCATTATAATGTATGGAGCCGAAATTTGGGGTTGGAAAGAACAAAACGAAATAGAAAAAATTCAAACAAAATATATACGATGGATACTCGGACTAGATAAACAAACACCGGTATATATAATAGAGGAAGAAACAAAACGGTTTAAAATGAAGACTGAAGCAGGAAGGAGAGCAATGAAGTATGAAGAGAAATTAAGAGGGACACCATGGAAAAGTCTTGCATTTGATTGTTGGGTAGAAATAACAAAAAAAGAAGAAAGAAAACAAGAAAAGAACCAATGGGAAGCAAAACGGGCAAAAATCTATGAAAGCAACGGACATTCAACAACAGACATAGAAAGACGAAGAAATACAGGCCAAAACATGGTAGATGAAATTACACGGACGGAACAAGATATACAAGCTCAGATAAGAAGAGAAAAGATATACAAATCAACTTATAACCCAGGATATAAATACTTACTGACTATAAGCAAACCTCTATACTTGACAACAGAAAACAAAAATTTAAAAATAATCGCAAGATTTAGAACGGGAAACGAAGAAAAAAGGAATAAATACTGGATAGGAGACGAAGACAGACAATGCAGAATATGTGGGAGAGACTTTGAGACAATAAATCACTTAAGAAGAGACTGCAGCGAAAACCTGAGAAATGACAAATCTACACAACAGATACTACACGACGAAAACCCAGACACAGATTGGATGAAGAAAGTATATATAAGTAGATTAAATAGCAAGTTATAATAATGTAAATACCACATGAAATGTAAAATATAGATAATGTAGAAATTTGAACACCGAAAGGTAACAAATAAAATATTTACTACTATTACTTATAGATCAGCAGATCAACGTGGTTGTAAATGAGAGGCCCACAAAATAAACATTTTTACAAATTTATAATCAAAGATTTGCCGAATTGTGAGATATGAAAAAATCTACAAAATTAATTTAAGTTAAAATTTATCATTTACTTTTTTTGTAAAGATCATTTCGATATTAATTTTTTTATAACGCATCAAATCACCGATTATTAAAAAATGAAGTGCCAATAATTCATTCTGGTTCTCAGACACTTTTAAACTCCGTTACAAATGTGGATATTTCATTGAATTTTCAAGAATCGAATATCGAATTAGAATCTGGATGTACAAATTTTGATCAAAGAACTGTGCCACGAATGTCACCGAGAAAACATCTTATACATTACTTCGAGAGAACATCCCTGCTACAAATTTCGACCAAAGATAACTACCACGAATGTTATCGAGAAAACATCTTACAAATTTCGTGGAGATGACATCTCTTCTACAAATTTCGCGGAGAAGACATTTCTTCTACAAATTTCGGCGAAAGAACATTCTTCCGAGAGAACATCACAAATTTCGTCAAGAGAATATCAGTTCTACAAAATTTGCCGACAGAACATATTCTCCACAAGGGGCACCGAGAGAATATCTTATAAATTTCATCCGCCTGAGAGAACATCTCTGCTACAAATTTCGGCGAAAGAACATTTCTTCTATAAAGGACATCGAGAAAAATAAATAAATTCCGCCGAGAGAACATCACTTCTACAAAATTCGCCCAGAGAACACCTCTTCCATGAATATCGCCGAAGAATCATCTTATATATTTCTCCGAGAAAACATCTACTCATTTCGTTAAGAGAATATCACTTCTACAAAATTTGCCAACAGAACATCTCTTCCGATTTCTGCACTAATCGTATTAATTTATTTTAAATGATTTGAATAATTTTGTAATACCTATGCAGGCAATAAATTTCATGAAAATTAATTTATATCTTTTATTTAAAATTAAAATATCTAGTAGTAAATAAACAAATGAATATTGACAGCTACATTTGACGTTTATGTGACATATACGAAATTTAATGATCAAGAAGGTTGTGAGTAACTCTACCCTTACAATTCAGATGGCAGCAACTCCGTGTTGCCCACTTGATCCATTGAGTTTCGCTTCTCGTTATGTTAATGTTTTGTGGACTGAATGTACGATAAGGGTAGGAGCTTAGACTAGGAATAGTGGGGAGACAAGGCATATGGACGCGTATATTTCAAAATCATCAGAGCGATTTTGAGCCTTAATGATATGTCAAAATCAGCTGAAACAGGCTAATCGACCAGTTAAATACTGTACAATTACAGTTGTCCAAATAAATACTTGATTATTCATGAATCAACACATAATCTTATTTTATAGATGTAAATACATGTATTCGTATGAAATAACAATAAACAATACAATGCAAATTATACTAAAAATAATAAATATGTAAAAGTGTAAAATTATAAAAGTTGCATTTTCTCTAATCATTCCATAGTAGCTGGTATAATATTATGTTGATCTACAAAACCATGTTCAAATTTATTTAATGGTAAATTTTCCACAATATGCGAAATTGTTTCTATTTGGACAACTGTAATTGTACAGTATTTAACTGGTCGATTAGCCTGTTTCAGGTGATTTTGACATATCATTAAGGCTCAAAATCGCTCTGATGATTTTGAATTCCGTCTTACGGCGACTTACACAGCATGCCCTGTCTCCCCACTATTCCTAGTCTAAGGGTAGGAGTAACAACAGACATGTACGCTGTGTCATATGACGCGTCTTGTTCAAATTCCAGATTTAAATTTCTTCTCTATTTATTGCTATTTATATTTGATTTATTATTGTTCATTCCTTGTTAATTGTATATTCCAAAAGAGTTCCTCATTTTTCGTTAATGTTTGTGTTTAAAGATCTCTGTATTTCCAAATTTCATCTTGGAATTACTTTATTTTATTATTTTATTTAAAATTATTGTATTTTTTGTATTAAAAATAACTACAACTTTGTTGATAAATTTAATTAGTATACAATATTATTTTTAAATTACTAAATCTATATTTTTAAATAATATATACCAAGAATTTTTATAGTTATAGGTAGGTAAAAAAAAATCTGTGTATATCAGAGAAAATCAATATTTTAAATAGATTAAAAAAAACATAGATGGCAGTAATTATGAATTTTATTGCATCTGCTAAAGAAGGAATCGATATAAGTATTCAACAATTAAATATTTTCATATTTAATTTTATATGTATAACAATTATTTATTCTGAACAAAAACAAGAACATAATAAAATTTTGATTTTAATATACTTCTTGAATTTAACGTTACTATTTTCATCGCATTCTAAATTATTTACAGCTTACTTCTTATTTAAATAATGTACATGGGCCGTATTTATTTGGGACTTTTTATAACAATTATTTATTATTTATTCTGAACAAAAACAAGAACATAATAAAATTTTAAATTTAATATACTTCTTGAATTTAACGTTACTATTTTCATCGAATTCTAAATTATTTACAGCCTACTTCTTATTTAAATAATGTACATGGGCCGTATTTATTTGGGACTTTTTAAGTAATCTAGTAGGTTAATTCTGTTTACTTGGTACGTTTGACATAACCCAGAACTGATCTAACTTACCCAGCTATTTTCTTTCTTTGTTTACATTGCTTTCTCTTTCTATTTCTGTCAGATGTTATACCTTTTATAGGTTAAAATGATATACTTACATTACAAAGTGTATTGTACATATTCTTTTAAACAAAGTTTACTTAATATTTCTGTATATTTCTCTTTGAAAATAGAAAACACATCTAAATACAGCCAAGAAAATATAAAATTACATACTTACATTACAAAATGAAGTGTAATTTAACTTTTAATCTAATTTTACTATATATTTCTCCAAGCAAATGCAAGACTTGCATTATGATTGTTTGATTATAACTGACGTTTTCACAAACGTCATATTTCATGAAAACTTAAATATTGTAAATAAGGTTTGTCGTAAATTATTATGTACAATGCACTTTTATGATAATCAGTTACACTCCAGTAGTATTATTATCAGTAATTTTATGTTATTTCTCTTCTATAATGTACTCTTGTTTGGATAACCAATTAAAAATTGTAACTGAAATGAAAATACATATTTAAATACAGCGAAACAAATTTAAAGTGATACACTTACATCACAAAGTGTATTGTACATATTCTTTTAAACAAGTTTACTTTATATGTCTGTATATTTATCTTTGAAAATAGAAATCTTGTGAATTTTTTAATTATAGCCTAACGGATGTCAAACGTCAAATTTCATAAAATTAAATATTTTAAAAACACCACACTTAACATTCAGTGTATTTGTATATATTTCGCTCACTATTATAATGTATAAAAATATATTTATATTTACAATATCCCTTTTCATTTTCAAAATAAATCAAATAAAAGTTTCATATTGAATTGTCAAATTTGACGTATGACAACCGTGATTCTTCTCACATTTGACATGGCTTCTGGGATTTTTTGTTTCAAGGTACCAATTTTGCACAGTTTTAATTTTTTTAAACAAATACCACTCACAGTAAAAATATGAGACCTCCAAAAGGCACTCCAGCACATTAGACCCTACAACTTGAAAAAAAATTACAGCAATTACTTGAATGGTCTAAGAGTTTGCGCTGGACAAACGATGCCCGATCGTCGTAATGAATCCAAATATAGATAGGTAGATAGATATATAGATAGTGAATCTATCAAAATAGTATATGACTAGCGAATTCTCGGCTACGCCGAGCATTCCCTAGAGCTCCGCTGTCTGTGCAAAAAACAAATGCCAATCGACATGAAACAGTTTTTTTTATATCTGCACGTCTGCCCTCACCGAGACCTTTTATTAGATTCCAAACACGATATACTTCTATTATCTTTTGCAAAAAACAAAAGCCGGTCGACATGAAACATTTTTATCAATTATGCACGCCAGTCCTTACCGAGACCTTTTATTTGATACCAAACACATCATACTTCTGACATTTTTTTTGCATAAAAAAAGTCGATTAACATGAAACATTTTTGCAATTTCTACAGGCTAGCCCACACCGAGAGCTTTCATTTGATACCAGACACCACATACTTCTGATAACTTTTTGCAAAAAACAAAAGCCGATTGACATGGCACATTTTTGTCAATTCTGCACGCTAGCCGTCAACCAGACGTTTTGTTTGAGATAAAACTCGACATACTTTTGAAAACTTCTTGCAGAAAACAAAAGCCGATCGGAATGGAACATTTTTGTCAATTTTGCACGCTAGCCCTCAACGAGACCTTTCATTTGAGACCAAACTCGACATACTACTAAAAACTTTTTGCTAAAAACAAAAGCCGATCAACATTAATCATTTTTGTTAATTCTGCACACCAGCCCTTATCGAAACCTTTCATTTGATACCAAACACCGCACACTTGTGACAACTTCTTGCAAAAAACAAAAACCAATCGACAGAGCACATTTTTGTCAATTCTGCACGTTAGCCCTCAACGAGACGTTTCATTTGAGACCAAACTCGACATACTTCTAAAAACTTTTTGCTAAAAACAAAAGCCGATCAACATTAACCATTTTTGTTAATTCTACACACCAGCCCTTATCGAAACCTTTCATTTGATACCAAACACCACACACTTGTGACAACTTTTAGCAAAAAACAAAAACCAATCGACATAGCACATTTTTGTCAATTCTGCACGCTAGCCCTCAACGAGACGTTTCATTTGAGACTAAACTCGACATACCTTTGAAAACTTCTTGCAAAAAACAAAAAACGATCGACGTAGTACATTTTTGTCAATTCTGCACGCTATCCCTCAACGAGACCTTTCATTTGAGACCAAACTCGACATACTTCTAAAAACTTTTTGCAAAAAACAAAAGCCGATCAACATCAACCATTTTTATTAATTCTGCACACCAGGCCTTATCGAAACCTTTCATTTGATACCAAAGTCCACACACTTGTGACAACTTTTTGCAAAGAACAAAAACCAATCGACATAGCACATTTTTGTCAATTCTGCACGCTAGCCCTCAACGAGACGTTTCATTTGAAACCAAACTCGACGTACCTTTGAGAAAGTTTTGCAAAAAACAAAAGCCGATCAACAATGATCATTTTTGTTAATTTTATACGCCAGCCCTTATTGAGCCCTTTGATTTGATACTAAACACCACATACTTCTCACAACTTTTTCCAAACACAAAATATTTCTGACAACATTTTGCAATAAACAAATTCTAATCTACGTAGAACATTTTTGTCATTCATGCACACCCGTCCACATTTTGTCGTTTCCTTAAAACCCAAGGACGACCTACTTCTAAGAACTTTTTACGAAAAACAAATGCAGATCGACATGACACATTTTTTTGTCATTTCAAAATCGGCCCTTATGGTTTTCTTTCTTTTGATATCAAACAAAGCAAAGTGTTTTAATTTAATTACGAACATTTTTATTTAGTTACTTAATAATTTGGCAACACTGTTTGTATTAAAATAATGTAGTTAATTTTTAAATTTATAAATTACCATCGGCAATCCTAATATACAATAGCCACTGTCTTCAGTGAAATTCATTTAGGAATATTTGTTTTTTGTTTAGTAATTTCATCACACATTTGGCAACATTGACTTATGTAATTCGAAACGTCAAAATTTAAAATAATTATATGTGTTGTGTAATAAACTTAAAATAATGGTAAAATCTTTGCTCATGACTATTATTCATGACACTGTTTTCAAATCTTTGATATCAATGTTCTATTAAAAGATACAATCATTTAAAGTTCATAGACAGTTTGTCAAAAGTGACGGATAACTGCGTGATTCATCTTAAAGATAGACATGGCCTCTGGGATCCATTGTTTCAAGGTACCAATTATGCACAGTTTTTGATTTTTTACACGAAAACCACTCACAGTAAAAATATGAGACCCCAAAAAGGCCCTATTCCACTTTAAACCAAATCTAATAAAATAATATTAAAATTATTCAATGAATGGTTTGACCTGTACCCGTGAGCAAAATTTTTGCGATGCTCGAGATGAATCCAAATATAGATAGATAGATATATAGATAGTGAATCTATCAAAATAGTATATGACTAGCGAATTCTCGGCTACGCCGAGCATTCCCTAGAGCTCCGCTGTCTGTGCAAAAAACAAATGCCAATCGACATGAAACAGTTTTTTTTATATCTGCACGTCTGCCCTCACCGAGACCTTTTATTAGATTCCAAACACGATATACTTCTATTATCTTTTGCAAAAAACAAAAGCCGGTCGACATGAAACATTTTTATCAATTATGCACGCCAGTCCTTACCGAGACCTTTTATTTGATACCAAACACATCATACTTCTGACATTTTTTTTGCATAAAAAAAGTCGATTAACATGAAACATTTTTGCAATTTCTACAGGCTAGCCCACACCGAGAGCTTTCATTTGATACCAGACACCACATACTTCTGATAACTTTTTGCAAAAAACAAAAGCCGATTGACATGGCACATTTTTGTCAATTCTGCACGCTAGCCGTCAACCAGACGTTTTGTTTGAGATAAAACTCGACATACTTTTGAAAACTTCTTGCAGAAAACAAAAGCCGATCGGAATGGAACATTTTTGTCAATTTTGCACGCTAGCCCTCAACGAGACCTTTCATTTGAGACCAAACTCGACATACTACTAAAAACTTTTTGCTAAAAACAAAAGCCGATCAACATTAACCATTTTTGTTAATTCTGCACACCAGCCCTTATCGAAACCTTTCATTTGATACCAAACACCGCACACTTGTGACAACTTCTTGCAAAAAACAAAAACCAATCGACAGAGCACATTTTTGTCAATTCTGCACGTTAGCCCTCAACGAGACGTTTCATTTGAGACCAAACTCGACATACTTCTAAAAACTTTTTGCTAAAAACAAAAGCCGATCAACATTAACCATTTTTGTTAATTCTACACACCAGCCCTTATCGAAACCTTTCATTTGATACCAAACACCACACACTTGTGACAACTTTTAGCAAAAAACAAAAACCAATCGACATAGCACATTTTTGTCAATTCTGCACGCTAGCCCTCAACGAGACGTTTCATTTGAGACTAAACTCGACATACCTTTGAAAACTTCTTGCAAAAAACAAAAAACGATCGACGTAGTACATTTTTGTCAATTCTGCACGCTATCCCTCAACGAGACCTTTCATTTGAGACCAAACTCGACATACTTCTAAAAACTTTTTGCAAAAAACAAAAGCCGATCAACATCAACCATTTTTATTAATTCTGCACACCAGGCCTTATCGAAACCTTTCATTTGATACCAAAGTCCACACACTTGTGACAACTTTTTGCAAAGAACAAAAACCAATCGACATAGCACATTTTTGTCAATTCTGCACGCTAGCCCTCAACGAGACGTTTCATTTGAAACCAAACTCGACGTACCTTTGAGAAAGTTTTGCAAAAAACAAAAGCCGATCAACAATGATCATTTTTGTTAATTTTATACGCCAGCCCTTATTGAGCCCTTTGATTTGATACTAAACACCACATACTTCTCACAACTTTTTCCAAACACAAAATATTTCTGACAACATTTTGCAATAAACAAATTCTAATCTACGTAGAACATTTTTGTCATTCATGCACACCCGTCCACATTTTGTCGTTTCCTTAAAACCCAAGGACGACCTACTTCTAAGAACTTTTTACGAAAAACAAATGCAGATCGACATGACACATTTTTTTGTCATTTCAAAATCGGCCCTTATGGTTTTCTTTCTTTTGATATCAAACAAAGCAAAGTGTTTTAATTTAATTACGAACATTTTTATTTAGTTACTTAATAATTTGGCAACACTGTTTGTATTAAAATGATGTAGTTAATTTTTAAATTTATAAATTACCATCGGCAATCCTAATATACAATAGCCACTGTCTTCAGTGAAATTCATTTAGGAATATTTGTTTTTTGTTTAGTAATTTCATCACACATTTGGCAACATTGACTTATGTAATTCGAAACGTCAAAATTTAAAATAATTATATGTGTTGTGTAATAAACTTAAAATAATGGTAAAATCTTTGCTCATGACTATTATTCATGACACTGTTTTCAAATCTTTGATATCAATGTTCTATTAAAAGATACAATCATTTAAAGTTCATAGACAGTTTGTCAAAAGTGACGGATAACTGCGTGATTCATCTTAAAGATAGACATGGCCTCTGGGATCCATTGTTTCAAGGTACCAATTATGCACAGTTTTTGATTTTTTACACGAAAACCACTCACAGTAAAAATATGAGACCCCAAAAAGGCCCTATTCCACTTTAAACCAAATCTAATAAAATAATATTAAAATTATTCAATGAATGGTTTGACCTGTACCCGTGAGCAAAATTTTTGCGATGCTCGAGATGAATCCAAATATAGATAGATAGATATATAGATAGTGAATCTATCAAAATAGTATATGATAAAAAAGTTTTAGCTCTGGGACCTAAATTCAGTTTCAATAATTCACAAGAAAAAACTAATAAAAAAATTATTCTTGACTGTTTCGTAAGCCTCTCACTTGCCATAGATAAAAGCAATATTGCAAATAAATATGAAATAAAAAATAAAATCACAACAATATTAAATCAACAATACAACAGACTATCCAACACTAATTTAACTTATCCAGAGATAGAATTGCTAAAATGGATTAAAATCACTAGGAAATTTGTCACAGATAATAAAGATAAAATTATAATTACTAAAGCCGATAAAGGATCAAAAACCGTTATCCTTAAATCCATAGACTATAAACAAAAAGCGGAAGCTATTCTGAACGACATCACAACTTATAAACAACTAACTAAAGATCCATTGAAAACATTAGACAATAAATGCAAAAAATATTTAAAGAAAATAAACAAACCAGAATTAATTATACAACATCCTTCAAATGGCAGAATGTACATGCAACCCAAGATACACAAACCAGATATCCCCTTGAGACAAATAACGTCTACTAAAGACACCCCAACGTACAATCTGGCTAAATATCTAAATCAAATAATTTTAAAAGTAACTTGAAAATCAGAAGCTATTATCAAAAATTCTTTTAACCTGGTAAATGACATTAAAAACCTTAACATCCCCGAAAATTTTCGCATATTCTCTTCAGATGTTACCGCCCTTTACCCTTCCATCCCACAAGAACTAGTTACACATTATATTGAACAACAATGGCAACAAATTGCAGAATATACAGACCTCACAAAAGATGAATTCATTGAAGGTATTAACCTTCGTTTTGAAAGTTCAATATTTAGTTTTGACGGTAAAATTTACAAACAACTTGAAGGTTCCCCTAAGGGATCATCCCTCAGTGCTTCAATTTCAGAAATAGTCCTTCAAAATTTAAAAAATAGTATCATCCACGATGAGCAACTACAAATAATATATTATAAACGTTACGTTGACGATTGTTTACTCATTGCTCCGTTAAACCAAATTCAAAATATATTTACAAAATTCAATAATTTCCACCCAAATTTGCAAATTACTATAGAACTAGAAAATAACAACAGTATTAACTTCTTAGATGTTACTTTAACCAGAAATAACAACAATATCATAACTAATTGGTACCAGAAACCAACAGCTTCGGGTAGATATTTAAATTTTTTCTCTTACACCAATATTAAATACAAAATCAGTGTTATAAATGCATTAACTGACAGAGCTATTAAATTGTCAAGCCCACAATTTCATGCCGCTAACTTAAACTATATTAGAAATACTCTCAAAATAAATGGTTACCCTCCAAAGTTCATAGACAATAATATAGAAAAACGTATCCGATGCATTTCAAGCCGCCACACCCAACAGGTTGTTGTGGACAATGTAGAACCCCTCCCTACCCCTCTCTATGCCAAAATCCCTTTCAACATAAATATTAATCATAGAATTAATAATGTAATTAAAGAATCAAACATTAAAATTGCAAAAACGAAGATGGTTACTGGAAATCAGCCACTCTTTATTGAATTCAACCTCTACAGTTTCGACCCCACATGGGTCTTCTTCAGGAGCTATATAACAAACTTACAATTCTATTTACTATCTAAAAGCTTTACAAATATGTGTATCTGTGTTTACTATAATTTTCACTTACATGAATTTAAATATTTGTGGTTTTATGTTTGAAATAAATTGATATTTTTTCAACATGAAAATAGTCAAAAATCGAAGTAAAATAAATATAAATTATTTTGTTAAACATTAAAATTAACAAATGTCGATCTAATTTTAATTAGAAATATAAAATATATATAAAATGAAAAAACGGTTTATCACACCCTAACGGACAACTTATACTAAGTATCATGTGTCCTTGCAAGTTTAATTAAAGTGAAGGTTGAGTCATCTTTTAAGAAGGTATAAAAAGTTTATTTTAAATTTTTAAATTTTTAGCGCGCTTATTATTTTGAGCTGAAGTTAGTTATTGTTTTATCAAATATTTAATACCCTAGTTTGTTATGTAGTGTTATTTTATTTTATTTTAGAATTATTTTTATAGAATTTTAAAATATTGTTATAAATTTTGCTTATATACATTGTATCTGTTTTTAAATTGACATTGTTATGGTCATTATTTATGTGTAACATTTCAAGTGTAAGTCTTTTGTGTAAATTTTGTTCATTGTCTAATATTGTTGTTTTTTCAAAGTCAAATGTATGATTTTGTGATTGAGCATGTTGCACAAGAGCACATTTGTTATTATTACTTTTATCTTTGTTACAATTCCTCTTATGTTCTTCTAACCTTTTTTTTTTTTTTTTTTAACATAAGAGGAATTGTAACAAAGATAAAAGTAATAATAACAAATGTGCTCTTGTGCAACATGCACAATCACAAAATCATACATTTGACTTTGAAAAAACAACAATATTAGACAATGAACAAAATTTACACAAAAGACTTACACTTGAAATGTTACACATAAATAATGACCATAACAATGTCAATTTAAAAACAGATACAATGTATATAAGCAAAATTTATAACAATATTTTAAAATTCTATAAAAATAATTCTAAAATAAAATAAAATAACACTACATAACAAACTAGGGTATTAAATATTTGATAAAACAATAACTAACTTCAGCTCAAAATAATAAGCGCGCTAAAAATTTAAAAATTTAAAATTTAAAATAAACTTTTTATACCTTCTTAAAAGATGACTCAACCTTCACTTTAATTAAACTTGCAAGGACACATGATACTTAGTATAAGTTGTCCGTTAGGGTGTGATAAACCGTTTTTTCATTTTATATATATTTTATATTTCTAATTAAAATTAGATCGACATTTGTTAATTTTAATGTTTAACAAAATAATTTATATTTATTTTACTTCGATTTTTGACTATTTTCATGTTGAAAAAATATCAATTTATTTCAAACATAAAACCACAAATATTTAAATTCATGTAAGTGAAAATTATAGTAAACACAGATACACATATTTGTAAAGCTTTTAGATATTAAATAGAATTGTAATTTTGTTATATAGCTCCTGAAGAAGACCCATGTAGGGTCGAAACTGTAGAGGTTGAATTCAATAAAGAGTGGCTGATTTCCAGTAACCATCTTCGTTTTTAATATCAACACCTAGCCAAGAAATATCCCATCTCTCATTAAAATTGCAAACTGTAAGAATAATACCACAGACTCCCTTCATACTAAACTAAAAGACAAAATAGACCTAGAAAGGCAAAAAAATGTCATTTACCAGATAAATTGCGGTTTTTGCGATAAAATATACATTGATGAAACTACCCAACCTTTACAAAAAAGACTTTACCAGCACAATTTCCACTGCCAAAGACTTAATAGTGCCCTTTGTAAGCATTATTGTGAAACCGTTCATAAATTTAACTTTAAAGATGCTAAAATACTAGATAAAATAGCCCCAAAATATACCAGACTCCTATATGAAACATGCCATATTAACATGAACAAAAATATAACTGTAAACCATCAAACAGATTTCAATAATAATGTCGAACATCTAAATCAATTATTTAAAAAACCTTAACAGTCTCAGTTCTTTTCACTTCATTTTTTCCCGCTGAATTTTGTGATATCTGGCAAAAACATATTCAATCTTCTTGTGCTTATTCTTCCATTTATTAATTTCTGCTAGTAACTTTTAACCTCAGTTTCACGCCATACATCATGGCGTTCACATCGTTTTGTCAAACAGTAAAAGTTTTTTATCTTATTCATTTAAACACTATTGTATTGCAAATCTGATTTCTGCTAATACATTTTAATTTTAAAAGTTATGTATATACTTTTGGTAAGTTTCATTCCATTAACAAAAAAGATGTTTTTACTCTAAACATAACTAACTTAAAATTCTTTTCCATGTTTACAGTTCAGATAATAAAACTACCAAAACTATCTACAATTATTTATGTAAAATAAAAAACAAACAATCAAATGTTCATCCAGTTGATGTTGCAATCCAGCATTGCAATAAACTCATATGTCGCAAATTTAACCTTGGTGATTTGTAACTTCATTATGTTCAAACAACATTTTATTATTTTAACATTTATGTAGCTGATGATGGGTTGATTTACCAACCCGAAACGTCCAAATAAAGTGTTTACCACGAAGGAACTATCAAGCCCATTAATTTCCCAAAAATTAAAACGTTCATATTCATGCTTTACGATCTATACCTAGGATGGTTTTAAGAATTGGACATGCAAAAGTGAACAAAACGTGGTACCAGTCAGATAATAAACATTTAATTTTCGGGTGTCATTTTAATGAATACGTTGTATATTGTAAGCTACATGGGCTGGATTCTAGAATACTTACCACACTTGAAATAGCAATTTTCTTGTTTCAATGTTTTCTTTTAGCTAAAATATGATAAAGAATTATAAAATTCGGGCGCGGAAGAAAATATTTATATGATTTTTTACAGAAATAAAGTCAGATTTTACGTATTCTTGAAATGGATATTTTTGTTAAAACATTTATATTCATGGTTTAGTATCTATGCTATGGATGGCTTTAAGCATTGGATTTGCAAAAGTGACCAAAACGTGGTGCCAATCAGATAATAAACATTCAATTTTCGGGTGTCATTTTAATGAATACTTTGTATATTGTAAGCTACATAAGCTGAATTCTAGAATACCTACCACACTTGAAATAGCAATTTTCTTGTTGCAATGTTTTCTTTTAGCTAAAATATGATGAAGAATTATAAAATTCGAGCGCGGAAGCAAATAGTTACATACTTTTTTACAAAAATAAAGTTAGATTTTACCTATACTTGATGAATACGTTGTATATTGTAAGCTACATGGGCTGGATTCTAGAAAACCTACCACACTTGAAGTAGCAATTTTCTTGTTGCAATGTTTTCTTTTAGTTAAAATATGATGAAGAATTATAAAATTCGGGCGCGGAAGCAAATAGTTATATAATTTTTTACAAAAATAAAGTCTGATTTTCCCTATACTTGATGAATACGTTGTATATTGTAAGCTATATGGGCTGGATTTTAAAATACCTACCACACTTGAAATAGCAATTTTATTGTTGCAATGTTTTCTTTTAGCTAAAATATGATGGAGAACTTTAAAATTAGGGCGCGGAAGCAAATATTTATATGATTTTTTACAAAAATTAAGTCAGATTTTACATATTCTTGAAATGGATATTTTTGTTAAAACATTTATATTCATGCTTTAGGATCTATACTATGGATAATTTTAGCATTGGGCATGCAAAAGTGACCAAAACATGGTACCAATCAGATTATAAACATTCAATTTTCGGGTGTCATTTTATTGAATACGTTGTATATTGTAAGCTACATGGGCTGGATTCTTGAATACCTACCACACTTGAAATAGCAATTTTCTTGTTGCAATGTATTCTTTTAGCTAAAATATTATAAAGAATTATAAAATTCGGGCACGGATGCATATATTTATATGATTTTTTACAAAATGAAGTCATATTTTACTTATTCTTGAAATGGATATTTTTGTTAAAACATTCATATTCATGCTTTAGGTTCTATACTATGGATGGTTTTAAGCATAAGACATGCAAAAGTGACCAAAACGTGGTACCAATCAGATAATAAACATTCAATTTTCAGGTGTCGTTTTAATGAATACGTTGTATATTGTAAGCTACATGGGCTGGATTCTAGAATACCTACCACACTTGAAATAGCAATTTTCTTGTTGCAATGTATTCTTTTAGCTAAAATATTATAAAGAATTATAAAATTCGGGCACGGATGCATATATTTATATGATTTTTTACAAAATGAAGTCATATTTTACTTATTCTTGAAATGGATATTTTTGTTAAAACATTCATATTCATGCTTTAGGATCTATACTATGGATGGTTTTAGCATTGGACATGCAAAAGTAACCAAAACGTGGTACCAATCAGATAATAATCATTCACTTTTTGGGTGTCATTTTAATGAATACGTTGTATATTGTAAGCTACATGGGCTTGATTCTAGAAAACCTACCACACTTGATATAGCAATTTTCTTGTTGCAATGTTTTCTTTTAGCTAAAATATGATGAAGAATTATAAAATTCGGGTGCCGAGGCAAATATTTATATGATTTTTTACAGAAATAAAGTCAGATTTTACCGATTCTTGAAATGGATATTTTTGTTAAAACATTCATTTTCATGCTTTAGGATCTATACTATGGATGGTTTTAAGCATTGGACATGCAAAAGTGACCAAAACGTAGTACCAATCAGATAATAAACTGTGGCGAAGCATTATCATATTCACTGACGCTGACACACCTGTCACTTCACATATATTGACATTATCATAACTGACACCTGTTAGTATGTTAAACTTTTATCGCAGATTCATACCCAAAGCTGCTCAAATCCAAGCTCCGCTAAATAAGCTTCTAAAAGGAGATTTGAAAGGAAAAACTACTTTTCTATTGTCAATTTAATAAATACGTTGTATATTGCAAGCTACATGGGCTGGATTCTAGAATACCTACTACAATTGATATAGCAATTTTCTTGTTGCAATGTTTTCTTTTAGCTAAAATATGATGAAGAATTATAAAATTCGGGCGCGGAAGCAAATATTTATATGATTTTTTTACAAAAATGAAGTCAGATTTTGCCTATTCTTGAAATTGATATATTTGTTAAAACATTTATATTCATGCTTTAGGATCTATACTATGGATGGTTTTAAGCATTGGACATGCAAATGTGACCGAAACGTGGTACCAACCAGATAATAAACATTCATTTTTCGGGTGTCATTTTAATAAATACGTTGTATATTGTAAGCTAAATGGGCTGGATTCTAGAATACCTACCACAAATAAAATAGCAATTATCTTATTGCAATGTTTTCTTTTAGCTAAAATATGATGAAAAATCATAAAATTTGGGCGCGGAAGCAAATATTTATATGATTTTTTACAAAAATAAAGTCAGATTTTACCTATTATTGAAATGGATATTTTTGTTAAAACATTCATATTCATGCTTTAGGATTTCTACTATGGATGGTGTTAAGCATTGGACATGCAAAAGTGACCAAAACGTGGTACTAATCAGATAATAAACATTTAATTTTCGGGTGTCATTTTATTGAATAACTTTGTTTAGGAAGTGTTGACAGGGAAGTGTGTACGTGTGTGAGCTCCGTGGTTTTTAACTCTAAAAGGGTATACCACGAGCAATTTATTACGAACAGCTGATTCTCCGTGTGTATCAACAACAACACTGCATCGCCAGTTATTATCTTAAGAGACGTTGACCGGAGATAAGAAAAAATAAAGATAAAGCAAGTAAGTGCTACGTGACAGGAGAGAAGTTAGCTTCTGAAGAGTTGATCTGGGCGAGGCATCTACCGCCGTCAACGTAGCGACTTTGCGCCTTAAGTTTGGCAACGTATTATGTCTACACGTGAACCAGACAGCGAATCAGACAGTAAACGTGAAGGGCAACAGGACGGATTTTTCAAAAGGAGCAAAAAAACATTAAGGATCTCCACAAAAACAGATAAGTCCAACGACATGGCCGACATGAAAGAGCTAATGAACACTTTGTTACAGGAAATTAAAGAAGTACGCAGAGAAAACCAAGAATACAAAGATGCAATAAGTAAGGTTATGGAAGAAAATATTGTAATGAAGAAGGAAATAGAACATCTTAAAAAACGGGTGGATCTTCTAGATCAAATGAACAACAGACTGGAAATGATAGACAAAGCAAGTAGAAGACATAACATAGTAATTAGCGGATTAAAATTAGTCGAAAATAATGAGACAGAGATCACAAAAAAACTAGAAATCTTTATGTTTTTACAAATGCAAGTTAACGCTAAAGTAATGAAAGCAGTAAAGATCAACGATCACATAGTCATGGCAGAAATAGAAAGCTTGGAAAAAAAGATTGAAATCTTTAAAAGTAAATCAAAATTAAAGAGAGGCGTATACAGTAAAGTTTATATAAATAATGATATGACAAAAAGGGAACAAGACATACAAAAAACAATTAGGAAATTAGCATATAACGAGAAACAAGCCAACAAACAAGTAAAAATTAAGTACCAACATCTAATTATAGACGGAGAAAAATATGTATAGAATGAGAATACTAATAAATTGGAAAAAACAAAAACAGAGACAGAACCGAATCACGATCCAAAAAACTCAAGAACATAAATGGGAATAAAAAATCTAGGACTGATATACAGGCGACGACCGACATGAATACTCACAAAAAGAAAAGTATTTGGAAACTAGCAACGTGGAATGTTAGAAGTATGAATGGGAAAGAACATGAACTGTACGATGAATTTAATAAATTAAATATAGATATATTAGGAATAACAGAAACAAAAAAGAAAGGTAAGGGAGAAATAATTATAGATAATGGGCATATGTTGATTTACAGTGGAGTGCCGAAAGAAAACAGAACAGTAGCAGGAGTAGCTTGCCTAGTAAATAAAAAGTTAATAAACTACGTGCAGTCCTGGGAAGGATGTAGTGAGAGGATCCTAAAAATCGAGTTGAAAATTGAAAAAGAAAGTGAAAAAACAATAATAATAATATATGGACCGGATGAAGATGAGTTAGTTGACATAAAAGACAAATTTTGGGAAGAATTAAATCTAGTTACAGAGAATAGTAAAGGGGAAATTTATGTAATCGGAGACTTTAATGGAAGAGTAGGCATACGAGATGAAAACACTGCAAACACAGTAGGGATATATGGAGAAAACCGAAGAAATAATAACGGAAGAAGACTGATAGACTACTGTATATTAAATGACTTGTTAATTACTAATACGTTTTTTCAACATAAAAATGTACATAAATATACAAGACAAGGGCCAAGAGAAGAAGATAGATCAATAATAGACTATATACTTGTGGAAAACAAAAAAAGGAATTTAGTACAGGATTGCAGAGTGAGGCGTGGTCCAGAAATCTTCAGTGATCACTTTCTCGTAGAAGCAAGAATTAAAAAATATGAGTAAAGATGAGAACACTAAAACTGAAGAAACAAGGATAATAGAATATAAGACAATAAAAACATACAAACTTAGAGATATAATAACAGCGACAAAATATGCACAAGAAATAAATAGATTAACTGACATAGAGAAAATTAACTATAAGGACAAGGATATAGAAGAAACATGGAATATTTAAAAAAAAAATAACACAAGCAGCAAAGAATATATGTGGAAGTAGTAAAAAGAAAGCTAATAAAAGAATGACGTCCTGGTGGAATGAGGAAATAAAAGAGGAAGTAAAAAAGAAAAAGAAAACATGGGTAAAATATCTTAGTAATAGAACAAATGAAAACTATGATCAATACAAACAACAAAGACGGAAGGTCAAAGAATTAGTAGCACAAGCCAAAGAAAAAAGCTGGGAACAATTTGGAAAACAAATGGAAGACAACAGTAAAGAAAGTCAAAAATTATTTTATAAAACACTGAAATCATTAAGAAATGAAAAGAGGAAAGTAGCAAATACAGTCAAATCCAAAGAAGGTACAATATTAACGGAAGAACAAAATATCATGAACAGATGGAAGCAATATTTCCAAGAGCTATTATTCACAGATGAAGATAATCAGATAGAACCTGTTAAACAAATTCTAACAGACCACGTAGAAAATGTGAATGAAGACGAAACGCAGGAAATACAAATAGAAGAAGTAAAAGAAGCACTACGAATACTTAAAAATGGTAAAGCAGCAGGGCATGACAAAATTACGCCAGAAATTTTAAAGTACATGGGGGAAAAGGGCATAGAAATATTGTTAACAATTTTCAACAAAATTTGGAATGGAGATAAAATACCAAACGATTGGGAATTAGCAATAATTGTGCCGATTCACAAGAAAGGAGACACTAAAGAATGCAACAACTACAGAGGCATATCGTTATTGTGTACGGCACTGAAAGTATTTGAAAGAATATTAGAAAAAAGATTAAGAAACAAAATAGAATCAACAATGTCCGAAGTACAAAGTGGATTTAGGAAAGGACGCAGTAGCCAAGACCATATATTCACAGTTAAGGACTTAATACATAAGACTAAGATCACTAACACAAAAACATACATGACATTCATAGATTTAGAAAAAAGCGTTTGACAGAGTACAAAGAGAGATAATGTGGAAAATCCTAAAAAGAAAAGGTATAAGCACCAATCTTTTATATGCTATAAAAGGACTGTATAACAAAAACACGAACTACGTAATTAGCCAAAATAGGAAAAGCGAGCTCTTCGAATCAAAGAACGGTTTGAGACAAGGAGGAGTAATGAGCCCAGTCTTATTTACGATATTTATGGATGAGATAATAAAGGAGTGCGATCAAAAATTCAATAAGATACATGTAGGGTATAGAAATCTACTACCAGTAAAAATATCAATATGTGCTTACGCCGATGACGTAGTAATTATGGCAAACAGCGAGGAAAAAATGCAACAAAATGTTAACACCTGGAACGAAATTATAAAGAAATACAATATTAAAATAAATGCGACTAAAACCAAAATAATGGTAATCTCTAACAAACCTACAACTGCTAATATAACAGTAAATAGTGAAACAATAGAACAAGTTAATAAATTCCAAAATTTAGGCATAACAATAGATAGTAACGGCACACAAGATGCTGACATAAACGAAAGAATAATTAAAACGACAAAAATATATCACACAATGAAACACAATTTTATAGGAAAAAAAGAAATAAGCAATAAAACAAAAATGACGGTATTTAACACAATATATAGAGCGATATTGACGTACGGGTGTGAATCATGGATATTGTCAAATAGAACGAAAAGTAAAATACAGGCGATAGAGATGAAATATCTAAGAAGAGTTAAAGGAGTAACAATGTTTGATAGAGTAAGGAATGAAGCCATCAGGGAAGAACTACAATGCAAACCAATACTAGATTTCATAGAAACACGACAACTAGCCTGGTGGGGACACATGATACGAATGAACGAAAGTAGACCGGTACGCCAAGTGTGGATGACCAACGTTACACCGAAAAGGGGAAGGGGAAGACCAAAGGACACATGGGATAACATAATAATGAAGATACTGACGAAAAGAAACATCCCGATGGAAGAAGCAAGAAGAATCGCAAAAGACAAGAAACAATGAGCAAAATTAGTGCACATGTGAAATTACTGGACATTAAATTATGTAAATTAAATTAAGATTAAGCGAAAATGTATACATCCTACACCTGAGGGTAGAAGGATGACTGACTATATATATATATATATATATATATATATATATATATATATATATATATATATATATATATATTAAGGCTATATTTTCAGTTGACCAAATTTGATCTCTGATTTAGGGGTAGTTTTCGATCCGAAACTTTCATTTGTTAAACATATTGAAGCTAAGGTTTCTACATCTTTTAGATGTTTGGGTTTTATTATAAGAAATGCACAAATGTTCAACAACATGGATATTTTAAAACTACTCTTTATCTCGCTCGTTAGACCACACTTAGAATATTGCTCAGTTATATGGAACCCAAATACAAACTTAATGACAGAACTTATTGACGGTGTACAAAGAAAATTTATTAAGGCGGCCACTTTTATTGTGGAAGGGACTTATCCCAGTAGAGGTACTCCTCAATGTATATTATTAGAATCTCTCGACCTTTAATTTTTACACCAAAGAAGAAGTATGCATGCAGCTATTCTATTATTGAAAGTTATGAACAATACAATTGACTGCATATTTATTCATGATAGAATTTATTTTCAAGTACCCAGATTGTCTTCTAGATATACTAGTACCTTTTACTTGCCTACTACAAGATCAAACACATTGGCCAAGTCCCCTGTATATCTTATGATCAAGTCTTACCATCAGATTCAAACCAACATCGACATTTTGAACTGCAGTATTAGTGAGATGAAACTATATGTAAATTATTTTTAATATGTGTTTTTTCCTACACTCTAATTGGGCTCTAGCCTGTGATGTAGCGTATTAAATAATAATAATAATAATAAACGAAAATATTGCAATAAGAAAATTGCTATTTTAAGTGTGGTAGGTATTCTAGAATCCAGCCCATGTAGCTTACAATATACAACGTATTCATTAAAATGACACCCAAAAATTGAATGTTTATTATCTGATTGGTACCACGTTTTGGTCACTTTTGCATGTCCAATGCTTAACACCATCCATAGTATAGACCCTGAAGCAAGAATATTAATGTTTTAACAAATATATTCATTTCAAGAATAGGTAAAATCTGACTTTTTGTAAAAAATCATATAAATATTTGCTTCCGCGCCCGAATTTTATAATTCTTCATCATATTTTAGCTAAAAGAAAACATTGCAACAAGAAAATTGCTATTTCAAGTGTGGCAGGTATTCTAGAATCCAGCCCATGTAGCTTACAATATACAACGTATTTATTAAAATGACAATAGAAAATTAAATGTTTATTATCTGATTGGTACCACGTTTTGGTAACTTTTGCATGTGCAATGCTTAAAACCATCTATAGTATAGATACTAAAGCATGAATAAGAATGTTTTAACAAAAATATCCATTTCAAGAATAGGTAAAATCTGACTTTATTTTTGTACAAAATTATTAAATATTTGCTTCCGCGCCCAAATTTTATAATTCTTCATCATATTTTAGCTAAAAAAAAACATTGCAACAAGAAAATTGCTATATCAAGTGTAGTAGGTATTCTAGAATCCAGCCCATGTAGCTTACAATATGCAACGTATTCATTAAAATAACACCCGAAAATTGAATGTTTATTATCTAAATGCTACCACGTTTTGGTCACTTTTGCATGTCCAATGCTAAAACCGTCCATAGTATAGATCCTAAAGCATGAATATGAATGTTTTAACAAAAATATCTATTTCAAGGATAGGTAAAATCTGACTTTATTTTTGTAAAAATCATATAAATATTTGCTTCCGCGCCCGAATTTTATAATTCTTTATCATATTTTAGCTAAAAGAAAACATTGCAACAAGAAAATTGCTATTTCAAGTGTGGTAGGTACTCTAGAATCCAGCCCATGTAGCTTAAAAGATACAACGTATTCATTAAAGTGACACCAGAAAATTGAATGTTTATTATCTGATTGGTGCCACGTTTTGGTCACTTTTGCATGTCCGATGCTAAAACCATCCATAGCATAGATCCTAAAGCATGAATATGAATGTTTTAACAAAAATGTCCATTTCAAGAATAGGTAATATCTGACTTTATTTTTGTAAAAAATCATATAAATATTTGATTCCGCGCCCGAATTTTATAATTTTTCATCATATTTTAGCTAAAAGAAAACATTTCAACAAGAAAAGTGCTATATCAAGTGTAGTAGGTATTCTAGAATCCATCGCTTGTAGCTTACAATATACAACGTATTTATTAAAATGACAATAGAAAATTGAATGTTTATTATCTGATTGGTACCACGTTTTGGTCACTTTTGCATGTCCAATGCTTAAAACCATGCATAGTATAGATCCTAAAGCATGATTATGAATGTTTTAACAAAAATATCCATTTCAAGAATAGGTAAATTCTTACTTTATTTTTGTAAAAAATCATATAAATATTTGCTTCCGCGCTCGAATGTTATAATTCTTCGTCATATTTTAGCTAAAATAAACATATATATATATATATATATATATATATATATATATATATATGTTTATTTTAGCTAAAATATGACGAAGAATTATAACATTCGAGCGCGGAAGCAAATATTTATATGATTTTTTACAAAAATAAAGTAAGAATTTACCTATTCTTGAAATGGATATTTTTGTTAAAACATTCATAATCATGCTTTAGGATCTATACTATGCATGGTTTTAAGCATTGGACATGCAAAAGTGACCAAAACGTGGTACCAATCAGATAATAAACATTCAATTTTCTATTGTCATTTTAATAAATACGTTGTATATTGTAAGCTACAAGCGATGGATTCTAGAATACCTACTACACTTGATATAGCAATTTTCTTGTTGAAATGTTTTCTTTTAGCTAAAATATGATGAAAAATTATAAAATTCGGGCGCGGAATCAAATATTTATATGATTTTTTACAAAAATAAAGTCAGATATTACCTATTCTTGAAATGGACATTTTTGTTAAAACATTCATATTCATGCTTTAGGATCTATGCTATGGATGGTTTTAGCATCGGACATGCAAAAGTGACCAAAACGTGGCACCAATCAGATAATAAACATTCAATTTTCTGGTGTTATTTTAATGAATACGTTGTATATTGTAAGCTACATGGGCTGGATTCTAGAATACCTACCACACTTAAAATAGCAATTTTCTTATTGCAATATTTTCGTTTATTATTATTATTATTATTTAATACGCTACATCACAGGCTAGAGCCCAATTAGAGTGTAGGAAAAAACACATATTAAAAATAATTTACATATAGTTTCATCTCACTAATACTGCAGTTCAAAATGTCGATGTTGGTTTGAATCTGATGGTAAGACTTGATCATAAGATATACAGGGGACTTGGCCAATGTGTTTGATCTTGTAGTAGGCAAGTAAAAGGTACTAGTATATCTAGAAGACAATCTGGGTACTTGAAAATAAATTCTATCATGAATAAATATGCAGTCAATTGTATTGTTCATAACTTTCAATAATAGAATAGCTGCATGCATACTTCTTCTTTGGTGTAAAAATTAAAGGTCGAGAGATTCTAATAATATACATTGAGGAGTACCTCTACTGGGATAAGTCCCTTCCACAATAAAAGTGGCCGCCTTAATAAATTTTCTTTGTACACCGTCAATAAGTTCTGTCATTAAGTTTGTATTTGGGTTCCATATAACTGAGCAATATTCTAAGTGTGGTCTAACGAGCGAGATAAAGAGTAGTTTTAAAATATCCATGTTGTTGAACATTTGTGCATTTCTTATAATAAAACCCAAACATCTAAAAGATGTAGAAACCTTAGCTTCAATATGTTTAACAAATGAAAGTTTCGGATCGAAAACTACCCCTAAATCAGAGATCAAATTTGGTCAACTGAAAATATAGCCTTCAAGTATATAATCAAAAGTAATTTGAGACATCTTTCGTGTATATGACATAACATTACATTTACTAACATTCAGAAAAAGTTTATTAGAAATACACCAATCTTTTATAGAATTTATATTATTTTGAAGATTCTTATAATCTTCAACACTTGAGATTCTGCAGAGTAATTTTAAGTCATCGGCATACATGAGGTATTCTACATTAATATCAGCTGTGATATCGTTGACGAAAATGTTAAATAATAAAGGTCCCAGAACCGACCCTTGTGGAACACTAGAGTTTTGTAAGAAAACATTCAATTTGAAGCCATGAGTACTGACATATTGAAATCCGTTAGAAAGATATGATGAAATAAGTGTTATAAGAGAAGAAAAAAATCCGAAAGATTGAAGCTTTAAAATTAAAATTGAATGATTTAGTTTATCGAAGGCCTTGGAAAAATCTGTATAGATAACATCAACTTGACTGTGCTCTTCGATTGCTTCACTAATATATTGAGTCTTACATATTAAGTTCGTAGTAGTTGATTTACCTTTAATGAAGCCATGTTGGTTGGGCGATATGATATTTGATACATGTTTGTACATTTTGTCATGAAGAACTATTTCGAATATTTTGCTGAAATTTGCAATAATTGCTACCGGTCGATAATTAGTTATATTATTTTTGTCACCTTTTTTATATATTGGATTTACTCTTGAAATTTTCCATGCATCAGGGAAGGTAATTTTAGATAAGATTAAATTAAATATAATTACCAAGGGTTTAATAAAAACAGACACGCAATCTTTAATAATGAATGAAGGTATCTGATCAGGACCCACAGTAGAATTAGGCTTGAGTTTTTTAATGGCTCTCATATCATCTTCATCGACAGAAATGACGGAAAGAGTGAGGGAAGAAGCATTTGTAACTGGTGGTATGGATATTCCAGAAACATCATTAAAAGAACTAGAAAAATAATCTGCGAAAGAATTAATAATTAATTGTGGGTCATCAAGTGTATTACTGTTATAGGTTAGCACTGTCGGTATACTTGTAGTAGAACTGCGTTTATTGTTCACAAAGGACCAAAACCTCTTTGGATCTTCAGCAATGTTGTTCGGCATAGTTTTACAATAATTTTTGTGTGCTTGTTTAACTTGTAATTTGATTTGTGATCTTAGTAAATTAAATTTATTTTTAACGTTTTGATCTTGGCGACCAGAATTTTTAAATTGTATCCAGAGTTTGTGCTTCTCTTTAATTTTATGTATAATAGATCCAGTAAACCATGGAGGATATGATTTAGTACATCGTCTTTTGGGAGGAACATTATCGTGTAGAGTATTATTTATTGCAGTATAAAAAACATTAACTACTGCTAAATTAACATCATTCAAATTTTCAAGATGATCCCATTCAAGTTTAGATAGATCACTATAGAGGGATGGAAAATTAGCTTTTTTAAAATTCAACCCTGTATCGGTAACAGCTTGAAATTTGGAGTGTGATTTGGAAAGTAACTCTATTGTTAAAGAAGGATGGTAGTTGTCCTCGTTCAAAATGGGATCTATTGCGCGAGTAATTTGACAATGGTTATTCCTTATAATTAAATCTAAAATTCTACCGTCCGCATTTTTAATGAAATTATATTGTGTGGAGTTTAAAAAATTTAAGAAATTATTAAATGTATTATATGTATGAGAAGAAGTCTCATTATTATAACAAGTTAAGTAGAATGGTATGTTGAAATCGCCAAATATAATCACATTAGAGTTATACAGAAAATTAAGACTGGAAAGGGATTCAAATAGAGTATTGAAATCCTTAGCAGAGCAAACGGGAGGAATATACAGGACCAAAGCATATAATGGATTATGATTCATTGCTATTTTAATTAGTAATATATCTATGTGTGGGACATCATGAAACTTGTCGCTGTATTTATAAATGTCGATGTTGATAGTATGAAAATAGTTTTTCACAGCAAATCGCACACCTCCGCCGCGTGTGGTGTTTGTAAGGTTAAAATTACGATCAGTTCTAAATACTGTGAAATGGTTTTGATCAAAAAGCTCGGAGTTCATAATGTTTCCATGGCACCAAGTTTCGGTAAACGCATATAGATGAACATGACTTTGTGTTAATGAGTGGATATATAATTCAGAAGCTTTGCAAAGCTTCTGAATTATATATCCACCCTCTGACGTTTTGATATTAACAAAAAAAATATTGTTATTATTATGGATTTTATTCAAGGAAGACATGCTAGATGACTGGTTCCTTAATTGCTATGCATCATCCAGAACAGTTTTTTTAAATCGTTTTAATGTTTCTTGATAAACATGACAAGTATGGTCCCAAACTGCATGATCACATGAAATACTCGGTTTCTGCGATTTCATTTGAGAGCTATGAACACATTTCAATGTGGACGATTTACATTCACTCAGGAGATGTGATACTGCACATTTGGGACATGTAGGATTTTTCTTGGAGCACTGTTTAGCAGTGTGATGGAATCCGCAACAATTAAAACACCGACGTAAATCAATGGCATCATAAGCTAAACAATAATCGTATCCTACAAATATTTTACCAGAATTTAAGATTGCATGGTATGTATTGTGGTCGACTTGAATAATGGCTTGGTAAAGACGTTTATTATTCCGTAGTGATTTAACAGAAATAACTTCACAAATGCTGTCAGAGGAAAAGCACTCTCTATTTTGACTTTTCATGTAACTTAACAAAACTGTAGGTTCAAGATTTTCTGACAGGCCAACAATTCTAAGTCTAGGATTCAATACAGGTAATTGTTTCACCTCATATTTGTCGGATAGTGTTTCACTGGCTAATTGTTTTAGTTTTACAACGTTAGCATTATTTTCACAACTGATTACTAGACTACCGTCTCGTTTATTTTGAATATTAGTTATATTAATCTCAGATTCAACCGGATTAAGACAATTTAACATATCAGTTTTAGTGATATTAGTTTTTTGACTACCAGATTTAGGTTTCACAATTATTGGTGGTTGAATATTTTTATTTTTTAATACATTCGAGTAAGACTTTGGTTCAGAACCTTTCTCACATAATTCTTTAACTTTGAGCTCAAGAGTTTCATGTAATTCGTCTCTGAGGGAGACAAATTTATTATCTAAATTACTCTGTAAAGAATTGAAAAGAGTATTTAACATGCCTACGAAATTATTTTTCAATAATTGGGATACATTGGCTTCTATCTTTTTAATATTGGACGTTATGTCAGATAAATTCGATTTATTTATTATCTCGCATGTTCTCTTGCAATCATCACAAAGAAAAAACAGATTTCTATTTCTTGATATAAATTCAAAATCTCTGTCACTTATGTTTACACATTGGACATGGAATGATTTACCACAAGGACCCTCACATTTTATTACTGGTTGGTCAGGTCTTTTGTATCTACATTTACTACACCCAGGCATTTCTTCACATCAAAACAACTAATAAAAATAATTAAAAATAAAATAGATCAATAAATATAATATACTAAAAGTAGTATAGTCATGCGTGTCGGTGTGTATAATAAGCAACGACTCGGCCAACGTCTTAAGGATCTCAGCATAGGTCTTATGGATGGTAGGTACATCCAAAATGATGACTCATCTCTTGCGCAAGTTTTAATTTCACGCATTGCAGTTTGTAATTATTTAATTACTCACTAATTGATTCAATTTTATGCACCCCAATAACGAACTTTGTATGATTAATTTTTTCAATTAAGCACTTATTATTGTGAAAACATCTGTTTATGGATATAGGAATGGGATGTGTAGGTTTTTTACAAAAATAAGAACAATTTTTATTATATACGTTTCTTTAAAAGTATATTACACAGTTCATTACATAAAATATTAAACTATTATCTTATGCTTATGAACTAAAACTATAGCCATGTGGATAGGTATCTGGAAAAAGATAGTTAATAATTCTTTTGTCGTCATATGCACTTAATGCTAATTTATTTTGTTTAACAGTATATACATTGTGTTCGTTTGTTGAAATCAATGTTTGGGATTTAACTACAGATTCATTATTGAAAAGACAGTTAAAATAATCATTAAAAGTTATACTTTTCATCGTAGCTTTTGTGATTCCCTTAGCTTTCATACTTACCTCAGGTTTAATACTATTTAGAGTTTTGTAAGCATACATTTTTGCTCGAAGTCCAATGAAATGTGTCACTATACTACCATTATTTTCATCCTTCATCAGACCGACAACTTTTTTATTAGCCAAAGGTATGTCATAAATATTATCTAAAGGATAATCGGAAGTGTCAAATTTTTGAATATCTCTTTTTATAATTTCATAAATGTTAACATTTTTGAAGAAATAAATTAAACTGTCCGTATCAGTATAACAAAGTTCAGCATTTTGATTGAAACTTCGTTTTATATAATTGTAGTGAAAATCATAAATATAAGTTTTAGAAATATTTAAAATCGAAAATCCAACGTAAATAGGTTTATTGAACACTACTGACTTTTTATTCATTTCTATAATTATTAAATCTTCGTCTAATATTGTACAGCTGTGAAAATTGGGCTTAGCTATAAGATTTTTTGCTCCATGTCTACCACCCCATTGAGTCACTACCCTGACATCTCTATGTTTTCTTGTGTTTTCCATGGTTTTTCCGTAGATTGCATTATTCATTAACTTGAAATAATTCTTTTGAAATTCATTATTTGATTTTTTTCTCAACTCAGTATTTAGATCAATGTAAGACTTCAACCAGGAGCTCTGTTTAAATTTTAGAATTCTATGAATTTGCCGTATTTGCACTCCTAAATTTATGCAATGTTTTAAATGTTTGTAATGAATAACATAGTTCTTTTTGTTATATAAGTTAGCAATTAGTTTGGATTGCTTCGATGTAGGTGGGGTAAAATTTTCAGGGCACAAAGGCAAATCTTTATGTATCTCATGCAAGTCTTTGGGGTAATCTAAATCCACTTCGAAAATGTAACCGGTGTCAGAATTTTCTGAAATGTTTATTATATTATAATATTCAGATTTATCAACCCAGCTAAATTCTCCATAAGGCAGATTTTGACTCATTGCAGCTCCATACAAATTGTTAACATCAAAATACATCATCATCTTTCTCGGCATCGTATAAATCATTCATATATTTATTATTAGCCTCTGCATATCGTTTTGAACATTGAACTAGTCCACCGCGAATTCCTTTTTCAATAAACAATAATTTCTCTACATGGGTTAACAGTTCAAGCGTTACATTTGTGTATTTTAACATTGCATCAAACGATAAAGCAGGGGCGGTATAATAGTGTAGAGCATCCAATTTATATGTCTCCAAATAGTTAATTCTAAAATTTTACATCTGCTAACAAATGAACATCCGTTGCTAGATACAGATCAGAATATTCCCCTAAAGTATTTAAATTGAAAGTTTTCCACACTTGTTCATCGTGTGCGTAATCATTGTCACTGATATTTTCATTTTTTAACGAACTGTAAAATTGACACTCACTGAGTAGACAAGTTTCTTCAAATTTATCCCAGTTATTAAGGTATTCGTACGGAAAAACTCCTTTCCTAGATAATAATTTAAACTTATTTAAGTCTTTACAAAAATTTTGGATTATAGGCTTTTCATTATCTTTGAGATACGATGATAATTTGACAATTAAACTTGACATAAAGCGAAACGAATCGATGAATCTATAATTTATTTTTGTATCTTTAACGTATTTTGTAAAGGATATGTACCATTCTTTATTAATTGGAAGTAATGACACTTGCCCAGGAAAACGTTTGGCCACGTTTTTAATAATGAAATGTCTATCATAATTACTGAGGTTATGAAAGACAACTGGAATTGTATATGACTTTCTAAAATTTAAATTACAGGACTGATGTGCAGCGCCGCGAAATGCTCCTGTAAAGTGATTGTGATCACGAACTTTGATGTCTGACAATAAAAATTTCTTTCTACATATATGACATAATTTCGAGTTTAAATAGTCAGCTTCTTCTTTTTTAGTCATATTCATTGGTATTGGGCTTTGAAATTTTTCATCTATGAATTGTGCTACTGTGTAAAGTTCATTTAGAAACCAATCAATACAATTTTTACTTCTATTTAATTTGAAATATGACAGTGAATTATCATATGAACATTTTAAATAATATGCAATGCTACTCGGAATATGCTCATGAATTTTAGTGGTATTTTTATTTTGTAAGTCTTTAGTCTTTTGTAATATGGATTATATGTCACCATATATTACAAAAGGCACAGTATCCTGATAATGAAAATTTTTGAATTTTCAATATTTATTTTCTTCAGTAGGCAATTCAACTCGACATTTATTCTTTAATTTACAGTCAGCTGCATGCTTGTCAAAAATAATTTGTGTATTGAAATGATTTAAACATCGGTCACATAAAATTAATTTTCCATTATGATTTGAAATTTGTTTACTTAAGAGTCTTGATAAATTTTTTATCCACATAAAATGGTATTTAGTATTATTCTTTACAGTTTTTATAATTTCATCCACTTCTATATCGTCAACCTCATCACAGTTTTCATTCGTCATTAACAAATGAATAAATTTATTAGTTTCCAATTTGGATAAATATATTGGCACGACCTGATTTTTCTCTTTACCAATTGTTTCTAAAGTGTAGACATTAATAGATAAATTATTCATTTCTTCAAATTTTGGAATATTTTTTAATTGAATTAGAAAATGAATACCGTCATATTTAAGCACTTTACTAAAGTGTGGGTAAGATGATATTCGATCTGGACTTCGATCTGCAGGATGCTATGCAGAAACTACAGCCCACAAAAAACAATAGTCATCTTTATTTTTTATATTGATAACAGCTTGTTTTATTATATTGCATTTACTTTAATAAAAGACACTGAGTTATCAGATTCATGTGCTTTATTAGATTTTAATTTACGTGGTCGAAAGCCCAAAATATTACCAATAGAATTGCTTGGTTCAAAATTTACAACCTTGTTACTTTTAATTTCACACTTAAGAGTATTATTATTGGCTATTATGTCTAACTGAGTATCTGCATCTAACTTGCTGATTATGAATTTATTTACGTCATCAATTTCATAAGAACCTTCTGGAATTGTAATAACATTATTGCCAATATAAAATTTATTATTTTGATTATCAATGTTTGGTATAGCATTATATACTTCAAAATTAATTAAGCCAAGAACATGATCATCGTCAAGTACAATCGGTGGATGGAAAGTTTGAGTTATAGTAGAATTATCACCAAATAGGGTAAATGTGTATGACATGACGGTTCAATGAAGACTAAAAAGTTTTTAATTATGTTCGTATAAAAACGCCAAACACAAATGACCACATCTTACACTGTTATTACGTTGGTATCTATCATAATTGTAGTGTATTGAACATCCATTTGCGAAATAATTAATTAGTTCTTTTCGCGGCGCGAGGTTTCCGTAACTGTCAAAGTATGTAACTAAATTATTATGTTTTTTGTATGCAACCCAATGTGATCCTGACTCGTTACTGTTATCCAAATTGACGATTGCATACTCATTACGATTCACTTTCTTAGGTAGATTATTTTTCATGAAAATTCCTCTAAAATATGGCAGCTTTAATTGTTTAGCATATTTCTGAATATCGAGATTAGTTAAAGCCCGCGTTGGTAATTTGATTGGTAGTTTTTTGATTGATTTAAATATAGACCGAGCCCCTTTCGGTACGGCTTTAGGTATAGACCCTTTGCCATGGCAATAGCTTCCATCATTTTGTTATGTCGCTCGGATTCTTTTAATTGTTTAGCGGCAGCACGGGCATCATTCACGGCCTTGGCAATACCTGCTGCCCCGCCTCCTAACGCACCGAGAGCACTCAAACAGGCAAAGATCGGAATCAGTGGTAGAAACCCACCTGTTTTCGGAACAGATATAACACGAGGACTGTTAATTTTTCTTGTAATTCTTTTGATGGAACGTAATGCAATTTTGGCTGATTTATTTATGTCTGAACCAGTATTGCTTGATTTTATAGCCTTACGCGCGCGACTCACAACCTTGCGAAATGGCAAACTCGATGTTTTCGGAACTTTCAAAGTACTTAAAAAGACACACGTCTTACTCACTCAACAGTTGGTGGCTAACTGTCTTCGTGTCACTTTCACTCTGCTATTTATAGTATGCAGACGATTAAACAAACTAATAATCTTGTTGTGAAAAATTATGATATTGAAAATCATAACAAAAATCGAAGGCACAGTACATAGTTGCCACATATATTAAGGTGCATTATAGCTGGTCCTTCCGGATGTGGTAAAACAAACGTAATGATTGCTTTATTAGAGCATGTGAATGGGTTGCGTTTTGAAAACATATATATTTATTCTAAATCTTTATTTCAACCAAAATATTTGTACTTAAAAGAATTACTAGAACCTATTAAAGAAGTAGGTTACTATGCATATAGCAACAATACATCTATAGAGAAACCTATAGCTGCGAAATATAATTCGGTGGTAATCTTTGATGATGTAGCGTGCTATAATCAAGATGTTATGCGAGAATATTTCAGTATGGGGCGTCATAAATCTTTGGATTGATTCTACATATGTCAAACTTATACCAGAATTTCTAAACATCTTATACGTGATAATGTTAATTATTTAATATTATTTAAACAAGATGATTTAAATTTGAAGCATGTATACAATGATCATGTAAATACCGATATGACGTATGAAATGTTTAAGAACTACTGTTCTTTTTGCTGGTTGGATAAATACGGGTTCCTGGTTATCGACAAAGATAGTGATTTTAATGCAGGTCGCTACCGGAAGAGGTTTGATCAGTTCATTATAAATACTGATACAACTAATTAAACAGATCATTTAGCATTTAGTATTAGTATGGTGTACATTAGCTGTTTAACTGGTACTATAATAACAGTTCTCATCTTTATCTGATTATGAGCAGATTATCTGTTGTCGGATCAGTTTTTTACCTGTGTCTTCAAATAACAGCTGTGATAATCGCCTGTATATGACCTTGAACTTGCAATTTGTCAGCTGTTGCGAAGCTACCTGTTTCCGTGTTAAACCTAACAGAACAGCCTGCTGTTTCATAGCCCGTATTGAATCATGAGTAAAAGACTAACAAGGGATATAATTAATACTCGTAATGTAATTAAACAAAAGCTTAAAAACCTTAAGCTTGGTGCATTACATAGAAAAGCTGAATTAGAATACCAATATAGGCCAATTATTAAATCTTTGCAAGATATTGCAGTTAATTTACCAATGACAAATATAAAAAAAGAAGATAAAAGTGAACCGAAACAGGAGGAAGATACACCGAACAAAAATAATACTTTAGTTTTTACAAACAAGTGTTGTAGCAGAATCAGTGAACGAGGATGACGATGAAGATGTATTTCAATTAACCATGGTTGAAGATCAACCATCAATAACTAGAGAGGATATTTTGAATTTAACCCAGGAACCCTCATTCAAGGAGTATTTGGAGCAGTATGATCCATTACCATGACAATACATCGAAGAAATGGTAAAAGACGATAAAGATTCATTTGATTTTAAGTATGGCGTGCGTCATGATGTGTCAACTGATAAATTTTATATAGGTAATTCTGAGATAAAAATTGAAGGCAAGGATTTGATTGTACAAAATATAAAATATATCGGAACGCCAGGTTTGTATGAGCTCCTATTTAAAAAACAACCACCAGGTTACACTCAGACTGATCAAAAAAATTATATCGATATTGTAAAAAGAACTAAGGCTGCCCATCGCAATTATAGCGAGAATGAACAATTGTCGGAGTCAAGATCTCATAAGTATACTACTGTAATTGCCCCAATGTTAGACCCTCGAAGAAGAGCTCTGCATTCTAGAAAATTAAGTTTAATTTCTAAAAGAACTAGTTCCACTTCAGGTGGAAGTTATTTGAAAAATTTTAACAAAAAACAGGTAGAATACGTATACTGGGACAATATTAATGAATTGGTTGATAGACTGCGTCTTCTTATTGCGTAACGTGATGCCGGTCATACAGGTCACGATAATGAAATTATATCCATAATTGAGGAGTTAAAAGAGGCTCAAGTTATAGAAGAAGTTTATTTCAATAATGACTCTTGACCGCTTCGGACGTCATATTGAACATCATAAAATTACAAAACATATAAATGAAAGGGTATACACTCTGTCTAAAAAATATATTTCACTAATCGAGAAATTAAAATATGAATTCGAAAACAAAGTTGCTAACATTAAAGATAATTTTCAACTGCAATTATCTAAATTAAAAAGCAATTTGAAATCAATTGCAATTATTAATTTAAAATTTGAATTGAAATCTGATTTCTATAATATAAATAATTCAGACGTTTATAATTTTCCATGCTCGGGAAAAATTATTCAAGTAACAATCAGTCCAAAACAATTCCTTAATTACCGTGTTCGAAATGACCCCCATCGTATTTCAAGTTTAATTAATAACGATATTACTGTTGTGATTCTTTACACATATATCCTGGACCAGTTGGCAAAAATACTTCACATTTACATATTGAAATTATACTTGAAACACCTGTTTACTATGTCTAAAATTAAACGTGTAACTGTAGATGAATTACACAAACCTACTCGAATACATTTTCCTAGAAGACGAGTGGTAATAAAGGGTTTACATGATTTGTTTCAGGCTGCTCTTGTAGAAATGATACCCTATGTAAAGGAGCATAGAGGCTATCGATATATTTTAGTTGTAATTGACGTGTTTTCTAAATACTTATGGACAAGACCAGTAAAAAGTAAATCAGGTCTTGATATTGCACATGCTATGAAAAGTATATTAATTGAGAGTAACCGCACCCCTCAAAATTTACAAACTAATCTTGGAAAAAAATTTTAAAATAAAAATTTTCAAAACGTTATGGTAGAATACAACATCAATCATTACTCATCTTTTAGCACTAAAAAAGCATCAATCGTTGAGCGTGTCAACCGCACTTTAAAATCTATGATGTGGAAACAATTTAGCTTACAGGGTAATTATAAGTGGTTGAATCTATAACCCGAATTAACTAAAACATATAATAATACAATACACAGAACAATTAATATGAAACCCATTAGTGTTACAAAAAAACATGAAAAATTTCTACTTAATAACGTGTAAGTTAAATTATAAGTTCGAGACGTATCGTTTTTAAAAAGAACTTTATTACAAGAAGGCTAGTTACAGAATGGCCAATATGTGTTATCAGACCTGTATTTATACTAAACTAAAGGCTAGACAGTAATCTTACGCTACTTATGATTAATATTGTTTATATTATTATCCTATTACACTATATAACTCCTCCACCCTTAGAGTTGGGCATCACCTGGTAGGGAGAGGGATGACATATGGGAATTTGTATTTTTGTTTTGATTAATTTTACATTTTTCAATTAATTTTAAATTGTTCTTACAAGCTATTATAATAAATGCTAACACAATAGTTATTATTAAACTATAACTAATTATATGAAACTTGTTAATTTTATCATCCTGAACAATATTGATATTTTTTAATTGTTTCCTAATAATTTGCATACCTTTTAAATCTCTAAAATTGATTTCAGAATCTATTTTCTGATTGTCGGTTAGGTTGAATTTAAAGTCTGAAATTAGTACAGGTTCTCCCTTAATAGAATTACTAATAATATGTTTGTTATTAATTTTACAATTATTATTTTGCAGAAAATAAATTCCTTTTAACATTTTGAATTCTTCATTTTCATCCTGACATTTAATTTTTAATTTATACTCCTTAAAATAATACAATATAATTTGGTTAGTATTACTTATTTCTATCATACCACTATTGTTAGTAACTACATTGATATAATTACATTTATTTGGATTATTATAATATATTATTTGATGATCACAGTCATCATGGGGAATTTGTTCATTATTAACGTGGTTGCAGTAATATATATCACTGATTTTTTCACACGCACTGGACACTGAATATAGGTTGGTTTCGTCTTTTAAAAGAAGATGTTCGTTTTCAAATATTGTCACTAGTTCATTATTTTGGACTGTAGGTACAGGGGTGTATTGCAATAATTCTAATTGTTTCTCAAAATACAATGGCACGAAAATTAAGTAGTGTATTTCTTTATTTTCCAATTTACAATAGGTTGAGATGAGCTGCTGTATTTCATTATTATTTAAATTTACTGGAAACTCTAATTTGTTATTCTGATTAATTTGGAATAAATTTTCTTTTAATATTTTATTAGGAATAATACTATCGTGTAATAAACCTAAGCTGCAAAAGCTTAAAGATGTGTCTATTTCTGATACGGTATGTTGTAAAATTTTGAGTAAATTAATTATTTGATTAAATATGTCTTTTATAAATAAATGATCTATTAATGATGATTTATCGCATAAGAATTTTTGTGTGTTTAAAATTCTGGACTTTAAAATTACTTCGTTATGTTTGATATTTTCTACGGTTTCGTTAAATAATTTTATCATTTGTGTGTTACTGTTGTAATTTTGTAAAATGTTCTGGTTTAGGGTTTCTTGATTAGTTTTTAATTGTTGAATTAGTTTGTCATATTTTTGTCCATCGTCACTGTCTAAATTTCCGGTAATAGTTTTTATGATAGTACCTAAGCCGTTTATGATTCCTCTTTTAGTTCTTTTATTAGTTTTGGATTCTAAATTTTCTAATTTTTCGAGAACTTCATTCTGATAGTAATTTAGTATTTTCCAATAATTGACAAATTCAATAAATGTTTTATTGTCGCTTTTTCGCAGTTCTAATTTTAACGGTGCAATTTGGTCGTTTAAATTTTCATATTCCGTATAAAGAGAGTGAAAGTCGTAATTAAAATGTATAGTGTGTTTATTTAAGTAGATTTTAGCGTCACCTAGTTTATTGATGATTGCGCCAGGGTTGTGAGTAATGTCGGTCAAGAATTTTGTGGTTGATCCTGATCCGAACAGGATGAGTCTGAAACAGTCGGGTTTTGCGTTATTCTTCTAGGTCTTTTAATTTTGGATAGTTTATGTTTTTTCCCTTTACTTGTCTGTAATGTACCAAATTTCGGTTGTAATTTTGCAACTTTTTGAGTCACATATTTTGGTTTAGTTATTTTGCCTGAATGTCTAATGTTTTGTTTAATTCTAACCTCTTCTAAATTTTCCGGAATCTTTTCCGTTTTATTTTGATTACGTTTTTCTGCTATTATTTTTTTTTTATTATGTAAATTTTGTTGCAAGTTATTGTAAATTACTCGCATTTTATCCTTATAATTCTGAACGTAATTTTGAGTAAGCTGTTTCTCTAAATCAATATTTATATCGTTACTTTTGAAATGTCCGAATAATATATCAACTGGTTTAAAGTTTGTTGTAGAGTGTATAGTATTATTATAGCCGATCATTGGGTATTGGATTTTATCTTTCAAATCTAAATTTTTGTATTCCTTTTGAAGGTTTAAAAGTCTTATGTGCTCAACGAGAGTGGAATGAAAACGTTCAATTTGTCCGTTCGAATTTGGACTATCTATACTTACGAAGTGAATGTTAATTTTGTGAAGAGCTAAAAATTCTTTTACTACCATATTATTAAATTCGGTTCCGTTGTCACAAACTATCTTATCGGGGATAGTATATTGTGAAAGGAATTTTAGTAATTTATTAACAATTTCTAAAGAAGTCATATTTTTTAATTTATAAATTTGGGCAAATTTTGAAAAACTATCAATAATAGTTAAATATTTGTCCTTTTCTAATGAAATTACATCCATATGGATGATTTCTAAAGGTTTGTTACTGGTAGGGGTTACACGTAAATTTAACTGAATAGGATTTCGTTCATATTTATTTTGAAGGCAAATTTCACAGGTGTTAATATAATTTTGAACTAAATTATGAAGATTAGGCCAATAATATTTTTCCTTAATACGTTTTATCGTT
Source organism: Stenolophus ochropezus (assembly GCA_035578165.1). Lineage (NCBI taxonomy): Eukaryota > Metazoa > Arthropoda > Insecta > Coleoptera > Carabidae > Stenolophus > Stenolophus ochropezus. The sequence continues at coordinate 2,374,764 of JAQOWZ010000032.1, forward strand.
TCTGTGATACCTCGGTGGTTTGTTTTTCCTTCGTGACAAAGTTTTACAATTTCAAGTTGTTCGTCTTGATTTTTCACATCTTCTAATTTATTTTTACAACTGAACATTTGAATGCTTTTATTTATAAACATTTTTTGTAAAATTTCGTTTATGCTGTAGTAAAGATTGTCGTTAAATATGCAGAAATATTTTGTTTTTGGTTTACAGTAGTCTTTCAAAAATGATAGAATACTGTCGGCTACTTTTGATTTTGGAATATAAACATCAAGTCTAATTTTGTTTTCAAATTCTTTCGTTATATTTACTTTTAAATGAGGGAAGTCGGTTAGATTGAATATGATTTGGTTTTTTCCCGTATTAATAGAAGTTTCTAAAAATTTTATTCCAGATATGGGGGATTCATCATCCGAATGACAAGTATTGTTATCTGTTGAAGATTTGTTTGCAATGTTACTGTCGTTGTCTGAGTCCATAGCAAAATTTTCGATTTTATTAGTCAGGGTATACACCGTTATTTTGATATTTGTGTTCGAAAATATTTCGTGTAAAATTAAAAATACTTTTTCCCAGGATTTCCTGTCATTTCCACATCCAATTCTAGGTATTGAAATGCTGTCTATATTATTACTGATCAAATATAATTTTAAATTTTGTAATGTGTCTTTTAAATGTTTGTATGTCGGTTTGTGATTATATTTGTCTTTAGTCACTAAATGAAATATTAATTTCTCATTTGGTAGTCTTTGCATAAGTACGTCCGTGATTCTTGGGTTTTTGAATTTTGATAAATAATTTTTACTATAAAATTTTGAATTTATCTGTGCAGCTATTCCTGCGCCAAGTTTTCTGTCTGAACTAATACAATGTGCTAAATGATCATCTACTTCAAGCAGATCTCCTTCTTTTTCCACTATTTCGAAATTATTTATTTTAACTCGGGATAATGCGTCAGCGTTTGAATTTAATTTTCCCTTTTTATAATCAATCTCATAGTCGAATTCTTGTAGTTTACATTTCCAGCGAAGGAATTTAGAGTTTGGTTCTTTTAGGTTGAAAAGCCAGGTCAGGGGTTGATGGTCTGTCACAATTTTGAATTTAGTTCCATATAAGTAATGCCTAAAGTATTTAGTCGCCCACACTATTGCAAGGAATTCCTTTTCAATAGTTGAGTAATTAATTTCATGTCCATTCAATGTTCTGCTAGCATAGGCTATGGGTAGTTCTTTTCCGTCAAAATTTTGAGATAAAACTGCACCTATTGCGTAGTTACTCGCGTCAGTAGTCAAAATGAAAGGTTTTTGAAAGTCTGGGTATTGAAGTATCGGGTCATTTATTAGTAAAGTTTTGCATGTTTCAAAGCTGTCTTTATATTCTTTGTTATTAATGTCTATTACTGATCCTTTCTTAAGGGCTTTTGTTAGGGGTTTTGTAATTTTTGCAAAATTTTGGATGAACCTCCGGTAATATCCTATTAGGCCAAGAAATGATTTAATTTCCTTTTGTGTTTTTGGAATAGGGAAATTTTGAATTGCCGAAATTTTATTTGGGTTTGGTTTAATTCCTTCTGAAGTGACAACATGTCCTAAATATTCAACTTCTTTTCTCAAAAATTCTGATTTGTTTAATTGTACTTTTAAATTGGCTTCTCTAAGGGTTATAAAAACTTTTTTCAAATTTTCTAAATGTTCTTCCAAACTATTTCCCAAGATGATGATGTCATCTAGGTAAACAAGGCAAATTTTTCCAATTAAGTCTTTTAAAACAAAATTCATCAAGCGTTGGAACGTGCTTGGGGCGTTCTTAAGGCCAAACGGCATACGAGTGAATTCGTAGTGCCCATTTTCTACATTAAAAGCCGTTTTCGGGATATCATTTGTTTCAATTTCGATTTGGTGAAAGCCGGATACTAAATCAAGGGTCGTGAAATATTTGCATCTGCCTAATTTGTCAAGTATATCGCTAATATTTGGAATCGGGTATTTATCGTCAATCGTTTTCTCATTAAGTTTTCTATAGTCAATGACCATTCTAAATTTCTTTTTTCCAGATGCATCTTGTTATTTTTGGAACTATCCATACCGGTGATGACCACGGTGAATAGCTATGTCTGATTATACCGTCATCTAATAATTTTGAAACTTGGTTTTGAATTTCCTCTTTATAACAATGGGGATATTTATAACTCCTAACATGGACTGGAATTTCATCGCTTGTTTTTATAGCGTGTTTGATTTTACTTGTGAAGGTCAGCTTATCAGTTTCGTTGTAAAATATGTCACGGAAGTCTTGTATTAATTTTGAGAGTTCCTGTTTTTCTAAATTGTTTAAATGTTCTGTCCTAAAGTTACTAAAGTCAATCGGGTCTACTGGGGCACTAGTTATTTTATAATTTTTAGTGAAATTAGGTATTGCCAAATTATTTAATTCAATTTCCTTATCAGAGTTGTTTATGATAGGGAATACAATCTGTTTGTTTTGAATTTTAACTAGACTGTCGGGAATTTCTATATCAGTGTTTATGTTATTGTTTTCCAAAAGGACATCTGAGTCTTGTTCGTTAATAAAATATTTAATAAATTTTGTTTCTTTTGGTTTCAGTTTAATCAAATTGTTATGGTAATTAAGATTATATTCATGTCCTAACAATGATATTTTATCATTTACTACATCGTATTGACATTGTAATGTTTTTAAATCTTCCAAGCCGATTAATAAATTAAATTGATTATGAAATTTGAAAACATAAAATTTTATAGGGGTATTGTCAAAATAAAGTACTATGTAGCTATCTCCCTTCGATATACCGTGTGCTGTTGATAAAGTAAAGTTTTCCTTGTGTAATTTAAATTGATTTGGATATTTTTCAATTATGTCCGGGTTTATGAAAGATCTGGTGCTTCCGGTATCTACTAAGCATTTATATTTGTCTAGTTCTAGGTAAGGCAATTTTGTAGGGCTGTCAATATTCATTATTTCTCCGAAAATGCAGGTGGGATTGAGTCTAAAAAAGAATCATTCTCAAAGGTTTGAGTTTCTTCCGAATTTTGTACGTCATATTCTTGGTAGTAATTATCGTCATAGTCACTTGAAGTCGCGTTATAATTCTCTTCTGAATTGCAGGGATCTAAATTTTCTACATTATGTAGTTCTTGTGAATAGAATGTAGGTCTGGACTGAGATTGGAACGTGTGTCTATGTGTTGGTTGTTGTACTGAGCTTTGTCGAGTTGAAATCGACATTGGAGTAGGTCTTGGCTGTTGTTGATGCTGGTATTTTTTTATGTTTATGGGACCTTTCGAAAAGTTGTTTGTATGTTTAGGTGGATCAAATCTTGGTATGTTGATGGGTTGTTGTATTTGTGGTATTTATTGTGCTTGTTTAGGGAATGCGCCCGTATGTTTGGTTGGTGTTTGTTTTTTGTAGGGGAGGGTTGAATTTGTTCTAGACGCTTCCATTTGAAAATCATTCATTAAAATTTTGAGAGCTGAATTTAAATTTTGTGGATTCCTCGTTTGGAGGAATGATCGTAACGGATCTCGAAGTCCTCTCAAGAAAGATCTTATGGCTAAATTTTGACCGTATGTTATCATTGCCGGTCGATATGCTGCAACGTCTATTTGTGTTTCAACATATGCCGTATGGGCATTTAATAAACTTAACATTTTGTTATAGTAATCGAAGGCATTCTCCGATCCTTGTTTCAGATTTGCAATTTCAATTGCTAATGTATAGCAGTCGCGCTTATCTGCGTATGCAGTTAATAAAGCAGTCTTCAAATCATTCCAACTATTTATATTATAATGGGAGATCGCTCTCGCAGCGTCTCCTCTTACCTTATTTCTAATATTAGCTAGCAATACGAAATTTTCGTAATTTGCAGTATTGGTAGAATCATAAAAATTAGTTATTAGAGCTTCGCTCATTCTAATGAAATACGCCAACTCATTGGGGTTCCCATTGAAAATTGGGACCGTATCTAAATACCTTTGTTCCAATGGTGCCATTTTATTTTGTTTAATTTAATTTATATAAATAATAATATAAAAATTTATTTATTGCAATACAAACTGTTCTTACAGTATGGTTGCGATTATCATGGGGTTGTTGATTTCCCTGCTGTCGCTTATGTTTCCCTACGTGGATTGGGCAGCAAAGGAGGATGGTGGTGATTCTGTAGTTGTGCGCCGCTTACGAATCCCGTTGTGGATGGGACGACACAATGCCGTTCTTGGTTCTCTGGACACACCTTGGGTCAGCACCTGGGTGAAGGCTCGTGGCTGCGTTGATTGCAATTTAATCGTTGAAACGAACCAGAGTAGGTTTATTTCCCCTCTATTATGCTGGTCTCACTAACTATCAATAGAGATACTCTCGTTTTAGTTTTTGGAGATGTATCCCATCCTCGTCGCCAGTTAAATTATAAGTTCGAGACGTATCGTTTTTAAAAAGAACTTTATTACAAGAAGGCTAGTTACAGAATGGCCAATATGTGTTATCAGACCTGTATTTATACTAAACTAAAGGCTAGACAGTAATCTTACGCTACTTATGATTAATATTGTTTATATTATTATCCTATTACACTATATAACTTGTATAATCAAATAAAAATGGTAGGTTTGGCAAAATTCAAAGTAGGTGATTTTGTACGTATTAGTAAGCATAAAGGACTGTTTACCAAAGGTTATACCCCTAACTGGTCAAATGAAATTTTTACTGTAGATCAAGTGAAATTGACAAATCCTGTTACATATATTCTCAAGGATGAGTCTGGACAAATAATAAAAGGAGGATTTTATGAATTTGAATTACAGAAAGTAAAGTATCCTGATGTATACCTTGTTGAAAAAATACTTAAACGGAAGGGTGACCAAATTTACGTAAAGTGGGCTGGGTTTAATAATACACGAAACAGCTGGATTTCAAAAGGAAATGCTGTTTAGCAAATAACAGTACACGATTGGTTAAACGATGCGGGGCTAAATCTACATAAAGGGGGATATTTTTGTACTCAGCTCATTCTTGCATTACTCATAAAATGAGCAGTATAATATTAGATTTACAAGGATTTTTTATCTTTACAAATAATGTTAAAACATTCATTTTGAAGGAAATTGCATACGTTAATATAAAAAGCAATATTTATGAACACAAAATTTTTAAGCCACCATTTCACTGGGATGAATTAAATTTGAAAAGCAAGAAAAATATTCGTTGGCTAACCAAATATCATCATAATTTAGATTGGCATGTTGGTGATATACCATATGATAAATTAGAAGTTGAAATGTAGATAATGTTGGATAATATTGAGAAAATTTATCTTAAAGGGGATGAAAAAGTTTTGTGGTTGAAAGACATTATTAAAAATTTAGAAATTTGTATTAAAAACTTAGAAATGTTAGGTTGTCCATCCTTAAAAGATTTAAATAAAACAAAATTAAACTATTATTGTAATATACACAATATGTGTGCCTTAAAAAATATTCAAATGTTAAAAAAATGGTTCATTAGTCGTTTTAATAAGTTTAATTCGTTAAAATTATTTCATGATCATGCAATGCTTCATTTAATGTTAGAGGAGGAAATTACAGAATTGTCAAAAGAATTTGTAATGGTTTTTGCAGCACGAGAAATAGAAAATTTGTGGTACAGGTTTCCTAGGGCCTGGAGGATAGACCAAGAGTTCCAAAAGTATCGATGCTGCTTTGAACATAACAATGACAGCATATCAGGCGATCAAATTGGTGGAAGATATACAATGAAAATTAATTGTACTCAATGTATTTTATAATTATTGTATTGTATTGTAAGTTATTTAATGTAATAATTTAAGAAAAATAAAAGATACTTATTTTGCGCAAATATGTGTTTCAATGTACCCTCATACTTACCATATGTTCATAATAATTATGCACCTTTGTGAGCATATTGACCTGTCTGCACTTTAGGATTATAATATAAATGTAAATAAATAAAAAAATCATAACAATACAGTTTATTATTTCATTAATAAAACTTGAAATAATACATTGTTATATAAACTTATTTTCTAATACAACTCTTAACAATGGTTCATAATAATTATTAATTTTATATCTAAAACGTGCTCTGTCACCAGCGATTTGTATCCAGGGGCTCTGTCTGGCTCTCTTCTATGCGAATGTCCACACAAACATGTGATAAATTTTCACTGTTCCGCCAAACTGCACTTTTTGACCCCTTGTTTATGTTGAGTTTATTTAAGTTCATATTTAAACAATAAATATCAATATCTTGTTTTAAAATTTGTATTTTTTTAATAAATAAATTTAATTTTTTATTGTAGTTATAAACTTGTATTTTATTATTGTTATTATTATTATAAAAGTTAATAAGCTGATTAATATCATTCATTTTATACTAACACAAACTAGTAATGTCTAGAAACTACTTTTATTATTTTATTTCACTTAACACAAATTTTATTATTATTATTATTATTTAATTTCACTTATTCACAAATTCAATGTCTACCGCTTTTCCGTTTTTCCAGTTGGAAACAACGTAGAGTTTTCCTTCTTCTGCCTGCTTGTTAGCAGCTTCTAATTCTTCTGCGGTGAGTTTATTGAAGCGAGCTCCCAAGAATACAATATTTTGCTCCAATTCAAGGACTATTTTTTCGCCAAAAGTTGTTGTAACTCGTCGACAATTCATTACTTTGTATTTCTCGCCTTTTTTTAAATCGCTGAGTGGAATAGGCACTTTAACTTGAGCTATTTTATTTAACGTTGCGAAGACAGACATATTGCAGATCTTTTACTGGTAGAGCGAGTATGTCTGGACATGAACTAATTTCAAAGCAAGGGCTCATAGGTTTATATGTTGAAATTAATAACCCCCACTCTTCTTTTATTTTATCTGTGTAGTCACAGATTGTAACGATCTCTGTCTACCGTATTTCCCTATTATTTTTTAAAACTTGCTAATAACTCACATTGCAATTTTTAGCGATCGTCATCTGTGAATTTATGTAAATAACCACCCGTATAATTTTATAATTCAATATGTTTAAAAAAAATTAAAATGCAAACTTTTAAACAGCCCTCTCTTTAATCTGTCTTTACTCGTCGAAGTGTTAAGTTCGATATGGCTGACACATTGAAGCTTGTACTTGCAACACCTATTGTGCACCTAGATCAGGGTAAGTTACAACAACCAAAAGAAGAAAATCAGCGTGCATTATATAAATACTTTTACGCAAGATCAACAACAAAGACGAGGTCAGTTGGAACGTCAGGGGCCAGAACCACAACGACGACGACGACGACAGGCTCATCGACAACGACAACAAACGCCATATACGCCACATCACACACCTTCTATAAAATTAATAATAGAAGACAAAATTATTTGTAAATGTTGTCCATGTAGTGAAATAAACTACTACATGGATAACATTTTTAATTCTTCAATTTTTTTTTTTTTCAATAAACGTATATAATAAAAATTGTTCTTATTTTCGTAAAAAACCTTTACATCCCAATCCTATATCCATAAACAGATGTTTTCACAATAATAATAAGTGCTTAATTGAAAAAATGAATCACACAAAATTCGTTATTGGGGTGCCTAAAATTAAATCAATTAGTGAGTAATTAAATAATTACAAACTGCAATGCGCGAAATTAAAACTTTCGCAACAGATGAGTCATCATTTTCAATAAACGTATATAATAAAAATTGTTCTTATTTTTGTAAAAAACCTACACATCGCATTCCTATATCCATAAACAGATGTTTTCACAGTAATTAAGCTCCTGGGTTCGAATCGTTGTCAGGCAATATTATTTTTTTTCAATAAACGTATATAATAAAAATTGTTCTTATTTTTGTAAAAAACCTACACATCCCATTCCTATATCCATAAACAGATGTTTTCACAATAATAAGTGCTTCATTGAAAAAATGAATCATACAAATTTCGTTATTGGGGTGCATAAAATTAAATCAATTACTGAGTAATTAAATAATTACAAACTGCAATGCGTGAAATTAAAACTTGCGCAAGAGATGAGTCATCATTTTGGGTGTACCTACCATCCATAAGACCTGTGCTGAGATCCTTAAGGCGTTGACCGAGTCGTTGCTTATTATACACACCGACACGCGTCGCGCAGAAGCAGCCAAATAGCACAGTGTATAGCGTTGTGGCTTCCTAAGCCGAAGGTCCTGGATTCGAATCGTTGTCAGGCAATAGTATTTTTTTTTTAATAAACGTATATAGCAAAGATTGTTCTTGGAGCGTTAGCTGAGGCGCTGGCTAGGTCCTTAAGACGTTGGCTAGGACCTTAAGACGTTGGCTAGATCCTTAAGACGTTGGCTAGGTCTCATGACTGACTATACTACTACTAAATATAGTAAAACCGTCCTCAAACCCTAACAACTAAAATGAAGATGACTGAAACACAGAGTAGACAAGGTAGGAATAGGAATGCGCCAGTGCGGTCCGTCACGGCTAGGGGTTCAAACGCACTGGAGTTGGACCACGGAAAGGTAAACAAAATAAATTAGGTGTTATTGATAATGACGAAACGGATGATCGAGAAAAAAGCCTAACAACTAAAACGTAATTAAAGTTTAATTCTAAGGTAATATTTATTTATAGGAAATAAATTCTTCAGTATCAGAATAAAAACTATGTTTAAAATTTAATGACTAAAGACACACTACATAATGAAATAAAAATTACGAGTAAAAAATGAAACTAGATTTCTAGCAGTTAAAAGAAGAAGAAAAGAAAAATAACTCGCACACGCCACTGCCTAAGCAGTCAACTGGTAGTGGGCGCGGCGAAAATGTGACTTAACTTGTCTATATATGATTTTGCAAAAAAATCTTTAAAATAAATTTAAAATCTCAAAAATTTAGCTAAAATATGATGAAGAATTGTAACATTCGCGCGCGGAGCAAATACTTATATGATTTTTTACAAAAATAAAGTCAGATTTTACCTATTCTTAAAATGGAAATTTTTGTTAAAACATTCATATTCATGCTTTAGGTTCTATACTATGGATGGTTTTAAGCATTGGACAAGCAAAAGTGACCGAAACGTGGTACCAATCAAATAATAAACATTCAATTTTCGGGTGTCATTTTAATGAATACGTTGTATATTGTAAGCTACATGGGCTGGATTCTAGAATACCTACCACAATTAAAATAGCAAATTTCTTGTTGCAATGTTTTCTTTTAGCTAACATATGATGAAGAATTATAAAATTCGGGCACGGAAGCAAATATTTATATGAATTTTTACAAAAATAAAGTCAGATTTTACCTATTCCTGATGAATACGTTGTATATTGTAAGCTACATGGGCTGGATTCTAGAATACCTACTACACTTGAAATGGCAATTTTCTTGTCGCAATGTTTTCTTTTAACTAAAATATGATGAAGAATTATAAAATTCCGGCGCGGAAACAAATATTTATATGATTTTTTACAAAAATAAAGTCAGATTTTAACTATTCTTGAAATGGATATTTTTGTTAAAACTTTCATATTAATGCTTTAGGATCTATAATATGGATGATTTTAAGCATTGGACATGCAAAAGTGACCAAAACGAGGTACCAGTCAGATAATAAACATTTAATTTACAAAAATTAAGTCAGATATGTATATTAGCCAGTACTGTTTTGTGGTCATGGCGTGTCTTGTCTGATCGTGTAGATAAGCAACATAGCCCGCCCTGTCCAATTGGATGGGTTACCGCACAACGGCTCGGTGTTTGCTGACCTTGCAGAGACTGTAGGCTGACAACCTGCATCACTAAAATGCAAGTAAAACTGTCATGAACCAAGTACCTCGGGTACTTGAGGCCCTATTCCTCAGAGAAATGTTGTGCCATATATATATATATATATATATATATATATATATATATATATATATATATATATATATATATATGTATATATATATATATATATATATATATATATTTATATAAATTCGGGCGCCGAAGCAAATATTTATAAGATTTTTTACAAAAATAAAGTCAGATTTTACGTATTCTTGAAATGGATATTTTTGTTAAAACATTCATATTTATGCTTTAGGATCTATACTATGGATGGTTTTAGCATTGCACATGCAAAAGTGCCCAAAACGTGGTGCCAATCAGATAATAAACATTAAATTTTCGGGTGTCATTATAATGAATTCGGTGTATATTGTAAGCTACATGGGCTGGATTCTAGAATACCAATTACAGTTGAAATAGCAATTTTCTTGTTGCAATGTTTCTTTTTAGCTAAAATGTCATGAGGAATTATAAAATTCGGGGACGGCAGCAAATACTTATATGATTTTTTACAAAAATAAAGTCAGATTTTACCTATTCTTGATGAATACTTTGTATATTATAAGCTACATGGGCAGGATTCTAGAATACCTACCACACTTGAAATAGCAATTTTTTTGTTGCAATGTTTTCTTTTAGCTAAAATATGATGAGGAATTATAACATTCGGGCGCGGAAGCAAATATTTATATGATTTTTTCAAAAATAATGTCAGATTTTACCTATTCTTGAAATGGATATTTTTGTTAAAACATTAATATTCATGCTTTAGGATCTATACTATGGATGGTTTTAAGCATTGGACATGCAAAAGTGACCAAAACGTAGTACCAATCAGATAATAAACATTCAATTTTCGGGTGTCATGTTAATGAATTCGTTACATATTGTAAGCTACATGGGCTGGATTCTAGAAAACCAACCACACTTGAAATAGCAATTTTCTTGTTGCAATGTTTTCTTTTAGCTAAAATATGATAAAGAATTATAAAATTCGGGCGCGGAAGCAAATATTTATATGAATTTTTACAAATTTCAAGTCAGAATTTACCTATTCTTGATGAATACGTTGTATATTGTAAGCTACATGGGCTGAATTCTAGAATACATACCATACTTGAAATAGCAATTTTCTTGTTGCAATGTTTACTTTTAGCTAAAATATGATAAAGAATTATAAAATTCGGGCGCGGAAGCAAATATTTATATGATTTTTTATAAAAAAAAAGTCAGATTTTACCTATTCTTGAAGAATACGTTGTATATTGTAAGGTACTTGAGCTGGATTCTAGAATACCTACCACACTTAAAATAGCAATTTTCTTGTTGCAATGTTTTCTTCTAGCTAAAATATGATAAAGAATTATAAAATTCGGGCGCGGAAGCAAATATTTATATGAATTTTTACAAAAATAAAGTCAGATTTTACCTATTCTTGATGAATACCTTGTATATTGTAAGCTATATGGGCTGGATTCTAGAAAACCAACCACACTCGAAATAGCTATTTTCTTGTTGCAATGTTTTCTTTTAGCTAAAATATGATAAAGAATTATAGAATTCGGGCGCGGAAGCAAATATTTGTATGATTTTTTACAAAAACAAAGTCAGATTTTACCTTTTCTTGAAATTGATTTTTTTGTTATAACATTCATATTCATGCTTTAGGATCTATACTATGGATGGCTTTAAGCATTGGACATGCAAAAGTGACCAAAACGTGGTACCAATCAGATAATAAACATTCAATTTTCGGGTGTCATTTTAATGAATACATTGTCTATTGTAAGCCACATGGGCCGGATTCTGCAATACCTACCACACTTGAAATAGCAATTTTCTTTTCGCAATGTTTTCTTTTAGCTAAAAAATGGTGAAGAATTATATAATTCGGTCGCGGAAACTAATATTTATATGATTCTTTACAAAAATAAAGACAGATTTTACCTATTCTAGAAATGGATATTTTTGTTAAAACATTCCTATTCATGCTTTAGAATCTATACTATGGATGGTTTTAGCATTGGACATGCAAAAGTGGCCAAATTATAGTACCAATCAGATAATAAACATTAAATTTTCGGGTATAATTTTAACGAATACGTTGTATACTGTAAGCTACATGGGCTGGATTCTAGAATACTACCACTCTTGAAATAGCTATTTTCTTGTTCCAATGTTTTCTTTTAGCTAAAATATGATGAAGAATTATAAATTTTGGGCGCGGAAGCAAATATTTATATGATTTTTTACAAAAATAAAGTCAGATTTTACCTATTCTTGAAATGGATATTTTTGTTAAAACATTTATATTCATGCTTTAGGATCTATACTATGGATGGTTTTAGCATTGTACATGTAAAAGTGACCAAAACGTGGTACCAATCAGATAATAAATATTTAATTTTTGGGTGTCATTTTAATGAAGACGTTGTATATTGTAAGCTACATGGGCTGGATTCTAGAATACTTACTACACTTGAAATAGCAATTTTACTGTTGCAATGTTTTCTTTTACCAAAAATATGATGAAGAATTATAAAATTCGTGCGCGGAAGCAAATATTTATTTGATTTTTTACAAAAATAAAGTCAGATTACTGTTTCGGATTGTGAAGTGAAGTGTTGACAGGGAAGTGTGCACGTGTGTGAGCTCCGTGGTTTTTAACTCTAAAAGGGTATACCACGAGCAATTTATTACGAACAGCTGATTCTCCGTGTGTATCAACAACAACACTGCATCGCAAGTAAGTGCTACGTGACAGGAGAGAAGTTAGCTTCTGAAGAGTCGATCTGAGCTGCCTTCTACCGCCGTCAACGTAGCGACTTTGCGCCTTAAGTTAGGCAACGTATTATGTCTATACGTGAACCAGACAGCGAATCAGACAGTAAACGCAAACGTGAAGGGCAACAGGACGGATTTTTTAAAAGGAGCAAAAAAACATTAAGGACCCCCACAAAAACAGATAAGTCCAACGACATGGCAGACATGAAAGAGCTAATGAACACTTTGTTACAGGAAATTAAAGAAGTACGCAGAGAAAACCAAGAATACAAAGATGCAATAAGTAAGGTTATGGAAGAAAATATTGTTATGAAGAAGGAAATAGAACATCTAAAAAAACCGGTGGATCTTCTAGATCAAATGAACAAAAGACTGGAAAGGATAGACAAAGCAAGTAGGAGACATAACATAATAATTAGCGGATTAAAAATAGACGAAAATAATGAGACAGAGATCATAAAAAAACTAGAAAGCTTTATGTTTTTACAAATGAAAGTTAACGTTAAAGTAATGAAAGCAGTAAAGATCAAGGATCACATAGTCATGGCAGAAATAGAAAGCTTGGAAAAAAAGATTGAAATCTTTAAAAATAAATCAAAATTAAAGAGAGGCGTATACAGTAAAGTTTATATAAATAATGATATGACAAAAAGGGAACAAGACATACAAAAAACAATTAGGAAATTAGCATATAACGAGAAACAAGCCAACAAACAAGTAAAAATTAAGTACCAACATCTAATTATAGACGGAGAAAAATATGTATGGAATGAGAATACTAATAAATTGGAAAAAACAAAAACAGAGACAGAACCGAATCACGATCCAAAAAACTCAAGAACATAAATGGGAATAAAAAATCTAGGACTGATATACAGGCGACGACCGACATGAATACTCACAAAAAGAAAAGTATTTGGAAACTAGCAACGTGGAATGTTAGAAGTATGAATGGGAAAGAACATGAACTGTACGATGAATTTAATAAATTAAATATAGATATATTAGGAATAACAGAAACAAAAAAGAAAGGTAAGGGAGAAATAATTATAGATAATGGGCATATGTTGATTTACAGTGGAATGCCGAAAGAAAACAGAGCAGTAGCAGGAGTAGCTTGCCTAGTAAATAAAAAGTTAATAAACTACGTGCAGTCCTGGGAAGGATGTAGTAAGAGGATCCTAAAAATCGAGTTGAAAGTTGAAAAAGAAAGTGAAAAAACTATAATAATAATGAAGCAATATTTTCAAGAGCTATTATTCACAGATGAAGATAACCAGATAGAACCTGTTGAACAAATTCTAACAGACCAGGTAGAAAATGTAAATGAATACGAAACGCAGGAAATACAAATAGAGGAAGTAAAAGAAGCACTACGTATACTTAAAAATGGTAAAGCAGCAGGGCATGACAAAATTACGCCAGAAATGTTAAAGTACAGGGGGGAAAAGGGCATAGAAATATTGTTAACAATTTTCAACAAAATTTGGAATGGAGATAAAATACCAAACGATTGGGAATTAGCAATAATTGTGCCGATACACAAGAAAGGAGACACTAAAGAATGCAACAACTACAGAGGCATATCGTTATTGTGTACGACACTGAAAGTATTTGAAAGAATATTAGAAAAAAGATTAAGAAACAAAATAGAATCAACAATGTCCGAAGTACAAAGTGGATTTAGGAAAGCACGCAGTAGCCAAGACCATATATTCACTGTTAAGGACTTAATACATAAGACTAAGATCACTAACACAAAAACATACATGACATTCATAGATTTAGAAAAAGCGTTTGACAGAGTACAAAGAGAGATAATGTGGAAAATCCTAAAAAGAAAAGGTATAAGCACCAATCTTCTAAATGCTATAAAAGGACTGTATAACAAAAACACGAACTACGTAATTAGCCAAAATAGGAAAAGCGAGCTCTTCGAATCAAAGAACGGTTTGAGACAAGGAGGAGTAATGAACCCAGTCTTATTTACGATATTTATGGATAAGATAATAAAGGAGTACGATCAAAAATTCAATAAGATACATGTAGGGTATAGAAATCTACTACCAGTAAAAATATCAATATGTGCTTACGCTGATGACGTAGTAATTATGGCAAACAGCGAGGAAAAAATGCAACAAAATGTTAACACCTGGAACGAAATTATAAAGAAATACAATATTAAAATAAATGCGACTAAAACCAAAATAATGGTAATCTCTAACGAACCAACAACTGCTAATATAACAGTAAATAGTGAAACAATAGAACAAGTTAATAAATTCCAATATTTAGGCATAACAACAGATAGTAACGGCACGCAAGATGATGACATAAACGAAAGAATAATTAAAACGACAAAAATATATCACGCAATGAAACACAATTTTATAGGAAAAAAAGAAATAAGTAATAAAACAAAAATGACGGTATTTAACACAATATATAGAGCGATATTGACGTACGGGTGTGAATCATGGATATTGTCAAATAGAACGAAAAGTAAAATACAGGCGATAGAGATGAAATATCTAAGAAGAGTTAAAGGAGTAACAATGTTAGATAGAGTAAGGAATGAAGCCATCAGGGAAGAACTGCAATGCAAACCAATACTAGATTTCATAGAAACAAGACAACTAGCCTGGTGGGGACACATGATACGAATGAACGAAAGTAGACCGGTACGCCAAGTGTGGATGACCAACGTTACACCGAAAAGGGGAAGGGGAAGACCAAAGAACACATGGGATAACGTAATAAAGAAGATACTGACGAAAAGAAACATCCCGATGCAAGAAACAAGAAGAATCGCAAAGGACAAGAAACAATGGGCAAAATTAGTGCACATGTGAATTACTGGAAATTAAATTAAGTAAATTAAATTAAGATTAAGTGAAAATGTATACATCCTACACCTGAAGGTAGAAGGATGACTGACTATATATATATATTGTAACATTTCACTTTTTGTACCTCATGATTTTGTCTTATTTTAAATTAAAGTTTTGTTTTGTTTCTAAAAGTTTGACGACCGCTGTCGTTTGATGAGTCGTTCAAGGTTACTTTCTTTTATTTCAAACTATTTAAATAATAATCCTAAATTAATAAAAGAAATAGTAACAAAAATTTACCTTTTGACTATTTAATTTATCGTTCATTTATTTGAGCATTTATTCACTATTTTGATATTTATTAACATTATATTTTTATATTTTGGGATTTTGTTTAATGTAAGTTGTTATCACTTGCTACTGTGGTTAAAACCGGAGACGCGCGGTAGCCGAGCTCTCTCAGGTGTTCGTGTGCGTATTGCTAGTAACCTTCAGATTTAGTAGCATTTGAGTGCACATTTTTTATTGTCTGAAATTTTTCTAAGCACATGGTGTACTTAGTGGAGGCGAATTACACAGGTATGTTCCAAATTTCTTTTTTAGTTTTTTTGTAGATAGTTGGATTTAGCTTGAGTTCGTCTCGCTTTTAGAGATTTTTGTAATTTTTTGATCCAACTGATCTACGCCTTTTTGGAACCTACTTGTGTTAAATTCTATTCATTTGAAGTACCTTCACTGTTCACCCTTTCTTGATTGTTATTTAATATTTGGTCCTTTTAGTGGACATTATTAAATTTTGATTTGTTGCACTAGATAACGAGCCTGAGCAGAGATTTAGATTTTTTGTAATATTTAATTTTTGAGTCATATCCTTTGAGAGACAATCCTTTTGCAAATTTAGTCCATTTAGATTCAAGTGGCTGCAGCATCTGATTTGTCCTTGCCTGTTCTTATCTTGATATTTTTGATTATGAATCGAGGGATCTTAAATGGTTTGATAAATACGGGGAATAATGAGGTTACCGTTTTTGATGACTGGAATGATCAAATCGTGGAGAGAAACACTTGCCTAAGGAAGTGCCAGGAGCTGATCGGTATGTTGCAGTCACTTGATTTTAATATTAGTAGGCGTGAACAAATTCTTTCTCGTCTAAAGCATTTGGAGGGCCGTATTAAACGGTTATTGCCTCAAGATCGCTTGGAGCTAGAGAGTTTGCTCATGTTAATTTATGAATCCATCCGTCATACCGATTTAATGTCTTTTCCTAGCTCGAACACTGGTTCCAATCCTTTTTATGACTCGCTTTCGCTTGCTTGTAATCGCTTTCGTCAAATATTAGACGAAAATTTAACTTTTACATTTCCGCAAAGTCCCCGTGCTGAACATTTAATTCGCGAGGTACATTTTTCGTCAAATGTAAATTCGTGTAACCCTTTCTTTGTAGAGATATCCCAAATTAATCAACCAGTAGCAGTACAACCACCTGATTTCGTCTCTACGCGAATTGAACACCCCTCAATAGAGAATCGTTTCAATCCCTTTATTTCTGGCCCCGATTTTAGTTCTTTTTCTTACCAATCGCAAGTTTCTCGCTGGAACTTAAAATTTGATGGCACTGGTAGTGTGAATGCTTTTATTGAGCAGGTCGAAGAACTCGCTGAGAGCCGCGGAGTCTCTCATTTGTCTTTATTTTCACAAGCCGCTGAGTTATTCACTGGTAATGCTCGTATTTGGTTTCGGTTAGTGAAAACTTCTGTTAGTTCATGGGCAGAACTTGTTTCTCGGTTGCGTGCCGCATTTTTGCCAGCGAATCACGAACTTGCCTTGCAGGATGAAATCAGAGCTCGAACTCAAGGCTCCACTGAAAAAGTCGAGATTTATATTGCCGTCATGGAGAATCTTTTTTCTCGATTGACATCTCCGCCTGAGGAATCGGTTCGAGTTGCCATGATAATTCGCAATCTTTTACCTTCATTGCAAAGAGCGAGTGCGTTGCAGTCTATTTCGTCCATTGCAGAATTGATACAGGTCTGCAAGCGTGTTGAAGATACGGAGACTAACGTCGCAAACTATCGAGGTCCACCACCGAAAAATTCTTCTTTGTTGGAGCCCGACCTTAGTTATGTTCTCCCTTCTCCTAGCTCTAGATCTAGGCAACAGGTATCCGAATTACAGACAACTCCTGTTAACCGATCGCCTACCCTTACGTGTTGGAATTGTAAGCAGCCCAATCACACGTACCGTGAGTGCAAGCAGAAGAGAAATGTTTTCTGTTATCGTTGTGGCAAGTCGGGTTTTGTTTCCACTAGGTGTCCTTCCTGTCAGCCAAAAAACGAGTATCGAGGTGTCGGAAAGTCAGCGGTCCGAGCAGAAACCTCATCAACGCTGACCCACATTCAGAATCCCATTCCTGGGCCGAGTGGCTTAATAAAGTAGCAAAATTTCATGCTACTGACGAAATAGCACCTTTATTTTCCGTTTCTTGTGGTGATCCTCGACCATTTATCTCTACTCGATTTTCGGGTCGAACTGTCATTTGTTTATTAGATACTGGTGCTACTAGGTCGATTTTAGGACGTAGAGGTTTATCATTGTTACCTGCCGAAGAGTTGCAAAATCTTCGTACTGCAGATACTTTCGTAAGTACTGCTGATGGGAATACCCATCGTGTCCTCGGTAGCTTGATTTTGTCTTTAGAGTTTGATAATGTTGTGTACAAACTGGAAGTTTTAGTTGTTCCCTCGGTTAGACATTCTTTGATTTTGGGAGTTGATTTTTGTAGAATAGCCGGTTTGAAACTTGACTTTACTTTAGATCATTGGTTCACGACTAAACGCCCTGAGATTTCTGTTGTTGAATCGAGATCGTATCTTGATTTTCACCAACAGCAACAATTACAAGTTGTTATTGATAAATTTAATTCTTTAGGTGATAAACCTTTAGGTAGGACTCATCTAGTTGAACATATAATTGACACTGGGGACGCGTTACCCATTAAACAACGTCATTTTCCACTTTCTCCCGTTCGTTTGAAACAACTTAATCAAGAGTTGGATCGTATGCTTTCTTTAGGTGTCGTTCGTGCTTCCAATAGCCCTTGGAGCAGTCCCGTTCTTTTAGTAACTAAACCTTCTGGCGAGATTAGACTTTGTTTTGATGGTCGTAAGTTAAACTCCGTAACCAAAAAAGACGCTTATCCTTTACCGTTCGTTTCGTCAATTTTAGATAAGCTTAGAGATGCTAAATATATTAGTTCCGTTGACTTAAAAAGTGCTTTTTGGCAAATTCCACTTGAAAAGAATTCATGTGAGAAAACTGCTTTCACTGTCCCTGGTAGAGGTCTTTTTGAATTTGTTAGATTACCTTTTGGCTTGTGTAACGCGCCTCAGACGCAACAGCGTCTGATGGATCGTATATTTGGCCCTGAGCTAGAACCATACGCTTTTGTTTATTTGGACGATATAATTATTGTCACTTCTTCCTTTGACAAACACGTAGAAATTTTGTCAGAAATTCACCGTCGGCTAGAAGCCGCGGGTCTCACGGTTAATGCCAAAAAGTGTGAGTTTTGTCTGTCCTCTTTGAAGTACTTGGGTTATATTGTAGACAAGGATGGTCTTCGTACAGATCCTGAAAAAGTCGAAGCCATAACCAAATTTTCTCGTCCTGAAACTGTAACTGAGGTTAAAAGGTTTCTGGGAATGGCGTCTTGGTACCGTCGATTTGTACCAAATTTCGCTTGTCTTTCTGCACCGCTTACCGAGCTTACTAAAGGAAAGCGAAAGAAAAACGTCATTGAGTGGAATGATTCCGCTGAAAAAGCTTTTAACGAGTTGAAATTCTTGTTGGTTAACTCCCCTGTACTTGCTAGTCCTGACTTTTCGAAGCCTTTTAAAATTTACACTGATGCTTCAAACTATGGAATCGGTGCTGTGTTAGCTCAGTCTGAAGATGAACCTGACTCAGAGCATGCCATTGCTTACATTAGCCGTACCTTGAATAAATCCGAACGGAATTATTCAACTACTGAACGAGAATGCCTCGCTGTAGTCTTTGCTGTCCAAAAATTTCGACCATACATTGATGGTGTTCACTTTTCTATTATTACGGATCATTACTCCTTACTTTGGTTGATGCGTATGCAGGATCCAGTTGGTCGACTAGCTCGCTGGGCTGTTCAGCTACAGCAATTTGATTTTGAGCTTATTCATCGTCCTGGTAAATTACTTTCTGTCCCAGATGCTCTTTCTCGTGCCCCTCTTGAAGTAGCTGCTCTCGAAGCCTACTCAGACACTAAAGATAAATGGTATTGTAATTTACGAGAAAAGATTTTGGCTAATCCTGACCAATATCCTGATTTCCGGGTTGAAAATAATTTAATTTTCAAACATTTTGACTCTGAATCTTTTTTACCTTTAAATTTGTCTCCGTGGAAAATTGTTGTACCCACTGAGTGTCGCAAAGAAATTTTGCAATCTTGTCATGACGAACCCACTGCTGCGCATCTAGGCGTTTACAAAACTATGAATCGTATCGCTGAAGAGTATTATTGGCCTCATTTGCGTCAGGACGTGGTGAAGTACGTACGCAATTGTCGCATTTGTGCAGCTCAAAAGGCTTGTACGTTTGGCCCGCGCGGATTTTATGGCGCGGAGAAGAAAATCAAGTTTCCATGGCAGTGCATATCCATTGATTTAATGGGCCCTTTGCCTACGTCTTCTGCTGGCAATCAGTATATTTTAGCTGTCTGCGATTGGTTTAGTAAATATCTTCTTTTGTTTCCTCTTCGGCAAGCTACCGCTCCGAAAATTGTGAAGTTGCTGGAAGAAAACGTGTTTTTATTGTTTGGTGTTCCCCAAATTGTCATGGTTGACAATGGTACTCAGTTTACTAGCAATAAATTTACTGAGTTTCTTCATAAATATTCTGTACCCAAATTGTGGTACAACGCAAAGTTTCACCCTCAAGTGAATTTTGTGGAAAGATCTAACCGCACGGTCAAGACTGCTATCTGGTCATATCTCACTGATAATCATCGGACTTGGGACCAAAACCTTCCTCAAATTGCACAGGCAATACGCACTTCTGTTCACGAAGTTACGGGCTATAGTCCAGCATTTCTCAATTTTGGTCGTCATGTTCCTTTATCGGGAGATTTTTATGGAAATCCTCCAGACGAAATTTTGTCAGATGCGCGAGTTGAATATGCAAATACTTTAACAGACTTAAAAGATGTTTTTGCTCGAGTTCAGAGTCGTATTCATAAAGCCTATCTACGGAACGCAAAATCTTATAATCTGCGCAAAAGACCGCTAGAATTTTATGTGGGCGATGTTGTCTGGAAGAGAAACTATGTCTTGTCTGCCGGTACGCAACATTTTTCTTCAAAGCTAGCTCCTCGGTTTATTGGGTGTCGAGTCAAAAGGAAACTTTCGTCTATAACTTACCAATTGGAGGATCTTCATGGAACTGACTTAGGTATTTGGCACATTAAAGATTTGAAACCTAATAAACAGGACGAGCCGAATGATTCTTCTGCTGAATCAGATAAAAATTTTTGACCTCAAGTCAAAAAATTTTTTATTGGGTGGAAGGGTAGTGTAACATTTTACTTTTTGTACCTCTTGATTTTGTCTTATTTTAAATTAAAGTTTTGTTTTGTTTCTAAAAGTTTGACGACCGCTGTCGTTTGATGAGTCGTTCAAGGTTACTTTCTTTTATTTCAAACTATTTAAATAATAATCCTAAATTAATAAAAGAAATAGTAACAAAAATTTACCTTTTGACTATTTAATTTATCGTTCATTTATTTGAGCATTTATTCACTATTTTGATATTTATTAACATTATATTTTTATATTTTGGGATTTTGTTTAATGTAAGTTGTTATCACTTGCTACTGTGGTTAAAACCGGAGACGCGCGGTAGCCGAGCTCTCTCAGGTGTTCGTGTGCGTATTGCTAGTAACCTTCAGATTTAGTAGCATTTGAGTGCACATTTTTTATTGTCTGAAATTTTTCTAAGCACATGGTGTACTTAGTGGAGGCGAATTACACAGGTATGTTCCAAATTTCTTTTTTAGTTTTTTTGTAGATAGTTGGATTTAGCTTGAGTTCGTCTCGCTTTTAGAGATTTTTGTAATTTTTTGATCCAACTGATCTACGCCTTTTTGGAACCTACTTGTGTTAAATTCTATTCATTTGAAGTACCTTCACTGTTCACCCTTTCTTGATTGTTATTTAATATTTGGTCCTTTTAGTGGACATTATTAAATTTTGATTTGTTGCACTAGATAACGAGCCTGAGCAGAGATTTAGATTTTTTGTAATATTTAATTTTTGAGTCATATCCTTTGAGAGACAATCCTTTTGCAAATTTAGTCCATTTAGATTCAAGTGGCTGCAGCATCTGATTTGTCCTTGCCTGTTCTTATCTTGATATTTTTTTATCATAAATTTTTAGTTAAAAAATTTAGATTCATTTCGAGTCTCTTAAATTTCTTATTTAAGATTTTGAAAATACTTTAATCTAAAATTTTTGTGAAAATTTTTAATTTTTTGGGATCTTACTAATAATCTTGGGACTAATTTTGGGTTTACTTTTGTGTTACTTTATTACCTTTTTCTTTCTTTTGACGTCAGTTAGGGTCAAAGTTATATTTTTTGGATATTTAAAAATCTTCGTAAAAAAAAATGTAATTATTTTAATATTGATTTATATTTTGGCTTTGTAAAAAAAAAAAAAAAAAATTGTTAGAACAATTGTTGGTCCAAGAATTTTTTAGGGACTTTAGCCGTGGTGGTACTCTCGGTGAAGAATCTCGGGAAGACACGCTCCAACACCATCCTCGACTTCAATTATCAGCCTCCATTCAAGCTTTGGGTATCATTTGATCACCGTGTGGGGACGCCCTTACCAACAGTCATCAAAGCTTGGACTTTGGAAACAACAGCGACGTTATTTTCACCATTGGGGACGTGTCTCTACGAGGAAGTTAAGTCCGAGGAGTCCCCACGGAAGAAGACAATAGCTGTAATATTTTTGTTCACGTTGAGGATCCAAATATTTATGTAAGGGCCAACAATATTTTTATTTCTCAATTTGATTGCGAGTTTGTTTGAATAAATTTAAAATTTTTTGTCATTCTCCAAATTCTCTTCTTTTATTCAATTTTCACACTTCCTAGTTGGTGTGAAACTAAATTTAAAACTAGGTGGCGCCCAATTAATGTTTATTTTTCTTTTATTTGGTATTTTGGATTTATTAGTCTTTTTTACTCACAAAAAAAAAAACCTAGTTTTAATTTGGTTCAATACCAAAGAAATCCACGACCTAGCCGCCGCTACTAACCAAAGCAGCCAAGGTATTCTATCTATAACCGGTAAGTCAGTATTTGTGAAATATTAAAGATTTTTAGTTCATCAGCTGTTATAATATATAAGTCAGATTTTACTTGTTGTTGAAACTTATATTTTTGTTAAAACATTCATATTCATGCTTTAGGATCTATTCTATGGATGGTTTTAGCATTGGACATGCTAAAGTTACCAAAACGTGGTACCAATCAGATAATAAACAATCAATTTTCGGGTGTCATTTTAATGAATACGTTGCAGATTGTAAGCTACATGGGCTGGATTCTAGAATACCTACCACACTTGAAATAGCAATTTTCTTGTTGCAATATTATCATTTAGCTAAAATACTAGCGAATCTCAGCTACGCTGAGCGTTCCCTTGGCCTCCGGCGTCAATGAAATAATAACATTTGATAGTAAACTTCATTTCTGCAAGGCAGGTCTTGTCGAATGCTTTCATTTAATACCAAACACGTTGTACTTCCGGCAACTAATTATAAAAAACAAATACTGATCGACTGATACCAAACATGACATTTTTCTGACAACTTCTTCCAAAAAACAAAAGCGAGTCAACATGAACCATTTCTGTCAATTTTGCATTTCAGCTCTCATCGATACCTTTCATTTTATACCATACACGAAATACTTTTGACAACTTTTGCAGAATACAAAAGCCGACCAACATACACCATTGTCGTCAGTTCTACACTCGAGCCCTCAACTAGACCTTTCAGCCGAACAGACTGTTTGTCAAAAGTGACAGATTACAGCGTGATTCTTTTTAAATTTAGACATGGCTATTAGGATTTTTAGTTTCAAGATTGTTTCAGAATTAAAAAAGTGTGTGATTTTTATTAATTTACGCAAAACCGCTAGACGTAAAAATATGAAACACCAAAAAGGCACACCTACGCATCATTTTTTACAACTTGATATTATTATACATATCAATTTTATAAATGGTTAAGGCTGTAGGTTTGTCCGAAAATTTGACGATCGTCGTGATGAAAATAAATATATATTAAGACACATGGCTTTTAGTATATAGGACTGGCAAATTCTCGGCTACGCCGAGCATTCCCTAGAGCTCCGCTGTCAGTGCAAAAAACAAATGTCGATCGACATGAAACAATAATTTCATATTTCCACGTCAGGTCTCACCGAGACCTTTCATTAGATTGCAAACACGAAATAGTTCTAATAATTTTTTGCAAAAACAAATGCCAGTCGACGGAAACATTTTCGTCATTTATGTACCCCAACTCTCACCGAGACCTTTCATTTGGTACCATACACGACATACTTTTGACAACTTTCTGCATAAAACAAAAGTCGATCGACATCAAACATTTTTATCATATGTACACGCTAGCCCACACCGAGACTTTTCATTTGATACCAAACACTATATACTTGTGACAACCTTCTGCAAAAAACAAAAGCCGATCGACATTGACCATTTTCGTTATTTCTGCACACCAGCCTTCATTGAAACTTTTTATTTGATACTAAACACCACACACTTCTCACAACTTCTTGCAAAAAACAACTACCGATCGACATAGCACATTTTTGTCAATTCTGCACGCTAGCCCTCTCCGAGACCTTTTATTTGATACTAAACACGACATACTTCTGACAACTTTTTGCATAAAACAAAAGCCAAACGACATGGAATATTTTTGTCAATTCTGCACGCCAGCCCTCAACAAGACCTTTCATTTGAGACCAAACTCGACATACCTTTAAGAAATTTTTGCAAAAAACAAAAGCCGATCAATATTGATCTTTTTTGTTAATTCTACACGCCAGCCCTTATCGAGCCTTTTCATTTGATACCAAACACCACATACTTCTCACAACTTTTTGCAAAGAACAAAAACCGATCGACATAGCACATTTTTGTCAATTCTGCACGCTAGCCCTCAATAAGACGTTTCATTTGAGACCAAACTCGACATCCCTTTGAGAACTTTTTGTAGAAAACAAAACCCGATCAGAATGGAACATTTTTGTCAATTCTGCTCGCTAGCCATCAACGAGACCTTTAATTTGAGACCAAATAAGACATACTTCTTATAATTTTTTGCAAGAAATAAAAGCCGGTCGACATGAAACATTTTTGTCATTTATGTTCCCCGGCCCTTACCGAGACCCTTCATTTAATACCATACACGACATACTTTTGACAACTTTCTGCATAAAACAAAAGTCGATCGACATGAAACATTTTTATCATATTTACACGCTAGCCCACACCGAGACTTTTCATTTGATACCAAACACTTTATACTTGTGACAATCTTTTGCAAAAAACAAAAGCCGATCGACATTGACCATTTTCGTTAATTCTGCACACCAGCCTTCATTGAAACCTTTCATTTAATACTAAACACCACACACTTCTCACAACTTTTTTCAAAAAACAACTAACGATCGAAATAGCACATTTTTGTCAATTCTGCACGCTAGCCCTCTCCGAGACCTTTCATTTGATACCAAACACGACATACTTCTGACAACTTTTTGCATAAAACAAAAGCCGAACGACATGGAACATTTTTGTCAATTCTGCACGCCAGCCCTCAACAAGACCTTTCATTTGAGACCAAACTCGACATACCTTTAAGAAATTTTTGTAAAAAACAAAAGCCGTTCAATATTGACCTTTTTTGTTAATTCTACACGCCAGCCCTTATCGAGCCTTTTCATTTGATACCAAACACCACATACTTCTCACAACTTTTTCCAAAAAACAAAAGCCGTTCGATACAGAACATTTTTGTTTATTTTGCACGCTAGCCCTCATCGTGACCTAGCCTAATATAACATTCACTGTCTTCAGTAACGTTTATTTGGGAATATTTGTTCTTTGTTTAGTTACTTTATTAAACATTTGGCAATATGAACTTATGTAATTCAAAAATACCCGAACACGACATTTTTCTGACAACATTTTGCAAAAAACAAATTCTAATCTACGTAGAACATTTTTCTTATTCGTGCACACCAGTCCGTATTGTGTCGTTTCTAACACTGTTTGTATTAAAAAATAGTAGTTAATTTTTAAATTTATAAATTATTATTGTCAATCCTAATACAACTGCCACCGTCTTCAGTGAAGTTAGTTTAGGAATATTTGGTTTTAATTTAGTTTCTTCATTACACATTTGGCAACATTGCCTTTTGACATTGGAAACGTCAAAATTTATATTCATTAAATACGTTTCGTTTTACACTTAAATTAGTTGTAACACCTTTGCTCAAGTCTATTCTTCATGATACTGTTTTTAAATCTTTGATATCAATGTTCTATTACAAGATATAATCATTTAAAGTTTATAGGCAGATTGTCAAAAGTGACGCGTGATTCTTCTTAAAGTTAGACATGGCTTCTGGGATTCACTGTTTCATGGCAGCATTTGTGCAGAGTTTTAATATTTTACACTAAAACTACTAATAGTAAAAATATGAGACACCCATAGGGCACCAGATCTCATTAGCCCCCACATATTAAAAAAAAAATTATAACAAACACTAGCACGGTTCAGGCTGTAGGCGATTACAAAAGTTAGTCGATGCTCGTGATGAATCTATAGATAGATAGATATATAGATATATAGTGAATCTAATCGTTTAGTATATAGGACTAGCGAATGCTCAGCTAGTTCCCTAGGCCTCCGGCGTCAGTGAAATATTAACATTTGATATCTAATTTCATTTCTGCAAGACAAGTCTTGTCGAATGCTTTCATTTAATACCAAACACGGTGTACTTCCGTCATCTAATTGTAAAAATCAAATGCAGATCAACTTGGCGATTTTTGTCACTTCTGCACATAAGCCCTCAACAAGACATTTAATTTGATACCAAACATGACATACTTCTGACAACTTTTTCAGAAAACAAAAACCAATCGACGTAGATCATTTTTGTCAATTTTCTACGCGAGCCCTCGCCGAGACCTTTTATTAAATACCAAACACGACATATTTCTGACAACTTTTTGCAAAAAACAAAAGCCGATTTGCATAGATCATTTTTGTCAATTCTGCTCGCCAGTCCTCATCGAGAAATTTCTTTAAATACTGTACACGAGATACTTCTGACAATTTTCTGCAAAAAACAAAAGCCGATCGACATGGAACATTTTTGTCAAATTTGCATTTTAGCCCTCAACGAGACCTTTTATTAAATACCAAACACGACATACTTTTATTAACTTTTTGCATCTATTCCTAAACATAAACCTAAACATAAGTTTGGAGTTTGCATACTTCACGTTTAACGCATGCACTATGAAGCACAGTGTGAATGTTTTCATTTTGATACATGGAGTTAAACTTTCCTAATCTTAAACGCAATTGTAAACCTCAAAACTAAACACTTATGTGAATGCACCTTTAGGGTTTCAGTTTAAATTTGGCGCAAGAAAATGACCGTTACACTAATGCAGTCTATTATTCCCCCACTTCTTTTTTCCAATCAACCGAGTTTCATTCCAACAATCTTGGCCTCAGACTTGTTTCATTTTATTATATTTGTAATATGTTTAATTTTTATGAATATAATTAAGTGAAAGTATGTGAATATTGAATTTATTTTATATTTTTATATAAATAAGTTGAACAATATGAAATTATTTTTATAATATTTTATTAAGTATCTTCATTATATATGATCACCATAATGAGACCCATAACCGGTCACAGTCAATTTTTTAAATATAAATTGTACGAAATGAAGAACCAAAAATACACAAAAGCAATTACAACAATCTACACACAAAACAAAATATAATCAAATGTCGGTAACACAAGTACCTAGACTACCATCATAATAAATGACTACTAATTTTATTCCGTGAAAGATAATTTTGATTGTAATATCGTAGTTTTTTCATTAATGATATTTAATTTTATTTCTAGTCAGATTGAAAATGAAATGTAAATATAGTAATAATAAAATCATATGAAATAATTGCGTAATTTAAATTCTAATTTCCTAGATATTTAAACAGTTAAAAATTTACGTAGGTAACTAACTTCACGCGTTTGACAAGCAGCCGAACACGCGAATATCAGTGGCATTTGAACAACCTAAACTAACCTCTCTACGTCCGACTTGCTACACCGACGAAGGGCTTATATTAATTTTAAAAAATGCCTTACGTTTGAAGATAGTTACGTACCAGTTAGTAAACGTCAATCGTTTCTTGTATGTTTTTAATAAACCAGAGATCAGTTGTATAGGGCACGAGAGCAGCACCGTCAACTTTGCCCAAGCCTCTCATATCATTTCACAGCATTCCAGTGGCGGAAATTTAAATAAAAGTCAAAATATACTCTTCCAGCGAAAACAAGTTGTATTTATGCAGATTTAAAGATCACTGACATTGTTATATTATTTTACTTTTAATAAATTATTTAAAACTTACTAATAAAATTTGTTTTCGAATGTCGATCTTGTCCATCTTATCTCACTTCAGACCATTCTATGATTGTTTCATTTCACATCATTCCATGATTGCGTTATTTCATACCAATCCAGGCGGAAGAGAAAAAGTGGCGGCAAAAATTTAAATCGACGGCATTGGCGGGTTTTGTATTCATTCCATTCTACGATCTCTATGTGTGGTTTACCCATTGCGCTCTTTTAGTGTTTCTCGTATTAGTTATTTGTTGTTGTCGATTTTAACAATAAAATGACAAACTCAACAACAATAACAAAATTAACAACAACAAACACTGACACGAGAGACACTAAAAGGGCGCAATGGATAAACCACACATAGAGATCGCAGGGGCAGATTGGAATGAATACAAAACTCGCCAATGCCGTCGATTTAAATTTCCGCCACTTCTTCTCTTCCGCTTAGAATAGTGTGAACTGAGACAATCATAGAATGATGTGAAATGAGCTGAGAGGCTTGGGCACAGGTCGACGGTGCTGCTCTCGTGTCCTATTTATTTTTTACGTTTAAATAATGACACATCGTCACCATATAAATATAAAGATTTTTAAATTTTCTACAGATCTGTATAATTACGTTTATATATGTAACTTCTAGCTAAAATAAATATATTAATTATAATAGTTTTTCATATCGTTTAGGCTGAGAAATTTCGATAAAACAGATGAGTTCATAAAATTTGACATATGATGTCAAATTTGCTGTAAGTTTAAAAGATAAAATAAGTGAATATAAAGTATTTTTCCTGTAAAATTAAAACAGGTGGAAGAAATATATAAGGAATATATTTGCATGCATCAAGGTTAAGGTCGATTCCGGTTTTAGTAACGCCAAAAATAATTGTTTTTTTGGTCATACAAATTTTATGAAGGCAATTTTAGGTATGAAATGAATTAAAAATATTGTGAACTGCAATACCTAATTTTAAAACTACAAATTGAATGTACTGAAAAACATAGATTTTATTATTAGTGGCGGGAGGTTATGTATTGGACACATACCAGTAATTCTACCCTTGCCATTATTTTTTTTTATCTGAACGCTACTTCGAGTCTTTACTAATAAATATTAGGTCTTTTTGAAATGACAAATCGCTACCAAAGACCATTTTAATCTTGTTTTGGCTAAACTAATATCACTGGTAATCAAATAACCTAAGCTAATATTACTGATACGTTCAACTTGATGTGTAGACAGAGGGTATATAGATTTAAAAAAATCTACCTTTAAACTAACCTGACTTAACTGTGTGTAATACAGACAGAGGGATTATATTTTAAATGAATTGTCACAAAATGATAGTGGCGATTCTAATCCAGCCATTTTATATTCACTGGAATTATGCATAGCGCACGCACAACCATACTCATAAAGATAGTTACCTACCGTACAGGAAATTTAAACCAAAGAAATATTTATAATAAAACGGTCGCATAAATAAAGTAATTTTTATAGATTTACTTTTATATTTGTTAGATGATAGTTCAAATTTATTTTAGGAAGATGATTATTTCATTCATTTTATGTACTTTTTAGTCAATTCAAATTTAATAAATATCTGTAACTTAAAAATTCATTTTGACAAACGAATATATTAAAATAATATTTTTTTGGCTAGAGGTACTCAACGACTTTGGCTAATGTACCGCCATTATTCTTTGGTGCGAAAATTTGAATATTCATTACTGACCATATTTTTTACAAATATTTTATTTGAAAATTGTTAAATAGTTATTGTAACAAAAGCAAAAGACTTTTACAACATGCAACTTTTTTGATGAAATAAAGGGTCGCAATTTAATGAAATCTGTCATTTTAGTGTCTTTATTGCTTTCTGTCAGCTGTCAAAAATATTTGAGTTGATAAACGTCAAAATTTTCTTTTTGCATTTTAATTAATTTTGCAATTTAGATATCTAAAAAAGATTTGATTCTTGATTGCGAAATATTTTGCATTCTCGAGTGCAAAAGTGACACTTCGCAATCTAGAATCAAAAATAACAACGTCTTAAACAAATGTTTAATTATAACTTGGATACACAAAATAGGAAAGTAATAAATTATTAAAACATTACAATACATAATAATGACAATAAGTTATACAGCATGAAGCTTCTGGAAGGGACGAATTAGGCTCCAGGATTCCCTGTAAATGCTAACCGAAAATTGTCCAAAAAACGTTAGCAAAAGACGATCACTATACAAAAATAATCATTTGAAATAATGAGATATATCAGCAGTAAAAAAATGACTTACATTATTTAAATATATTGGAATTGTTTCATCTATAAAGGAAGAGCGTTTGGTCGCAGAAGGATTGGGCTAAGTACCTATAACCAAATAAAATATATAACAGCCGCAAAGAGCTTTAGTAAGAATTTGATTTACTTTGTTTGAACACTGCAAACTTTTCTTGTAGAACTTATAATTCAATATTTGAAAAATTGTTCTATTAGCTAATGTAGTAACTTTTATATATATTTTGTCTGAAAAAATTTTAATGAGTAAATATAAATAATAAGTTACAAATAAATATTACCTATGTTTAATAAATTATTTGATAATTCGAAGAAGTATTCTGCCAGTGATGAAAGGGTTGTGCATTCTGGTAAATAATATATAATTTATTTTTTTATTTAGATGCTTTTTTTAATATAATGTATTTACCATTCTTATTAAACTTTGTCTATAATATTGAAGTTTTTCCAATGGCAGGAAAATCGTCAGCGAATAGGTTTCAAAGTTCGGTTCCAAAATATTCAATATCGCTTCTCAGTTGAGATTATTGTTGACAAGTATTTAAGTAAAACAATCTGGTGAAACTCCAGTCCTCTACAAATAAAGACTAATATAATTGAGGAAGATTAGTTTGTTTTAATTGTTACAGTCATTTTACAGTGGATTCATTGTCTGACATCAACATATAAAATGCTATATTTCATTTATCATTTGAATTAAAATATGCTATATGCTTCGATTAAAATTGAATCATTTTCTTGTTATTGAAATGAATGAAATATTAAACGAAGAAAAATTCAACTTGTAGATTTTATCCCATCGATCCAGTTTTCTGTTTTTAAAAAGGAACATTATTAATTTATATAAAATATGTAAACATTCAAACACTTTTTTTATAAAAAAAAATGTTCGCCTCAGTTGAAAAAACTTCGGTATTACGATTTCACATATGTAATTGTCCAAATACTGGTATACTTGTATCCCATATTTATTATATTCGACATAGTTTACAGCCATAATGCAGTGTAGATTTCAGTTATTATTATCTAAAAATATGAAATACAAAATTATATTTTCCAGAACTTGATAATAACATACCATATTATATCGATGTGAATCAAATGAAATTATTTTGATATTTGTGTATCTTTATTATATACTATGAATTTAACTTTTAATTAGTTACAAAAGTTAACAAATCATTCTACATTTTTTTTAAGAAATATATAATTTTGAAAAAGTTTTCTGAAATTATATTTTAATTTTTATTAGAAATTATTTGAGTTACCAGATAATTGTTAATACAAATAAGTTAAATAATTTAAAAATATGAATGTATAATAATATTAATAAAAATTTCATTTACATTTTAGATAATTTATATAAATATTTTACTCAACTCAACAAAACATTACAAGAATACGATTTGTTTACTAACTGCATTTATTATTGTTAAAATTGTAGAATCTTTCATATAAAATAAAAACAAATTTTGATAACCCGGCAACTCGATTTCATACAAACATTCACACAAACATTCATACTTTTGCGATTTATTACTCTCTTATTTTTCTTTTATTTGATCGCTTCGTGGTTTTTCTTTTATTATAATGTTGTAATATGCTTCATTAGCTCCATACCCTCCAGCCGGTTTTTGACGAGTAATTATTATGAAGCTTATTTTTTCTTATTTATTTTTTAAATTTTTTTAACCACGGGCTATTATAATATTGAAGCGAAGTACAGCAAAAATCCCAAATACCACTGGTGTAGGGTTTTAAAGTATTATGTAACAAGTCATTGTCTTGCCAAGTCCACCAAGGAATTATAGATAATATGGTACACATTATGTACATAAAAATGTAATTTAAAACAAAAAAATACAAATTAAATGTACTCTTACCAAATAAATTGCAGTTAATATTTGTACTTTTGTAGTTTTTTAAAAATGAAAATATTGTTACTCAAAATCATACAACAGTGACAATGACTTAATTACATACCACTTCAAAACCCTCCAGCAGTAGTTGGAACTTTTACCATACTTTGCGGTTTTGTAGTAGCATGTGGTATATTGCCAAAAAAATGTGTATTTATATTCTGTTGCATGAATTTTGAGGTACAATGGTAGACTGGCCTGCCCACATGTTGCGATTTATTATATACTTTTGTTTAACGTCACATTTCTAATACATATTATAGAGAGACGCAACATCTTTTAACTTAAGCCTGGTATTAGATAGTTTTCGTATAACGTCTTTATTTTTAGATAGTATTAATTAAAAATTATTGACAGCAGTATTGTTTAAGTGCTATTACATTGTTTATTGTCGATGAAAAATATTAATGCTAATTAATGACGAAAGGAAAGATGTTATTTGGAGTTGCAGTCATTTAATAAAATCCACTAATACACCAACGTTTCGACTGTAAATCAGTCTTCATCAGGGTGCTGATAACATACAAAACATACAATCAAATATTCGAACATACATTCAACACAGGTACCAGACTTACATAATTGGTATTAAAATCGTATCAAGTAAATCATGTAAATTATTTTACAGAAATCTTTCGTCAAACATAGATAAAACATACACACAACCATGTTACTTAACAGTTATCAACCAACTAACTTATACAAAAAGTTTCAAGTTGAGTAACAGTCTAAATTTGTAAAGACCTACAGCTAGCCAATCAAGGGCCAGCACCAGATTGTACAACATATGTATAGTCAATTGAATATCACAGATTTAATATCACAAAAATGTATTTGTACAGGGAATAAACTATTGTAATAATTGTCCGTAATGTTTTCTCAAAATCCCAGAATAAATGGAGCTGAGATTCTGAATGTCGGTCTGTGAATTTACAGATTGTTGATCCCTCTGTATACATAACATTTCAAGCGTGAGACGTTTGTTTAAGTTCTTCTCCGTAGCTAGTATCATAGTGTCTTCAAAATCGAAAGAATGTTCTTCTTTTTGACAATGTTCCACTAGGGCACATTTGGAGCTCAAATTTGGTTTTACTGCGTTTCTTGTGTGTACCTTTAATCTAGTGTGGAGGTATCTTTTAGTTTGTCCAATGTAAGCTTTGTTACAGTCTTTACATGGAATTCTGTAAACAATGTTTGATCGTTGCATTGTGTCAATGGGGTGTTTGGTATTACTGAACAAATTATTTACTGTTTTGTATTGTTTGAACGTAATGTTCAAATTCAGGTGTCCTGACAGCGTATTTCTGATCTTGTGTGACAATTCAGAGATGTAAGGAATCGTACAGTAATAATTGTTAGTATTGTTGGGTAAGGGGCGTGGAGGATTGGTGGAATTATTGTTTAGGATACGATTAACTAGGGTTTTAGGGTAGTTGTTTAATCCTCATAATGACCTCAGGGTGGAAGCATTCAGACGTAAGTTTCAAAGCGCGGTTTTTTAAGTTTGCCGCCAGATTAATAAGCTGGTGCCGCGGATGGTGTGAGCGGTAGTTCAGATATCGTGTTGTAGATGTCGGCTTTTGATACCATTTTGACAATATGTTGCCTTCTTCTGTACGAATGAGTAACATGTCGAGAAATGGTATTTTTCCTTCATTTTCAACCTCCATCGTGAACTGCAAGTCGGTGTTGTAGCTGTTGAAAATCTGTAGAATAACTTCCTTCTGGTCAGATGGTACGGCTGTGATGATGTCATCAACATACTTCTTAATGAATGGGATGGGAAATGGGAGACGGGAGACACAATGTTCTACTAACCTGTCCATCACTAGATTGGCGATAACAGGGCTAAAATTGGAACCCATCGCAGTACCAAATAGTTGTAAATAGAACTTGCCATTGTAGCAGAAGAAGCTGTTGTTGTACCAAAACTCTATCAGGTGTAGTAATTCACTTTTAGGTATGGTTGTTTTATTACTAATTATATCCCATTTCTCTTCTATAACTTGTAGAATGAGATTAGGAGGTACATTAGTGAACAAGGAGACAACATCAAGGGAAACTAGTATGTAACCTGGATCCAATGTAACTGCTGATTTGAACGTTGCAAACTCGAACGAACTCTTCACTAGGAAGTCGTCATTTTTTTGCAACGTTCAAATCAGCAGTTACATTGGATCCAGGTTACATACTAGTTTCACTTGATGTTGTCTCCTTGTTCACTAATGTACCTCTTAACCTCATTCTACAAGTTATAGAAGAGAAATGGGATATAATTA
This sequence comes from Stenolophus ochropezus, assembly GCA_035578165.1. Taxonomy (NCBI): domain Eukaryota; kingdom Metazoa; phylum Arthropoda; class Insecta; order Coleoptera; family Carabidae; genus Stenolophus; species Stenolophus ochropezus. The sequence goes on from JAQOWZ010000032.1 coordinate 2,409,520, forward strand.
GTAACAAAACAACCATACCTAAAAGTGAATTACTACACCTGATAGAGTTTTGGTACAACAACAGCTTCTTCTGCTACAATGGCAAGTTCTATTTACAACTATTTGGTACTGCGATGGGTTCCAATCTTAGCCCTGTTATCGCCAATCTAGTGATGGACAGGTTAGTAGAACATTGTGTCTCCCGTCTCCCATTTCCCATCCCATTCATTAAGAAGTATGTTGATGACATCATCACAGCCGTACCATCTGACCAGAAGGAAGTTATTCTACAGATTTTCAACAGCTACAACACCGACTTGCAGTTCACGATGGAGGTTGAAAATGAAGGAAAAATACCATTTCTCGACATGTTACTCATTCGTACAGAAGAAGGCAACATATTGTCAAAATGGTATCAAAAGCCGACATCTACAACACGATATCTGAACTACCGCTCACACCATCCGCGGCACCAGCTTATTAATCTGGCGGCAAACTTAAAAAACCGCGCTTTGAAACTCACGTCTGAATGCTTCCACCCTGAGGTCATTATGAGGATTAAACAACTACCCTAAAACCCTAGTTAATCTTATCCTAAACACTAATTCCACCAATCCTCCACGCCCCTTACCCAACAATACTTACAATTATTACTGTACGATTCCTTACATCTCTGAATTGTCACACAACATCAGAAATATGCTGACAGGACACCTGAATTTGAACATTACGTTTAAACAATACAAAACAGTAAATAATTTGTTCAGTAATACCAAACACCCCATTGACACAATGCAACGATCAAACATTGTTTACAGAATTCCATGTAAAGACTGTAACAAAGCTTACATTGGACAAACTAACAGATACCTCCACACTAGATTAAAGGAACACACAAGAAACGCAGTAAAACCAAATTTGAGCTCCAAATGTGCCCTAGTGGAACATTGTCAAAAAGAAGAACATTCTTTCGATTTTGAAGACACTAGGATACTAGCTACGGAGAAGAACTTAAACAAACGTCTCACGCTTGAAATGTTATGTATACAGAGGGATCAATAATCTGTAAATTCACAGACCGACATTCAGAATCTCAGCTCCATTTATTCTGGGATTTTGAGAAAACATTACGGACAATTATTACAATAGTTTATTCCCTGTACAAATACATTTTTGTGATATTAAATCTGTGATATTCAAATGGCTATACATATGTTGTACAATCTGGTGCTGGCCCTTGATTGGCTAGCTGTAGGTCTTTACAAATTTAGACTGTTACTCAACTTGAAACTTCTTGTATAAGTTAGTTGGTTGATAACTGTTAAGTAACATGGGTGTGTGTATGTTTTATCTATGTTTGTCGAAAGATTTCTGTAAAATAATTTACATGATTTACTTGATAAGATTTTAATACCATTTATGTAAGTCTGGTACCTGTGTTGAATGTATGTTCGAATATTTGATTGTATGTTTTGTATGTTATCAGCACCCTGATGAAGACTGATTTACAGTCGAAACGTTGGTGTATTAGTGGATTTTATTAAATGACTGCAACTCCAAATAACATCTTTCCTTTCATCAATATCCAGTCGATAAAACCAATCCTGCACTAACTAATGACTGTTGTATTAAAATAAAAAAAAAATTGCTTAACCAATCTTTTAGTAGTAGTAGAAGGAAATATGCATATAAATATAATTTTATTATAATTGTATTTTAATGTAAAAAATTAAAATTCTTTTTTTATATTTACATATAAAATAGGTTTTAATTGAACTATTAAATGTAGGGACCTTTTTATCATTAAATAAAATTTTTAATGTATATTATTGAAAATATTGGTAAAACATACAATAAACCAGGATATAGACGCTATAGAAATTTTTTCTAATACTTAACCATTGCTTGATACTTTTTATTTTATTTATGTTTTTCATTGTTAATATTATTTTATTAACTATAGTAAAGACTAGTTTTATTTATAATTGTGTTTTATAATTCTTTTTATTGTATTTTCATTTTGGCAAGGTTCGTAAAATTTGTAAAAGGAGCACTGGTATTATCAGACTTAAGTTCTTTTTTATTACCTTTTACAATATTTTACGAACCACTTTTAATGTTGGAATAATAATTAATACTTATATCAATTACATTTATTAAATATATTGCATATATTATTTAACAAATCAAATTTTACCATCATAACATTTTTTATTATTTATTTTCTTTTCATTTATATTTTAAATTCTTTCTTATTCCTTTTTATATTATTAAGTATTTCTAAATCACATTTTTAAATCATAATTATTGCTTCAACATGCTTTTATTTTATATTTTAAATTTATCATTATTGCTTTCTTATATTTTTATTTTATATTTCATATACACCATCAATAATCTTTTTTATAATATTACATGTTTTTCCGATATTCTAAAAATTTTAAATTTAAAAATTTAAGGTTTTAATGAGCTTCATATGCCTAATTCCAACCAGCCAGTATGTGGCGAATAATTTTGATAAAGTTTATTTTTAATGTATTTAATTTCTCATATATTTATTTATTAAATCACGGGCTATAATACTAAATCAAAGTACAGCAAAAATTTAAATACCACTGGTATTGGGTTTTAATGCATTATGTCCAAGCTATTGTTTTGCCATCAACCAAAGTAATTATAAATTATATGATATAAATATTATATGTACATTAAAAGGTATTTTTACCAAAAAATGAATGGTTAAATAAATTGTAGTTAATATTCGCACTTTTATAGTTTTATTAATATCAAAACCTTATTTCTCAAATTCATGCAACAGTCACAATGACTTGGAACATAACACATTAAAACCTTCAATGGTACTTGAAATTTTTACCATACTTGGCGGTTTTGTAGTATAATGCCAAAAACATAAGTACAAATTAGTATTCTGTTGCATGAGTTTTGAGATACAATGGTAGAATGGCCTGCTTGTCTATTATCATTTATTATATACTTTTGTATATTAAATGTTTTTAAATTTTACATTCATTCATTAATTATTAAATAGATTTAAATTTTTTATATGTATTTGCTAGATTTATTTAGTTTTAGTAAATTTTATTACAATGTCTTTGACTTCAATCATTAAATATTTTTTTTATATAGTTTTAAAATTAATTATAATGAAATTTATATATTACTGATATTTTGTTCATAATTTTGCAATAAGTTACGAAATGACTATGACATTGTAAATATAACAATTTTTTATCATGATATCTACTTGGTCAATTTAAATTTTTTTTAAATACTCCGCTTGTTCACAATTCAAATCTTTATTTTTAATATTTGAATCTGATAATTTTATCTGTAAGGTTTTTAATAACCTGGCAACGATACAGCATAATGTTCATCATGTGAAAAGATTGGTATAATACTTGCACTTTAAGTAAAATTTTTTGAAAATTTGTTTATGAAGTGCTCTATATAATGTTTTTGAATTTTGAAATAATGTTTATAAATATGTACTTCATATAATTTTTATACTGATTAATATTTAATTGAAATTATTTTATTATGATTTTAATATCTTGTTTAGTTCAAAATTTCTTTAAATACCACATCCGTGGTTATTCTTTCTTTAGAATTTTCGTTAATATTTGATTCCGGTAATTTAATTTTTAAGTTTCTAGATGACCGTACTCTCGACATTGCAACATATAATTGGCCGAGAGTGAAAACTGGATTTTCTAAATTAGTTCCAACAAAATTAACGTTTGACCTTGTGATTTATTAATTGTCATTTAAAATGCTAATCGAATTGGAAATTGGCGACGTTTTAAACTGAATGGTAAATTTTTATCGGTAATTAAATCAAATCTTGGTAGATAGAGTCGGGTACCTGCACTTTGCCCGGTTAATACTTTTACATCAAGGTAATTAGTTTTCATATCTTTTATAATAAATCTTGTACCGTTACATAGCCCACGTTTTGGATTCATGGATTCCAAGCGTTATTAACAAATACATAATATTTTGGAATTTGCATATAAACATACTGCCGAGCATTTACATCTGTGCTATTTAGAATAAATCACGCAGTTAAAGTTGTATTTCTTTTCGCTGCCCGTTCTACTGCTTTTTTCTCTTGACCATTAACGAAAAATACCGCCTGTTGGTATTTCAAATGAACAGCTTACTCAAATATTGTATGTGATTTATCGTGTAAGGGATATTCCAGTAGCCTCCAACAACATTCTGGAGCAGAAACATACCTCGCATCTAAATAACCGTTAATTTCATCCCATTGAATTACTTTATCTTTATCTGGTTGACCTAATTTAATACTTGCGCAGTCATGACCCTTACACAGATAATCGCAAATATATTTAACACTTTTAACCGAAGAGCATATTTCGATATTAATATGAGCTTTATACTTTTTTAGCAAATATGGATTGTAAGGTACTATCCATCTGTTATCTACTGTATATTTTACTAAACCGTTTTTCTAGAGAATATATATCTTTGCATTATTATCTGGCCGTTTGTAAAGAGGATAACCGTTAATATTTTCGTGTGTTTCGTTTCGAAATTCTTTAGGGTATCTTTTTGTGCATTAATTTTCATTCATGCAAGGTGAATATTTATTTAATATACCGCAGGGACCGTGGATCATGTGCGTTTGAACTAATTGATACAAGTCTGGTTCCCCGTCTTCATCTGGAATTTCGGCGCTTACAATTTCGTCTATTTCATCTTTGTAACGGATTTTACTTTCGCTATCTAATGTCAACAACAAATGCATATGTGGTAACCCACGTTTTTGGAATTCTATTACAAAAATAAAGGCTACGACTTTTCCAAAAATATCATCGTGAAGAATTTCATTCATCATACTTTTAATTTTTCCGTTGAAAACTCGCGTTACTATATCTGGCCGATCTGCAGAACTTTCACCTTCGCGTAACTAAATCTGGCCATTTTGGATTACACGTAACTGTTATGAACCAATTAGGTCGGCCGAATTCTCTAACAATTGACATAGCGTTCTGATACATTTTTAACATAAAACGACTGCCACCTTGGAATGTGGATGGTAAAATAACCATTGTGCCCGCCTTACCGCCCCCATTATCTGCTAAATTATTTACATGGTCCAATAACCCATTATACAGCTCTACTCTGAGGGTAGGCTGATTTAATTTAATATAAGTCAATCTTTCAGCCTCGACTTTCACGTATGCATCTACAATGTACTGCTGAGTTAGCTTTCCGGCTTCTAAACACGGATTAAATGTATCTCTAACTGCTAATCTATTCATGTAAAATTGTAGCATGCTTTGTTTTTTAATACCGTCGGCATGCTTTAGGTTCATGTTCCAGCCACATTCACCGCGAGGAAAAAGTATGGGATATGTCATGGGGTCGCAGTTTTCGCTGAATTGATTAATTCTAACAGAACCGCCTGCTCTTGGGTGAACACAAATGTCTCTATCTATTGGTGGCTCTCCGTCATTTGATGTAAAAACTACGGCCACTTCATTACATGTTGGTACATTATACCTACGCTTATCTTTTCGTCTGTCACTAACTATCCACAAATTAATTTCTGGCACTGACTGATTATTAATATTGGTCCTAGCTATTTTTCTTTCCTCTACTGCTTTTAACATCATGTACGCTTCAGAATACGGATTAATTTCTTTAATAATATCATCTAACTGCCCCATTATATTTGGTTTACACTGTTTATTGTATTCTACATTTATTCTTTTCTCTAACGCTTCCGCAAAATTTATAATGTATAACTGTGCATATTTTTCAACATTATTATTAGTTGGATATAAGGAACTGGCAGAATCATGATAAATTTGACCATGTATTCGGAAACAATATGGTCCTCTACCCGGATGCATTGAAATTTTAGCCCCAAAGGAAGCAAAAGCTAACGCACTATTGTACTGTCTAATATTATCTTTAAAATTTCTACTCTCCGCGTTATTCTTAATCATTAGACTTTTTATGTGTTCCGGAAACTCGCCTAATTGATCTGCGTTTAACTTGCCTTTACGGCAGGAGTGTGTGCCGTCCGAGGGCTTCTCATACGCGAAGTTTTTGGATGAACAGTAAGTGCACAGTGCAGACATTGGACCCAACGAATGCGGTTCAATTTGCATTCCTATACCTTTGCTAGCTAATCTAACTTTATCATTAACTTTATTTTTGCGTGCCTTTATTTTATTTTTATTTATTACATTATTTTTTAACAAACGCTCTTCTTTCTGTTCCGGTGTTTCTGTTTCAACTACTTTTTTAAAATTATCTTTTAACATATTTAAACGCCGTTCTTTATGATCAGGGGTTTCTATTTCTATAGATTTTTAAAATTAGTTTTTATCTTATTTAAACGATTTTCTCTTTGTTCTGGTGTTTCTGTTTCAGTTGTATTTTTAAAATTATTTTTTAACCTATTTAAACGATATTCTCTCTGTTCGGCTGTTTCTGTTTCTATTGAAGTTTTAAAATAATTTTTTTAATCTATTTAAACGGTTTTTTCTCTGTTCGGGTGTTTCTGTTTCTATTGAAGTTTTAAAATTATTTTTTAACCTATTTAAACGATTTTCTCTCTGTTCGGGTGTCTCTGTTTCAATTGTATTTCTAAAATTATTTTGTAACTTATTTAAACGTTCTTCTTTTTGTTCATGTGTTTCTATTTGAATCATATTTTGAAAATTATCTTTTAATCTATTTAAGCGATTTGCTTTTTGTTCAGGTGTTTCATTTTTAATGTATTTTTTGAAATTAAATTTTAATTTATTTAACCTATTTGTTTGTTGATCAAGTGTTTTATTAGCTAAAATTTTTAATTTATTTTCTTTATTTAATTTTAGACGTTTGGACCGTTCTTCAGCTGTTTCATTCTCTTTATGCTTTAAATGATTTTCTCTTAATTTCTGCTGTCGTGTTATCGGAAATAATATTAAATTACGTGTTCGAAACATATTTAAAGTATGTGACCTAAGCTTATTGATATCATAATTTTCCTGTTCCGGATTGCGGTTAAATATGATACTCGTACAAAACGCAATTGCAAACAACCCACAATCAAAAGTGTTGGTCTGCTGTTGAACCCGGACAAATTTAACTGTTGGTCTATAAGGAAACAGTCTTTGTAAATATAAACTGGCGTTTGAATTTAAACATTGAGAATTCATGCTGTCACAAATAATAATCTCTGAACCGTCATAGTACGCGGTGAACCAATGACCAATACTACCAATATTTGCACCTGGTACGAATAAAATTTGTAAGTGTGTAGTTCCTTGTTGAACTGGAATGATATGGTCCGGAGCATTTACATATACTGTAGGCTGAGGGTTGAACTTAGTCATAGAACGGACTAAAGAAAAGAAAAAGTCTATGTGTACTTCTTCTAAGTACCCTGCAGGATTTAGCAACGTGTTAATATCCTGGTCTATTAACTAAATCTGATAGTTTACTGTCCTAATTCCTACATTACCCGTTTGATTACTTGTATGTACATTATTGATATTATTGTCCGCTACTGAAATGACAGATATACTCCTACAACCTGATTGAACCTGACTATTAATAATTTTTTTTTTATATTTTCCGTATTATAATTTTTATTATTTTTTGCCGCATTTTCTCGTTGTTTTGCTTGCGCTTAAGACGTTTAATTCTATCTTTACTTGGCATTTTGTTATGTACTTTAAAATTATACAAAACGTTCTTTTCAATATTTATAATTACCAATAATTACGTCAGGCCTTCGATTATAAGTCGATCAGGTACTTTTCTGTTAGGATAATGGAATCTTGCACTCTTTCTTTTACTCTGCTGCAGTCAAGATGTAAACCTATAGTAAAATTAATATTTAAAATATATGTATAAGGACAATATACTCTCTTTAAAATTTAGCGCGCTTGATATGCTCCGCGCGCGCATCTATGACATCTGCTAGATGTCGAGATCGAACAGAGTCAACCACAGTGAGATAGAGATAGAAAGAAAACAATTTCGAGCACATTGTAGAAAAAGCATAGGTTAGAATAAAATCTATGAAAATAATTGTTTTAAACAAAGTCGTGAAAGAGAGACGAATAACTGACCTTAATTGTCGTTTCTCTTATTTACAGGTAATTTGTTAAATTTTGTATATATTGTAAAAAGTAATTTCAGGTATAATATAAAACTTTTATTTACAGAGAAACTAATTTGGTTTATTTATTTGTACAATCCCGACTTCCAATCCAAAGAACATTATAAAACGACAATTTTTGTCACAAAATGAAATTACAATTTGAATTCAGAGCTGTGGCCTCCCCTAAGGATATTAAGACTACAACAATAGCCATAACCTCAATTGGAACAGAACAAGGAGAAAAATATTCTATACCAAATGAACTCATCTATGCAGAATTTCATGAAGAGTTAAAAAAGACGAAAGGTTTCAAAAAGGTAAAAGAATCATTACAAAAAAGACATGATGTTTTGAAAATATGGATAACGCTGTCAGAAGAATTGCAACAGACATATTTGGATGAGGAAGGAAATATCCAGTTTGGGTGGAAATACTTAAAACAAATATCTCAAAAAAATATTGAAGAACAATCAGATTTGGTAAAAATATTTGAAAAATTAGTTGAAAAATCAGAAAAAAGAGAAGAAGAAAAAAATTTAAAGCACATTGCAGAAAAATTTATATTAGGAAAATTTAGTTATAAAAAAAATAATGTGAGACAATGGTTAGACACATTTGAGAAAGAATGTGAAAGATTTAAATTAGAAAAGAATGAAACAAAAATCGAATTATTGAGGGTATTTTTGGACGGAACGTGCCAAGATTGGTATATTTCTACAGTAATAAAAGGAGAACATGAAAACGATTGGCATGGATGGAAACAGGCATTAATAGAAACCTTTTCAAGCAAAGGATGGAGTAGCAGAACATATGCGCATTATTTTAAGTACAAAGAAGGTTCACTAGTACAATATGCAATAAAGAAAGAACGACTTTTATTAGAAATAAACAAGAACATGGACGCTGATACAATGATAGATAGAATTGCATTTGGTCTGCCAGAATTTATCAGAGAGAAAATTGACAGAGATGAAATAAAAGACACAAAAGATTTAATGAATGAATTACAAAAGCTTGAAGGAATAACAGAAAAAAAGAAAATATTTAAAAAAGGAAGTACATCAGAACACAAACTTAGAAATGAAGAAAAAAAACCATGCAAAACATGTGAGGATATGGGTAAAGGTGTGAGATACCACCGAGAAGAAAAATGCTGGTTTAAACTAGAGAAAAGAGAGAAGCCTAAACCTATAGGAAGTAATTCAGTACTAGAAGTAGATCTAAGTACAGAAAAAAAAAACTAATAATCACACTGTTAACCAAACTTAAGATACTAGTAGAAAATAAGATAGAGATAATGGGAACATATGACCCAGGTTCTCAAGTCTCCTTAATAAACTCGAAGCGGCTAAAAATAAAAAATAATAGAGAAGATGAAAACAAAATATTTCTTAAGTCTCTCATTGGTGTGAATCATACAAATGGATTAGTGAGAATAAAAATAAAAGTATTTAATATAGAAAAAGAAGTAGATATATACATAGTTGAAAGAGATGATTTTGAAGATTTCATAATAGGATTAGACCTAATTCCCATGTTCAAGTTGTCTTTGAATGAAGATTTAAAAGTTTTACAGAAAATAGAAAAAGTGATAGAAAAACCAAAAAAAAAACGTGAAACTAAAAATTATTCAGTAAATTTTAATGAACATGTAGAAACAGATGAATTCCAAACAAAAATAGAACATTTAGATAGAAATAAAAAGAATAGGATAGAAAGATTAATAGATAACAACAAATCAGTATTTGCAAAAGACAAATACGACGTTGGAACAGTGAATGAATACGAAGCTAGAATTATGAATGAATGACAAAAAAGAAATAGAAAAACAAATAGCCGAATTACTGGAAAAAAATTAATCCAGGAATCTTATAGTCCTTTCACTGCACCTGTCACGCTAGCGTATAAGAAAAATGAAGGAAAGTCACGTCTGTGCAAATTAAGTTTTAAAGCCTTTTGTCTTTAAAAAAAATATTTTTATTTTTCAAACACAAATAAAAATATACAGCAATTTGTTGTTATAATGTTACGACTGACTGGCGATTGCCCGTCCGTACTTATTCTAAGACATTTATAATTTTTACATTATGCTTAGTTTGCTTAATTACTAAGAGGGGATGGTCATGCGCAGTAGCAAAGTATGATACTTATAATATAACATAATTCCTCCCTTGCAAGACTTTGCTATAACGCATGATTTTAAGCTAGACGGTTTAACTCAATTTCTTTTTCTTCGAGTTTTCCCTTTTTACAAAGATATTTCTTATATTTAAATAATATTTTCCAAATACATATTAAAATAATTACAGCTAATGAAATGTGTATTACATAAGAATGGTAATTGTTGTTTAACTCAAGATTTTTTATTTTCGGTAAAACGGCTATTGATTCTTTTATTTTTTCTACTTTTCTTAAATTCATTGTTCCATTTACTTTATTTTCATAATTTATTTCTAGATTTTGTATTTGTATTTCTTTATATTGTTGATTAACAATTTCGAAAACATTTTTATTTATTTGACATTTTTCATTTGTTTTCATTTTAAAAATTCCTGTAATTTCTTTGTAGATATTTTTATGCAAACAACTAATTTGTATTTGTTGTTTGTTAGGGCTAATGATTATTATATCATTTGTATTTCTGATTTGTTGAATATCTTTTCCATGCTTATATAATGATACAGACAATTATCATCATTTTTCTTATCTATTAATTTAGAGATACATTTGCTTATTTCAAAATATTGTGTAACACACATACATATACTTATTTTCTATAAATATACAATTATTGGTTACATAATTTTCTTTACCCATTTTAAAAAACAATTTTTGATTTTCATTTATGGTTATTAGTTTTTGTTCGTTAAAATTAAAAATATCTTTATTTTGGGAAATTATTTTCAAATTATCATATGTGATAATGCTATAATGCTAGGGTGTACTTTATGTAGGGAGCAGAAAGTTCAACTTACTTCTATTTGTTTACAGAATTCATTAAGGTTTTTTATTATCAATATTAATTCTAATATTTGGTTATTTACTCCCATAATACTCTGCAAATCCTGATTTTTATTTAGTTTTTTATTATTGCTATTAATTTTTCCTGAAGAGTTTCTTCGTTATGCTTTATATTTTCTAATTGTTGATTAAACTGTTTTGAAGTATTATTTGAAATTTGTAAATTTAGTTCATTTTGTTTTTGTAACGTTATTTCATTACTTTGTATTTGTTCAAAAAGTTTATTGTATTTTTCCTCGTCACTTGAATCTTAATTACCTGTAATCGCTTTAATTACAGATCCTAGCCCGTTGACAAGACCTTGTTTAAATCTTTTATTATTTCTCAGAAATAGTTTTGTAACTTGATCGTTCAAGTCAGCATAATTATATTTTAATATATTTAAAATATTTTGGAAGGCGTATTCTTTATTCTCTAATTGTTTTTGCACTTTAATAAAAGTATTTGTAACCTTAGTAAATTCTGTTTCTATTTGGGATATATCGTAATTATAATATACTAATTGCTCGGACTCTTTTATTCTGCATTCGCCTAGTTCGATTAGATGGAATCCGTTATTTTTGGAAATGTCAGTCAGTTGTCCGTGGCATAGTCTGTAACAGTAGTCGTTGTAATTTTTACTGTTTTATTCTATTTATTCGTACGTTCTTGTCACCGTGTTCGTCAGTAATTTTTATTTTTCCTAACAAGGGGTCGTAAGCTTTCGGGGAATATTTTTTGTACAAAGGTTTTTTAATTTTGCCAATTAATCTAGGATTTTGTTTAATAAATACTTCTTGTTTATCATTTTCTTTATATCTGCTTACTTTTTCGTTCATAATTCTAGTTTTTACTAATTCATTTACCGTATTAATGTTATCTTGATGTTTGTTTAAGGTTTGGTCTAGTGTAATGTCCTGTTTGAAATATTTGTTCTGATCAGGTCCGAATAATATTTCGTTGGGTGTTAATTTGGTTGTGTTATGTTTTGTGTTGTTGTATGCTATTAGTGCGAGATCTACCTTTTGAATTAAACTTTGTTCTTTTATTCGCTCTTTTTGGTTAATCATTCGTAATGACTCTATTATTGTAGAATGGAATCTTTCGATTGCATTACTCTTTGGATTGTGGATGCAAATAAAATGAATATTAATTCCATATCTTTTTAATAAATCTTGGAGCAGTGTATTTTTAAATTCTCCTCCGCTATCTGTTATTATCTTATCGGGTATTCTATAAGTTTGGAGGTATTTAATTAATATATCACATATGGTTTTGGCTGTTTTATTAACAAGGAAATATGCTTGTGCGTGTTTTGAGCACTGGTCCATAATAGTTAAAAAGTATTTACCCTTTAATGTTAACAAATCTAAATTAATTATTTTGAAAGGTTTATCGGGGGTTGGAGTGACATTATCTGTTGCAGGTATCGGTTTTCTGTCATATTTGTTTAATTTACATAATTCACACTTGTTTATGTATTCTATAATATCTTTATTCATTCTTGGCCAATAATATTTTTCTTTCAGTGCCTGAATAGTAGCATTTATTCCTCTATGGTTCGTTATACCATTGTGAAATTCGTGAATAATTTCCAATTGTTCTTCCTCATGTTCAATGTCAAAAACTAATTTGTCAACTGCTATTATATTTATTGAATCTGTAGTAAAATTTTCTAATATGATTTTTGTTACTTTTTTATCAAGATCTTTATTAAATATAGCTAAATATCTAACTTTTGGTACAATATATTCTTTTAAAAATTTTAGCGTTTCTTCCACAAAATTATGTTCATTAAACGTTATATGTATTCTTTGTTTTTTCTTATTAAATAATTTTGTAATTTGAATATTGGTTGCTTGATTATGTGAGTCAAAAATAATTTGGTTATGTGCTATGTTTAACCGATTGTTTATATATTTAATTCCTGCTATAATATTCTCATTGTCTGAATGCACTGTGTTAATATCGTTTTGTTCGCTATTTGGTTGATCACTGACTTTTGTCAAATGGTAATTTTCTGGTAAACTAAAGACATTTATTTGAATATTAGTATCCTCAAATATTTTGTATAATTTTTGTTTTACATCTACCCACGCTAAGCCATATAAATCACTGTCTAATTTAGAAATATTTATTTCGTGTAACTCACTCATTATTAAAAAGTCTCTTAATTCTTTTAATAGCATATCTAAATTTTTTATGGAGTGTCGATCATAATGATTTTGTTTTGTTATTAAATGAATTATTATTTCTTACAAAAGTAAAGTCAGATTTTACCTATTCTTGATGAATACGTTGTATATTGTAAGCTACATGGGCTGGATTCTAGAATACCTACTAGACTTGAAATAGCAATTTTCTTGTTGCAATGTTTTCTTTTAGATAAAATATGATGAAGAATTATAAAATTCGGGCGCGGAAGCAAATATTTATATGATTTTTTACAAAAATAAAGTCAGATTTTACCTACTCTTGATGAATACGTTGTATATTGTAAGATACATGGGCTGGATTCTAGAATACCTACCACACTTGAAATAGCAATTTTCTTGTTGCAATGTACTCTTATAGCTAAAATATGATGAAGAATTATATAATTCGGGCGCGGAAGCATATATTTACATGATTTTTTACAAAAATTAAGTCAGATTTTATCTATTCTTGATGATTACGTTGTATATTGTAAGCTACATGGGCTGGATTCTACAATACATACCACACTTGAAATAGCAATTTTCTTATTACAATGTTTTCTTTTAGCTAATATGTGATGAAAAATTATAAAATTCGGGCGCGGAAGCAAATATTTATATGATTTTTTACAAAAATAAAGTCAGATTTTACCTTTTCTTGATGAATACGTTTTATATTGTAAGCTACATGGGCCTGATTCTAGAATACCTACCACAGTTGAAATAGCAATTTTCTATTTACAATGTTTTCTTTTAGCTAAAATATGATGAAGAGTTATAAAATTCGGGCGCGGAAGCAAATATTTATATGATTTTTTACAAAAATAAAGTCAGATTTTACCTATTCTTGAAATGGATATTTTTGTTAAAACATTCGTTATCATGCTTTAGGATCTATACTATGGATGGTTTTAAGCATTGGACATGCAAAAGTGACCAAAACGTGGCACCAATCAGATAATAAACATTAAATTTTCGGGTGTCATTTTAATGAATACGTTGTATATTGTAAGCTACATGGGCTGGATTCTAGAATACCTACCACACTTGAAATAGCAATTTTCTTGTTGCAATGTGTACTTTTAGCTAAAATATGATGAAGAATTATAAAATTCGGGCGCGGAAGCATATATTTATATGATTTTTTACAAAAATAAAGTCAGATTTTACCTATTTTTGATGAATACCTTGTATATTGTAAGCTACATGGGCTGGATTCTACAATACCTACCACACTTGAAATAGCAATTTTCTTATTACAATGTTTTCTTTTAGCTAATATGTAATGAAAAATTATAAAATTCGGGCGCGGAAGCAAATATTTGTCAGATTTTACTTTTCTTGATGAATACGTTGTATATTGTAAGCTACATGGGCTGGATTCTAGAATACCTACCACACTTGCAACAGCAATTTTCTTGTTGTAATGTTTTCTTTTAGCTAAAATATGACGAAGAATTATAAAATTCGGGCGCGCAAGCAAATATTTATAGGATTTTTTACAAAAATAATGTCAGATTTTACCTATTCTTGATGAATACTTTGTATATTGTAAGCTACATGGGCTGAATTCTAGAATACCTACCACACTTGAAATAGCAATTTTCTTGTTGCAATGTTTTCTCTTAGGTAAATTATGATGAAGAATTATAAAATTAGGGCGCGGAAGCAAATATTTATATGATTTTTTACAAAAATAAAGTCAGATTTTACCTATTCATGAAATGGATATTTTTGTTAAAACATTCATATTCATGCTTTACGATCTATACTATGCATAGTTTTAAGCATTGGACATGCAAAAGTGACCAAAACGTGGTACCAATCAGATAATAAACATTCTATTTTTGGGTGTCATTTTAATGAATACGTTGTATATTGTAAGCTACATGAACTGGATTGTAGAATCCCTCCCACACTTGAAATCACAATTTGCTTGTTGGAATGATTTCTTTTAGCTAAAATATGATGAAGAATTATAAAATTCGGGCGCAAAAGCAAATATTTATATGGTTTTTTTACAAAAATAAAGTCAGATTTTACCTATTCTTGGTGAATACGTTTTATATTGTAAACTACATGGGCTGGATTCTAGAATACCTACCACACTTGAAATTGCAATTTTCTTGTTGCAATGTATTCTTTTAGCTAAAATATGATGAAGAGTTATAAAATTCGGGCGCGGAAGCAAATATTTATATGATTTTTTACAAAAATAAAGTCAGATTTTATCTATTCTTGATGAATACGTTGTATATTGTAAGCTACATGGGCTGGATTCTAGAATACCTACCACACTTGAAATAATAATTTTCTTGTTGCAATGTTTTCTTTTAGCTAAAATATGATGAAGAATTATAAAATTCGGGCGCGGAAGCAAATATTTATATGATTATTTACAAAAATAAAGTCAGATTTTACCTATTCATGATGAATACGTTGTATATTGTAAGCTACATGGGCTGGATTCTAGAATACCTACCACACTTGAAATAGCAATTTTCGTGTTGCAATGTTTTCTTTAGCTACTATATTTTTATTTTGTATCTCCTAAGAATTTTACAATCTATCTATATTATATAAGATAATAAGTAAAAATATAACAGCAAATTAATTACATGAGGAGCATTTGTTCACTGACAAAAACTCGAAATATTAACTATATAATGTTAGTTAAATCTATCTACTAAATCTAATGGTTTAAAACGTTTTAATCGTCGTATGTCCTTACTGCTGTCTAAAATTTCACTACACTTGTGTTTGGGTGGGCTTTAAGTCTTTTAAGATATTTGGTACTAAATTGTTCGATTGATTCTTTTACTGTACACATGTTAAGGTCTCTGTGGATGTTTACATTTAGCACATACCAAGGAGCATTTGTAATTTTTCAGAGGCACTTAGATTGAAAGCGTTGAAGTATTTCAATATTGGAGTTGCTTGCTGTTCCCTAGAGTTGTATTCCATACGTTCAGACTGGTTTAAAGTTGCTTTTATATATCAGTAATTTGTTTTCCAGTGGCAGTTTGGAAGATCTACCTAATAGCCAATAGTTTTGCCTGAATTTTAGTCCCAGTTGTTTTCTTTTTAAGAAGATGTGTTTACGCCATGTTAGTCTTCTATCAAGATGTATTGCTAGATATCTTGTTTCTTGTGTTTGCGGTAGCAGTTGGTTGTTGAGCGTTACCGCAGGACACGTACTTTTATTCAAGGTAAAGGTTACATAGACTGATTTGGTTTCGTTGGCTTTTATTCTCCAGATTTTTAACCACTTTTCGATCTTTTTAAGCTGTATTTGAAGAAGATGTGAGGCCTCTGCTGAATTTTTATGACAAGCTAGGATTGCTGTGTCATCAGCAAATGTGGCAACTGTACAATTTGGAGTTGTTGGAATATCAGCTGTGTAAATGAGGTAGAAAATAGGTACAAGAACACTACCTTGGGGTACTCCTGATTTGATTGGGTATAATGGACTACATTCTTCTTTGTATTTTACTGTAAAATAGCTGTTTGTTAGA
Source organism: Stenolophus ochropezus (assembly GCA_035578165.1). NCBI lineage: Eukaryota > Metazoa > Arthropoda > Insecta > Coleoptera > Carabidae > Stenolophus > Stenolophus ochropezus. The sequence continues at coordinate 2,426,358 of JAQOWZ010000032.1, forward strand.
TAGGATTCTAGGATGTGATAAAAGGTATGAGGGATGTTACTTTTTAATTTATGTAGCAGGCCAATATGCCACACTTTATCGAACCCTTGCGAAACATCTATAAATGCTGCTGCACAGTAGTGTTTTCTTTCAAATGTTTTGTTTATTACGTCGACTACTCTATGATCCTGCTTAATAGTTGAGTGTTGTTTTCGGAAGCCAAACTGATGATCAGGAATTAATTTTCTTCGCATAAGTATGGGCTCCAGTCTCGTGATGAAAAGTTTTTCAAATACTTTTGAAAGTACAGGTAGTAAACTTATTGGACGATAAGATGATGTTTCCTCAGCGGGTTTCCCTGGTTTGTGTATAAGAATAATTTGAGCTACTTTCCATTGTGATGAAAAAACTCCAAGTCAACATAAGCGGCTTGGAGTCGTTTTCCAATATCCTTATACAGTTTAGCAAATCCAAACGAACGTTTTTCGAACTTATCCTTATCAGGGCCTCCACTTCTGCATTTTCCACCGATTTATTTATGTGCCAGTCGCCCGACAATTTTACTTCCCGACCGAAGTTTATGAAGTTAGGGGTGAGACCGATATCTTCTTGCGTGGAACATCTTACTGCACATCCAAGTTTCGCGAGATATTTTCCTCAAGTGCGATGATTATCCGAGACATAGGATATTAACATAGTTTTTAACACTTTGTTAATTCGTTCAGCCGAATTGGCCTGAGGGTGATAGTACGATGTATATCTTGGCTTCACATTATATTGGGTAAGAAGATTTCTATATTCGCTTGACGTAAACTGCACGCCGTTATCAGAAATAATTGTTCGAGGCACACCGAATACAAGAAATATTTTTTCTTCTAGGATTTTTGCAATTGCCGAAGCCGAAGCCTTCCGCAGCTGGAAGAACATTGCAAATTTACTGAAGCAGTCAGAAATAACCAAGATAAACCTATAGCCTTTAATGGTTGCTGGTAATGATCCCAATAAATCAGTACATATTACCTCCCAGGGTCTGTTAATGACAGAGTGACCACCCATTTGACCCGAAGCAGCCTTTTGTTCTGGTTTGGATCGCAAACAAACATTACAACATCTCACATACTTCGCAACATCTGCCTTCATTTTGGGCCAATAAAAACGTGCTAGCAGCCGGCGGTATGTTTTGAAAACGCCAAGATGACCACTAGTCGGCAGATCATGACACTCATAAATTAATTCCTTACGTTTTTCCTTAGGAATTAATTCTCTCCACTGATCTTCCTCCTCCACCATCCCGTCATAATCCAATCTAATAAATTTGTACAAACGACCATTATCAACACGATAATTTGGGTAATGCAACGGATTCTCGATAACTGAATTAAATAACTTCCGAAACCAATTATACTTAATATGATCCACATTAACACAATCAAGAACTGGAACAGCAGGAGACAACGCGTCGGGAACAACATGCTCTTTTCCCTTACGGTGTAAAATTTTGAATTTATACTGCTGGAGACGAACGGACCATCTAGCGAGTCTACCTGACGGATTTTCCAAATGATTCAGCCACAGTAACGAATAATGGTCCCTTATAGCCGTGAACTCTGTGCCCTCAAGATATGGTCTAATTTGCTCAATTGCCCATAATAAGGCTAATAATTCCTTTTCCGTAGTTGAAAAGTTTCTCTCTTGACGGGTCAGAGATCGGGATAGGTAGCATATAACCTTTTCGCCACCTTCATACTTCTGACTTAACACTGCATCGAGGCCGAAATTGGAAGCATCAGTTTGAAGAATAAATCCTTTTGTAAAGTCGGGACATGAAAGAATAGGGGCCGAAATCAGACAGTTCTTAATGTGAGACCAAGCGTCATCACAATTATCATCCCATAAGAATCGGGTATTCTTACACAATAATTTTGTCAAAGGAGCCAAGACTGATAAAAAATTCGGAATAAACCGACGGTACCATGATGCCATGCCTACCAATCTACGTATGTCTGAAACACATTTTGGAGTCGGAATATCTAAAATAGGCTTCACTTTCTCAGGATCTACATGAAGACCGTGCTGGTTAACTACGTAGCCTAAATAACGTAGCTCCTCGCGACAAAATCGGCGCTTATCTCACCCTGAAGTTAACCCTGCATTACGAATACGAAAAAGCACAACCTCAAGGTGTTTTTCAAAGGTCGCCGTAACAATCACGATATCATCTAAATAGACGAATACGTGCGGTCTAAGATCTATCCCAATAACATCATCGATGAAACGTTGCCATGTGGCGGGTGCATTATGTAAGCCAAAAGGCATACGGCGAAACTGATAAAAACCGCGATTAGGTACTATAAATGCAGTATATTGTTTCGAGGATTCCGCCATGGGTATCTGCCAATAAGCAGATTTGATGTCGAGAGATGTTAAAAATTTTGCGTCGCGTAATTTATCTAATGTTTCAGATACGTGCGGTAAGGGGTAGGCGTCTTGCTCTGTGACCTGATTGACTTTCCTATAATCCACACAGAACCGAAAGCTGCCGTCCTTTTTTGGTACGAGCAGAATAGGTGAGGCCCACGGACTACGCGATTTTTATACAATATTATTGGCGATCATGAGATCCAATTCTTTATCCACATGCGCTTGCATGGCGGGCGAAATAGGGTAGTACTTTTGTCTAATAGGCTTAGTATCTGCAGCAATATGAATCTCGTGTTCAACTAGCGAAGTACAACCGATTCGATCGCGTCCCATCCCACAGAACATTTTATCGATTAACTCATTCAGTTTACCCTCCTGGGCACTAGAGAGATTCTTACGCGGACTAATTGCATCCACCGAACAAAAGGGACTATCGGAAAACGTCCATTCTCCTTGCCATAAATCCGGCACGATGCCCATAATTTTCCAAAAATTAGTTCCTAAAATTAAAACATGCGACAAGTCTGGCACAACCATAATATCAATCACTTTAATCTGATCTCGCAAACGAATTGGCACTGAAACCATGCCCAAACTAGAACAACGTTGCCGTTCGCGACAGTACAAGTAAAACTAGTTTTAGTTAATTGTAACCCTAACTTATTTAATATTTCTCAACCAGGTTTCCCAACAATAGTACAAGAGGCTCGGGAATCCAATAACCCTAATATAGGCTTTTCTAAAATGTAAACTTCTAAATAAGGGCGCTCATCACTGTAAACATGAGCCAGTATAAAGTCTAACAAAACGTTATTTCTTCCGACCGAGTTCTAATAATCATGATGCGGCAAGCGGTCATCTGCCGCATCTAGCGACCGTTTTCCGAATCGTAGGAACATGAAGGTCAAGATCTGACAGTAACGTTTACCGCAACGAAAACAATGCTTTTTACGTGACTCGCAACAATTAACTGAGATGTGCCCCGTTTTACCACAATTCCAACAATTTCTGTTACCGCCCGGATTTCGCACTGGAGCAACGGAGACTGCAGAAGCACTAGCACGAAATTTTGAGTTCGACGAACTGCCACGGTGTGTATAGGCGAGATCAGGCTCAAGACATTTACTACGATGTGGAGGTGGAGCGAAGTTTTCTACCGATTCCTTCCTTTCGTCAACTTGTCGACATAAAGCGACCAATTCCCCGACCGATTTTACCTCCAGCCCTAGTGGCAACTGAGTTTGATAGAACGGTTGAATATTTTTCATCAAAACCTTCACTTTAAACTCTTCCGTTACTTGATCCGGTCGCAACCGCGCGAAATAGGAATTCATAATTGAGACGTACAATGCTATCGACTAGTGCGGGGCCTGCGTTCGGGATTTAACCTCCTCTAAGAGTTTATTCTCATAATCTATAGGCAAAAATGCTTCTCGCAATCCTCTAATTAGCTCATCCCAGCTACCAAATAACTGTCTATTAGCTCTATACCAAATGAGCGCATCGCCTTCGAAGAGCTCAAAAGCTGATACCAATAATTCTGGTTTTGAGACGTTCCGCGCACAGCGAAGTTCCTCAACTCTATCGAGGAAAGCGCTTAAGGATAGTTCACTAATGTTTCCGCTAAATTTCAGATTCCACTTAAAAACAGGTACGGACTTTACATGAAAGCTGGATTTACGAACATTTTGTTCGCTATCAGAGGAGTCGTGGTCAGAGTCAGATAAATGTATGTTTGACAGCGAATTATCTATAACAGTATTCACTAAAGTGGAACACATTTTAGTACTTTTAGCTTTAGTTTTTAGTTCAGATTCTAACGTCACAAGTTGTAGAAGGAGTTTACATCGGTTCTGTTTCTGATCATCGCCGTCTACAACAACACGATGAACTCTGCCCATCGAATGCAGAATTTTTGTTTGGATTTTCTTGAACTTGGACGACGTTTTGATATCTGCGAATACTGCTACCAGATCTGAAATTTCTTTAATTTTACTACTAATTGCCGTATAATCTTCTTCAAATTTAAACGGATAAGGTGGCAAAATAAAGGACGAACTTTTCTCTAAACGTAACAGTGAACGTAACGACCTTCGCATAATTTCAACCGGTTTGTCCTCTTCGATACCCCGAATATACTAATTAGTGTAAACAGTCTTAACAAGATAATCGTAAACCAATCGAAATACCCAAATAAATAGATAAAGGAAAAAAAATAAACTAGAAAACTAGGTTTATCAACAATAAGTAATAATAATCAATAAATATCTAATCCTACTCTATAAAAATAAACCAACTCGATACGCTAAGTTAGAACAAGAAGAACACTTGAGCAGATACTTTACAAAATCGAGTCTATACTTTGCGGAAATCGTGCCATTTTTTTTAAAGGACCGATGCCTCCATAAAACAGGCCCCACGTTGGGCGCAAAAAATTTGCTACGTGTACACCAGATTAGGGCATAAAATGGTGAAATATGCTACGGTACTCAGTTGTTCGAGAACACGGCCGCCAGCTTTTATACAGTGGAGAAAGGGGTGGTTAAAAAATTATAATTAGGAAAATGGGCGCCACGTGGTTGTTGTGATCAACACGGTATACAACCACAAAAATACCGATACGTCAAAAATGCTCAAGATCAGTGATGGGGAAAATATTAATTGTTGACTCAATAAAATGCTGATTAAATTTAAGCCTAAAAGCTATATTGAAAGGTATTAAATACAATTTAATCTACGCTTTAAGTGGCTCATAAAAAGTGGGCTTAGTGCTGACGAAGCACGTGTCAAAGCCCTCCAACCCATGAAGGATAAGAGCCCAAAACGGACCCGGTCCGAGGAATCAACGCCCGAAATGTCTGCAAAAAGGCAAAAAACAGATGCTAAAGGCCAACCCAGCAGTGGTGCTCCGCCTGTTAAGGCCACGTAGTCTGTGAGCTTTAAACAGGCAATCCTGGGCACACACGTCGGCATCCTGCACTATAATTTTCCAGAGGGTATTTTACAAACAGGACAGCTGACGAAAATTCAGGATGCAATCCTGGATTTAATCATTAAAGAGGCTAAAGGCTCCGTGAAGCCTAAGTTTCTAGGGACAACCTTCAAGTCCGGATGGCTGAGCGTCAACTGCGCCTAAAAAGCCACCGCCGAGTAGCTATTAGGCAAAGTCGTTAGTATAAAGCCATGGGAAGGAGCCCATCTAAAAGCTGTGGAGGAAAAGGATTTGCCAAAGTCCAGCATTGTAAATGCTTATTTCCCCAACAGCAAAGCGAATCCAACAGATCAGATATTGAATCTGATAGAGAGCCAAAACGAAGGCCTGGATACGCAGCAGTGGAGGGTTTTAAAGAGGACAGATGAGGGCTCGGCAGTGTTTCTTACACTGTCCATAGACTCGACGTCCTTAAGCACCCTTAAAAAAGCTGATTTCAAAATCAGCTACAAATTTGGCCAAACAACGATTAGGCTAAAGGGTAAAAAACCCAACAAAAAGCCTACCGACGTCACTGCCAAAAAAGCCACTACCAGCACTGCTACAGGTAAGCTTAACATAAAAAAGGTGGCAGGGAATAATGCCACCAATATTAACACTGGAAATTCCAGATTAAAAGTAGGTAAAGGTATAGAGGCTGCTTTAAAGCCTCTACCCAATCCCACACCTACACTCTCCAAGACACCACGGGCCGTCGGAATCACGCACAAAGGAAAACAAGTTCCTAGCTGCGACGTGGCTCTGAACAAAACGTGATGTCCAGCAGTAATATAAAGATGCTGCAAGTGAATCTTCAACACTGCAAAACTGCCTCTGATGTGTTGAACAAAACATTCACCACCACTAACACCGATATAGTGCTAGTTCAAGAGCCTTATGTGTATGGAGGCGTAGTAAGGAAACTTACTACACCAGTAGGTAAGTTAACCTACTGTAACGAACCAGATGTCATTCCAAGAGCAGCATTGCTCATTAAGACATCGATTAAATTCGTAACATTAAATAAATTTATATCTAGGGATTTGGTAGCTGTAGAAGCTACACTGCCTATATCAGGAGGTACGCAAGAGGTAATCATTGCATCGGCGTATTTCCCGGGAGACACGATGGAAGCCCCACCTCCGCTGGTAAGGGACCTGATCTGCTACTGCAAACATAGAAACAGAAACCTCATCCTAGGATGTGATGCAAACGCACACCATACAGTTTGGGGTAGTACGGACATAAATACAAGGGGTGAGTACCTTTTTGAATTTATTTCTAGTACTAACATAGATATAATAAATAGGGGTAAAGAACCCACTTTTATAACTAAAAACAGGTGAGAGGTATTGGACATTACGTTAGCCACTCCTCAAATTAGCTCTGAAATATATAATTGGCATGTCTCAAATGAAGCCTCAATATCGGGTCATAGATATTTTAGGTTCGAGATAAAGGCTAATAAAGAACCTAAAACTCAAATTCGTATTCCGAAACTAACAGACTGGGTCTTGTACGAAGGCCACTTAAAGTGTGAAGTGGAAGAACTTACGAAAATTAATATAAACACAATTGAGGAACTAGAAACAGCCTCTATTGACTTTCATAATGCGCTACACACAGCATATGAAAGCAGCTGTACAGTAAAGCTTCGACAAAGTAATAGGAAAGTACTTTGGTGGACTGAGGAGCTAAGTAAACAAAGAGTCACTGTTAGAAGGTTATACAATAAAACCAAAACCAGTGGCAGCGATGAGAGCTGGGAGCAATATAGAAGTGCCCTAACCTCATATAATAAAGAAATTCGCAGATCTAAAAGGAATGCATGGCGTAGTTTTTGTGAGGGCTTATCAGAAACGCCCACGGTAGCTCGCCTTCAGAAAGTCCTATCAAAAGATCATACGAATAAAATAGGCCTACTAAAGAAACCAGACGGGGACTTTACGACAGATTCAAGGGAAACATTGGAGCTTCTTTTAAGCACACACTTCCCAGGATCGTCGTGGCCAGTTGAGGAGGAGGACAATTCCTCCGGAGGTACAACTAAGCTAAGCTTAATTAACAGTTTTAACACTGCTAATAATATTTTTACAGAAAACAGAGTTGAATAGGCGATAAATACTTTCAAACCCTTCAAGACACCTGGTGGAGATGGCATTTTTCCGGCACTTTTGCTGAAATGCATAAAGGATATACTGCCAATACTCTGCGAACTATACAAGGGAAGCCTAAAGTTAGGATACATTCCCACATTGTGGAGGAAAACTAATGTAGTCTTTATACCTAAAGGTGGAAGGCGTCCAAGCGTCCAGCCTAAGTCATACAGACCCATTAGTTTATCATCATTTATACTGAAAGGTATGGAAAAGGTCTTAGATCAATACCTTAGGAATAAAGTGATAACTGCTTCACCACTAAACGTAAATCAATTTGCTTACCAAGAAGCAAAATCGACAACTACGGCTCTCCATAGCCTTGTCAATAAAATAGAGAAAACCTTCATGGCAAAAGAAATAGCTCTGGGAATATTTATAGATATTGAGGGTGCCTTTGATAACACCTCCTATAAGTCCATTGAAAGAGCTGCTAGGTCAATAGGTTTCGACCCAGCTGTTGTGGAATGGATAAAAGCCATGCTGCAAAGTCGAACGATTACAGCCTCGATAGGAGGAGAATCAGTAATGATAAAAACCAACAGAGGATGCCCACAAGGTGAGGTTTTATTACCTCTACTCTGGTGTATTGTCATTGATGACCTCCTGAATAGGCTCAATAAAGCTGGCTATTTTGCAAACGGATATGCAGATGACGTTGTAATTATGGTCAGAGGACGTAGTGACACCACTATCTCGTACCTTACACAAAAAGCTCTAAATCTAGTGCATGAGTGGTGCCTGGAACATGAACTTAGTGTAAACCCTACCAAAACTACAATCGTCCCCTTCACAAAGAGAAGGAAGCTAAATTTCAAGCTCCCTACTTGAAGGGTACTAGAATGAAGTTTTCTACAGAGGTTAAGTATCTAGGAATCATTCTAGACCAAAAACTCACGTGGAACTCATATATCATCAAGATTACAAAGAAATCAGCAGTGGCGTTAAAAAAAACATTTACCTACAGGACTTATAATTCCTGAAGATCTAACAAAAGAAAGAATGACTCTTCTAAAAGCAGCCAAGGAGAAGTTTTCCAACAAAAACGTATGGACTCATGATGGAAAAATAGTTGTCTATGTTAATTCTAAGCGGAAGATAGTGAGTAAACTTGAAGACTTAAATAAACTTTAAAAGATACTTTTTTTCGCATCCTCAGTAAATTGCAAATGTATTTCTTTTTTATTTGCAACGTAGTGTATACATAAATTTAAATTTGCAACTTTTCTCCAATATTTACTTGTCACTTAAGTATGTAAAATTATTTGCAAGGTGAAGGCCAGAGTACAATGACCTGTCTTAGCTTATACATGTACTTTTGTATTATTCTTAGTTTCTAAGTTTATGGTTTAACTATTACTTCGATTGTTTCTTTCATGTTATGATTTACTTTGTAATTTTTTTTTAAGATGTCAGTCTCGCATAATTCATTAAATGATACTAATAAATTACAAAACAAATTTTCAATAGGTAGCGTTAATGTAAGGTCACTAAATTCCAGTTTTCAAGAAGTTTGTGATATATTAGTTGAAATGGATTTTGATATTCTCTCAATTACAGAAACTTGGCTTAGTAGCACCTCACCAGCATGTCTTTTTAATATCTGTGGTTACAAGCTTGTTCATTTAGATAGATTAGTTCGACGTGGTGGTGGCCTAGCGTTCTATATTCGTGAATCAATAAATTTTCATATTTTAGATGCTAGCATAGTCCCTGAGAATAACATTGAACATTTTTGGATTCTATGTAATATAAATAATGTAAAAATTGTGGTTGGTGTTATATACAACCCAAATATTAAATTTTACAAAGATTTAGAAATACTTAACACCCTATTTACTGATTTCTTAATAAAAGCAGATTATTTAATATGTACTGGTGATGTTAATATTAATATGCTTCGAAGTGACTGTAAATATAATTTTCTTACTAATATTTTGGATGCTTTTAATATGAGACAACTTATAAAGACAGTTACTAGGCCATCATCTAATTCTTTAATTGATATTATTTGTGTATCAGATATAGATATATGTACTCACTGGGGGGTATTACCCGCAAACGAAATCTCTGATCACGATTGTGTTTACTGTATACTTAATATATGTAAGCCAAAACAATTAGATAAATATATAACCTACAGAGACTTTAAAAGCATTGATATTGATAATTTATTATATGATGCTTCCTTAATAAACTGGGATCATATTGTACACCTACATGATTTAAATGAAAAGGTTAACTTTTTAAATAGTTCCATTATTGAACTTTTTAATAAACATGCCCCTATTAAAAATATCAAAACAAATAAAAACTACGAACCGTGGATTACCCCGGTTATCAAAATAATGCAAAAGAAAAGAGATGCTGCACTCTTAAAATACAAAAATTGTAAATCTGCTGCTGCTTTACAGTACTATAAGGAGTTAAGGAATTTAACAACGGCAGCTATTCGTAGAGAAAAAAAAGCATATATAACTCAGCGTGAGTTATCAACTCTAATTTAAAAAATCCTTCTAAATTATGGCAAGGATTTAAAATTATTACTAATACTTTTTCAAACAATTCCAATAGTAATGTACCAGATTGCTTAAGTAATCCTTGTGATTACGGACAGCATATTTTACAAAAAACTGCCAATATTAATATTAATAGTAATTCACAAAATTTTTACGCAGAAAATAAATTCAATGTAAATTTGGAAAACAATTTTAATTTTACTTGCGTTGATAGCAAAGTAGTTAGTAATACTATTTCTAAATTAAAATCCAATTCTGTTGGTTCTGATGGAATTTCATTACATATGATCAAACTAATTCTTCCCTATATTATTAATTCCATTTGCCATATAATTAATTGCTCTTTTTTGGAAGGATCTGTACCGGAACAGTGGAAATGTGCTATTGTTTACCCAATAGTGAAAAAGAACAACCCTGTAACCTTTGATGATCTCAGACCTATCAGTATTCTGCCAGCACTTTCCAAGGTCATTGAAAAGATTTGTTACGCACAAATTTGCGAATACATAAATAAAAACAATATTATTCCTAATTCCCAGTCAGGATTTAGACCTGGCTTCAGCACTAACACCTGTCTGTTAAATATTACGGATGAAATCATTAAAGGATTAGATAATTCTAATACAGTTGTTTTCATACAAATAGATTTTTTGAAAGCCTTCGATCTTGTTAATTACAACTTATTATTAGCTAAACTTAAATATTACAACTTTTCACCTTCAGTAATTAAATGGTGCGAGAGTTATCTGACACATAGAACATTTCAAATTCATATGAAAAACAAAATAGATATGTCAATTAATAAGTCTAGTTTACTTTCATTAAAGAAGGGTGTACCCCAAGGTTCCATTTTAGGACCTCTGTTCTTCATTTTATATACCGCTGAAATGCCTTCTGTACTGAAATTTTGTTATATACATTCCTATGCCGATGATACGCATCTCTTAGCTATATTCTCACCTGAATCTTCAGTATCATCAGTTATTAAAATAAACAAAGATTTAGAAAAAATAGTTAACTAGGAAAACAGTCATGGATTACAGATAAATGTCAACAAATCATCTATAATTATTTTCGGTAAAAACAAAATTTCCACTCCTATAATTTTAGAGGGTAAATCCCTGGAAAGTAAAGATAGCGCTAAGTGTCTTGGTTTACAAATAGATAATAAACTGAACTTCAGACATCATTTAAATAACAAATTGCAATGTGCTAGGCTAAAATTAAGAATGTTGTATGAACATAAATATACTTTGTCACCTGATATTAAATTATATCTTATTAATTCACTAGTTTTATCTATATTTGATTACTGTTCTTGTGTTTATATACCTAATTTATACAAGATCGACATAAACAGGATTACTCTTTTTCAGAACTGTTGCCTACGTTTCGTTTTTAATATTCGTAAATATGATCACATTTCATCCTTCAGAGCTCAAGCAAATATGCTAACAATTGATGACAAAATAAAACAAGCTTTTTTAATTCTTACACACAAGATCTTAAAGAATGGAATTCCAACATACCTACGTAATAAATTAATAACAAGAATTTCTCTCTACTATCTTCGTGAGGAAAAATTATCAATTTACAAATTTAAAACAACTAAATTCAAAGCATCTTTTTCCTATATTGCCCCTAATTTATATAATAAATTGCCCGAAGCTATAAAAAATCTTTCATTTGAATCATTTAGGTTCAAAATTAAATCATGTTGGAATCAAATATCTATTGTTTTTAATTCTTAATTTGTTTTTCATGTATCTGCACTCTATATCTCTATCTTTTCTTAATATTATGATATTTAAATGTAAGGTTTATTTATAAATATTTTTGTATTGATATACTTATCTTGGGTTAAATGGAAGAACAGCCATTGGCTGAATTCCGCCCTTGACCATGAAGTCAATAAAGTACAATTATTATTATTATTATTATTATTATTAAACACATGCCGTCGGCTTCTAGGTAAAAACTGGGGACTACAGCCAAAAATGTCCCATTGGGCATATACTAGTGTTGTAAGACCCATGATCACCTACGCGTCACTTGTATGGTGGCCAAAAGTGAAACAAATCACAGCACAGGCATCACTACGGAAACTACAACGCATGGCCTGCCACAGTATTACAGGTGCTATGAGTACCTGTCCGACTGCAGCAATGGAAGTGATTCTGGGGCTAACACCTCTACACATTCAGATGAAAAAAGAGGCGATGCAACAGGCACTGACTCTCTGCAGAACGAAACACTTTATGCCCGGAGATTTTGTAGGCCACTTGGAAATTCTAAGGGAAGTACAACCAGATAAACTAGCCTTGTCTGTCTGTGATAAGATGACAACAAAATACAATTTTGACCAGAAGTATAAGGTTGTTATTGGTAATCGCCTTGAATGGGCAACGGAAAGACCTGTTGAAAGGGATTCTTTGTCCTGGTTCACTGATGGTTCAAAATTGGACACAGGAGGAACTGGAGTAGATGTGCTTGGCCCAGATTGCCGAATTAAGGAATCCATAGGCACCTGCTCCACAATTTTTCAGGCTGAGATTTATGCAATAAATCTCTGTGCTTACATAAACCTAGATAAAGGTCTAAAAGGAGCATTAATAAATATAATGTCAGACAGCCAGGCAGCTTTAAAGGCAATGAATGCCTTCACATGTAAACCAAAGCTAGTCTGGAACTGCAGGGAGACCCTCAAATTGCTATCCGAAGCAAACCCAGTCACCCTACGGTGGGCACTATGGCACGAGGGAATCCTAGAAAACGAGAAAGCTGATGACCTTGCAAAAAAAGAGGCTAAACTTTCATACCACGGGCCGGAACCTTCATGTGGTCTTCCACAAAGCCACTATAAGAAGGTGGTCAAAAACTGGGAGGAATCCGCCATATCCTCATATTGGAAAAATATTCCAGGCCTCAATCAAGCTCGGAAATTCATTTCCCCAGCTTCGACAAACGCCAAAGAGTTACTAGCTCTCAGCAAAAAGGATCTTAATATAATGACAGGAATTCTCACTGGCCACTGTCCTTTAAAGTACTATTTGCACAAAATTGGTATAGCTGAAAATGAAACCTGTCGAGTCTGTGAAGAGGACGAAGAATCGTCGGAACACATACTGTGTGAATGCCCAGCCGTAACTGTGCAGAGACTCAATCAACTAGGTAAGAGGTATCTTACGGCAGATGAGATCAAGAACTTGACTCCTGGAGGCATAATCGGCTTCATCCAAAATCTGGATATACTTCCGGAAAACTAAGTAAGGGCTGTATCACAATAGATCTTCTAGGTCGCATTGACAAAAAGCGACAAAACGCTTAAACCCTCATATACATACAATACAATACAATACGTGGCTATTAATATAATAATTGTTAATCTCGCAATAACCCAGGCGAGGTATATCTGAATGTAATTATTGGAAATAAAACCTTTTTGATTGCTTGTCAATGTCAGATGTCAATCATATTTATCTATTGTATTTTATATATAAGATAGCTATGTTCTCGCTATAGTTACTATATATGTTTATGTTAATTTCTTTGTAGTAGTCGTTGTAATTTTGTGTCAAATACATACAAAAATATCACTGCAATATAATTTCTAATTCAAGCTGCTTGTTTTATTTATAATCAAATTGATAACATCAATATGGTAGCAGAGCGTAGTTAGCGCTATAAAACAAGTGTTTAGTTTTTCAACTTGATTTCTTCATTGGACCTAAAAATGGATTTTCATGGAATTGAGAAACTACGTGGTGCTGAGAATTGGAACATTTGGAAATTTGCAGTGAGGAATTTGCTCCGCGGAACAGAGGGAGCGTATGAAGTTTGCATTGGCGAAATTACAAAACCAGAACAGTTAGTGGCTGCTGCCACTGCAGAACAACAGGCTGCCTATCAATTAAAAGTAAAAGAATAGGATAAGGCAGATCGTTCTGCAAGTAATATAATCATCAGAACACTAGAGGCACGGGTGATTGCTTTGCTAGTTGCATGTGAATCTGCAAGGGAAATGTGGATAAAGTTACATGCGGTTTTTGAACAGCAAACTAAACAGGCTGCTCATACAGTGCAGGCAGAATTTTTCAGTTTTATAATGAATCCAACTGATGATATGGTGACCCATATAGCCAAATTCGAAGGTTTAGTTCTACGTATGCAGCAGTTGAATGTAAAGCCTGACGAATCATCTTTGATGGCAAAATTATTGGAGACTTTGCCAGACGATTATGAAAGTCTTAGACAAGCATGGTGGGCAAGGTCTAGTGAACAACAAACGTTCATTAATTTAGTGGGAATTCTGACATCTGATGAACAGCGTCGAAAACAACGATGTGAAAAACAAGAAGAGTTAGCAGCATTGGTTGCAGCAAGAGGTAGAACTCAAAACAAGCAGACGAAGAAATTTTTAAATGAAAAAGAAAAAGAAAAGAAGAATTTCAAATGCTATGCATGCGGCGGAACAGGTCATTTCCGAAGAGAATGTCCAACTATGAAAAAGAAGAAAGAAACACATTTGTCAAATAATGGTCCTAATGATCAAGCATTCATCAGTGAAAGCATGAACGCAGAACTTGACAGTGATCTTTGGATTGTCGATTCAGGCGCAACAGATCATTTGACACATCACAACGAATGGTTTTCTTCATTTGAACGTTTCAAAATTCCAGTAAAAGTTCATATTGGTAACAAGACAACAATGAATGCTGTTGGAAAAGGCATGATTAAGTTTGAAGTTTCTGTCAAGGGTAAGTGGCTGTCATGTTATATGGAAAATGTTTTATACGTGCCAACTGCCCGAAGAAATGTGTTTTCAGTAACGTCTGCACTTGACAAAGGTTTGTCATTTACTTCTAACAAAAACGCATGCGAGTTTGTGAAGGATGGCATTGTCAAGGCCCAGGGTGTCCGCTTTGGTCAACTTTTCAAGATGTTGATACGAATAAAGCAACCTGAAACACCATGTATCTACGAAAGTTATCTTGCTTCAAAAGAAACTCTACAAGTTTGGCATGAACGTCTGTGTCACCAGAACAAACGCCATGTGCACAAATTTCTTCAACAACAAGGCTTGAATATTGAAGATTCTGACGAATTTTGTGGAGCCTGCGCAGAGGGGAAGCAGCATAGAAATAGATTTTATTCTCGTCAGCAGCGTGCAAAAGAAGTTGGAGAAGTAATTCATGCAGATCTCTGCGGCCCTATGGAAAACCCTTCACTTGGAGGATCGAAATATTTCGTGTGCTTCACATGCGATTATTCTAAATATAGAATTGTTTATTTTCTACAAGAAAAGTCTGAAACTGCGGAGAAGATCAAAGAAATGCTGAGTTACATAAAAAATCAGCGGGGTCAAGAAATCAAGGGATTTCATTACGACGGTGGACTTGAGTTCAACAATAAGAAAGTAAGAAGTCTTCTTAAGTCAAAAGGAATCAAATTTATTATTAGCAACCCATATACACCAGAACAGAACGGTTGCGCAGAGCGAACAAACAGGACAATAGTTGAAATCGCACGAACAATGCTTCTGTCCAAGAATTTACATAAGTCATTATGGGCGGAAGCAGTAAATACAGCTGTGTACGTACTAAACCAAACGGGACCAAGCAGCATTGAAGATAAGACACCGTATGAATTGTTTACGGGGAAGAAAATACATTTAAATAAATTCCATATATTTGGTACTCAATGTTACGTCCACGTACCTAAGGATCGCCGCAAGAAATGGGACGCAAAGGGTCACCGACGCATATTTGTTGGCTATTCTGAAGATATTGATGGTTTTCGTGTTTGGACGAAAACTGGAAATAAAATTATTAGAAGTAGAGACATCATATTTGAACAAGAAAATGGTGGGAAGACGGTAGCTATGTTTCCTGTTGAAAATGATGTAAAAGAAAAAGATAATTTTGAAGAAGAAAAAATCTCATCACAACATACTCCAATGAAACAACGACTTCGAAATCGAGATGAAATTAGTAAACCAGAACGTTTAGTAGAAATTATGTCAACAGAAGTCGATGAGCCCAGAAATTATACTGAAGCAATAAAATCAGCACATAGACAACACTGGAAGAAAGCGATGGAAGAAGAGATGACATCTCTTGATAAAAACTCAACATGGAAGCTAACAGAGTTGCCAGCAGATCGAAAAGCCATCTCCAATCGCTGGGTTCTTCGTGTCAAACGAAATAAAGATGGAAAAATTAACCGCTACAAGGCACGGTTAGTTGTACGAGGTTATAGTCAAAGAAGAGGTATTGACTACAATGAAACTTTTAGCCCTGTTGCCAGATTCGATACAATTAGATCTGTGTTGAGCATTGCAGCGAATGAAGGTCTCGAACTAGCTCAATTCGATGTAAAGACAGCTTTTTTAAACGGTCTTCTTGATGAAGAAATTTACATGCAACAGCCGGAAGGATTTGAAGATAACACTGATCGAGTCTGTAAACTTCAGAAAAGTCTGTATGGGTTAAAGCAATCTCCGAGATGCTGGAATAAAAGATTTACAGATGTTATGCTGAAGTTTGGTTTAACAGAAAGTACAGCCGATCCATGTTTGTTCTATCTAAATACTAACAGTACTAAATTAATAATAGTACTTTACGTTGATGACGGTTTGGTTGCTGCATCAAATAAAGAAGACATCGACGAATTTTTGAGGAAATTGAAAATAGAATTCGAAATTACGGTAGAACAGGTTGGTTACTACCTAAATGTGCAGATTCAACGTGATGAAGATAAATCTATTTTTATAAATCAAAAAACCTATGCAGAAACTGTTCTTCATCGTTTCAACATGGCTGAAACCAATCCAGTTTCTACACCAATAGACAAATATCTTCAAACGGAAGAAATAAATATGACAGAAGAAAGTAATACAGAAAAAATAGTAGCTCCTTACAGAGAGGCTGTAGGTTGCCTGATGTACCTAGCAGTCGCTACACGTCCAGATATTGCTTTCGCTGTAAGCTATGTGTCCCAGTTCTTAGAAAATCCTAGAAAAGAGCATTGGACAATGGTAAAGCGAATTTTGAAATATGTTAAAGGGACAATAATGACAGGTGTCAAATATAAAGTGGCTAGGCAAACAGGTGAGCTACAAGTCTACAGTGATGCAGATTATGCAAGCGATCCAACTACAAGACGGTCAGTAAGTGGTATTGTGGCCAAATACAGCGGTGGAGCTATATCTTGGGCGAGTAGACGACAGAACAGTGTGTCACTATCAACTACTGAAGCAGAGTATGTCGCCGCAAGTGAGGCTGCCAAGGAAGCTGTTTGGTTGAGTAGGTTATTCAATGAAATCGCTCCATTGATATCCGTACCTGTGCTTCTTGTTGATAATGTAAGTGCCATCAGACTAGCCAAGAACAGTGAATTTCACAAACGATCCAAGCACATAGATGTGCGTTTTCATTATGTGCGCGAACGAATCGAAGAAGGACAACTAACAATAAAACATGTGGCTGGTGAACAACAAATAGCCGATATATGTACAAAACCAATACCTCGCGTACAGTTTGAACATTTAAGATGTATGCTAGGAATGGTGTAAATACTAATTTGATTTGTAGCAGAGACACCTGACTTTGACAATTAATATAAAGTTTTAGGGGAAGTATTGGAAATAAAACCTTTTTGATTGCTTGTCAATGTCAGATGTCAATCATATTTATCTATTGTATTTTATATATAAGATAGCTATGTTCTCGCTATAGTTACTATATATGTTTATGTTAATTTCTTTGTAGTAGTCGTTGTAATTTTGTGTCAAATACATACAAAAATATCACTGCAATATAATTTCTAATTCAAGCTGCTTGTTTTATTTATAATCAAATTGATAACATCAATAGTAATAAATAATAAAAGGCTAATACTGAGATTGTCTCAGCTAGGGGATGCTGACGTACGACTGAGCAAGGACTAGATAAATAAAAAAAATCAAGCTTAAATAAACGCAACATAGACGCACGATGGTTGGTTGATCGATCAATCAAGGGTAGCGCAGGCGCAATAATTGATTTAAAACCTCGAGTCCTAACCCTAAATACTTAACAAACCCTATGTAAGTACTCCCACTGATAGTTAAAAAAAGAATACGTAAAATATTTTAAGACTCGCTTGAGCTAGAGCATTGTTAAGATACAAAATAACTCGAAAATACAAATGATCCAGAAGATCTGAATTACAATGATATCGAATAATAAATTATGCAACTACTTTAAAATACTAATGATCATATCGATCTAATAATAATACTGGATAATAAACGGTGCAATAAACTTCAAATACTAACAGACATATAGATCTGTATTATAATACTAATAAAAAAAAAATAATAAAGAATAAAATTTCAAAGTTTAGCTGGTAATGTGACTGGTCCAGTGACTCCAAGCCGTCCGATAAAATTGAGTATATCGGCTGGCCGGTTGGTGTTGAGTAGTTCCAACTTCCGACAATAGGTAGGACTCGAGCGGACAGTGGCGTCACACGAAATTTTCCAGCGAATGGCGGCGTCAAGATCTTTACCAGAACTCCCCAAATAATCTTCCCTCGCAACTATTTTCACCTCGCGGTGAAACAAGAACACTTCAGTGAATTTACGAAGTAGACGACTAACACAATAAGTTACACAGAATATTGGTTTGGTTTTACCTGAGTTCGTGGGCGGCTTGAAAGTTTTCCTAACGAATGCTTTGGTTCAAATCCGGGATTCTCCCGAGGAAATAATTTCCACAATATTGATGGTCGCACAATCCAAATAAATGGCTCAATAACTCAAAAATATAACGATAGCTACTATGCACAATCGACCAACAACTTCCAAAGTTCGTTAGCGAGTGCATGACCCGCAAAAACCAAATCTTAATTAATCTAAGATTTATGTCAAGATTCGCAATAATTTGCAAATGTACGTTGAAGAAAACCGTACACTTACGCTAGGGGGGTTGTTTCACTTAAGGCGCTACATTCCGTAAAATGAACCCGTAACACAGGATTCTACTTTAAAATACTTTTCTGATTTTCCACTCACTATGAAAAAGTCAACTAGATCAGGTATTTTATTTGGGTCAGTCGGCCAGTAGGTTGGTTCTCCAGTTGAAAGGGTTATGTAATGTTTATTCTGGATAGTTTTGAGTAATTCTCTTCCTCTTGGTGTAATGAGTCTTGATCCCCAAATTTGGTGTTTAGCATTGTAATCTCCACCAGCAATGAATTTATTTCCCAATGTATTAAAAAAGGTAGTATATTCCTCGTTTTTAATTATATGTTTCGGTGGCATATAAATTGCTGACCCTACAAAAGATTCCGATAGCGTTTCAATTTTTATATTTGTGGCTTGCAAATATTCTTTCTGGTATTTTACAAGTTCATAATGTTTAATTGAATTTTTTACAATAATTGCAGTTCCACCATGAGCCGTTCCGTCAGGATGATTTGTTGAATATATTGAATAATTTGGTATTTTAAGGTAGTTTTTATTCGTAAAATGAGTTTCTGATATAAGTATTAAATCTAGTTGGTGGTTAATAATAAATGATTTTAATTCTTGGCTATGTTGAGCCAAGCCGTTGGAATTCCATAATACAATTTTCATCTGAGTATTCATTTTATTTTTGAAATAATGTTGTTAAAATATTCAACATTGTGTCTATACGTTCCATTAGTTTACATAACATTTGTTCTAGATTTTTATTAAAATTATCTTGTGTGTTTATTTCCGGGGTAACGATTTCATTAGCTGGCGTCTCGACCTGTGAATTTTTTGCAGTATTTGCATTAATATTAGTAGGTTGCTGATTAGACATTTTTGCAACAGTTGCATATGTATTGTTATTGTTTACATATTGCGCTGGACGGATGTTGACATTATTATTTCTAGGTCGTTGAGTAATTTGTTTAATACGTAAAGTGGGATATTTTCTTTTTTGAATCTCTTTGTATATTGCGCAACCTTTATTATTTGCAGGGTGTTTTCCATCACATAAAGCACAGGTTGCATCTGTATTAGATGGTTTTCACACGTAGATGTATGATGATTATTCCCACATTTCTCACAGCCTGCTAGTCGCTCGCAGTAGTTATGGGTATGTTCGTATCTTTGGCAATTAGTACACTGTACTCAATCAACTAGGTAAGAGGTATCTTACGGCAGATGAGATCAAGAACTTGACTCCTGGAGGCATAATCGGCTTCATCCAAAATCTGGATATACTTCCGGAAAACTAAGTAAGGGCTGTATCACAATAAATCTTCTAGGTCGCATTGACAAAAAGCGACAAAACGCTTAAACCCTCATATACATACAATACAATACAATACGTGGCTATTAATATAATAATTGTTAATCTCGCAATAACCCAGGCGAGGTATATCTGAATGTAATTATTGGAAATAAAACCTTTTTGATTGCTTGTCAATGTCAGATGTCAATCATATTTATCTATTGTATTTTATATATAAGATAGCTATGTTCTCGCTATAGTTACTATATATGTTTATGTTAATTTCTTTGTAGTAGTCGTTGTAATTTTGTGTCAAATACATACAAAAATATCACTGCAATATAATTTCTAATTCAAGCTGCTTGTTTTATTTATAATCAAATTGATAACATCAATATGGTAGCAGAGCGTAGTTAGCGCTATAAAACAAGTGTTTAGTTTTTCAACTTGATTTCTTCATTGGACCTAAAAATGGATTTTCATGGAATTGAGAAACTACGTGGTGCTGAGAATTGGAACATTTGGAAATTTGCAGTGAGGAATTTGCTCCGCGGAACAGAGGGAGCGTATGAAGTTTGCATTGGCGAAATTACAAAACCAGAACAGTTAGTGGCTGCTGCCACTGCAGAACAACAGGCTGCCTATCAATTAAAAGTAAAAGAATAGGATAAGGCAGATCGTTCTGCAAGTAATATAATCATCAGAACACTAGAGGCACGGGTGATTGCTTTGCTAGTTGCATGTGAATCTGCAAGGGAAATGTGGATAAAGTTACATGCGGTTTTTGAACAGCAAACTAAACAGGCTGCTCATACAGTGCAGGCAGAATTTTTCAGTTTTATAATGAATCCAACTGATGATATGGTGACCCATATAGCCAAATTCGAAGGTTTAGTTCTACGTATGCAGCAGTTGAATGTAAAGCCTGACGAATCATCTTTGATGGCAAAATTATTGGAGACTTTGCCAGACGATTATGAAAGTCTTAGACAAGCATGGTGGGCAAGGTCTAGTGAACAACAAACGTTCATTAATTTAGTGGGAATTCTGACATCTGATGAACAGCGTCGAAAACAACGATGTGAAAAACAAGAAGAGTTAGCAGCATTGGTTGCAGCAAGAGGTAGAACTCAAAACAAGCAGACGAAGAAATTTTTAAATGAAAAAGGAAAAGAAAAGAAGAATTTCAAATGCTATGCATGCTGCGGAACAGGTCATTTCCGAAGAGAATGTCCAACTATGAAAAAGAAGAAAGAAACACATTTGTCAAATAATGGTCCTAATGATCAAGCATTCATCAGTGAAAGCATGAACGCAGAACTTGACAGTGATCTTTGGATTGTCGATTCAGGCGCAACAGATCATTTGACACATCACAACGAATGGTTTTCTTCATTTGAACGTTTCAAAATTCCAGTAAAAGTTCATATTGGTAACAAGACAACAATGAATGCTGTTGGAAAAGGCATGATTAAGTTTGAAGTTTCTGTCAAGGGTAAGTGGCTGTCATGTTATATGGAAAATGTTTTATACGTGCCAACTGCCCGAAGAAATGTGTTTTCAGTAACGTCTGCACTTGACAAAGGTTTGTCATTTACTTCTAACAAAAACGCATGCGAGTTTGTGAAGGATGGCATTGTCAAGGCCCAGGGTGTCCGCTTTGGTCAACTTTTCAAGATGTTGATACGAATAAAGCAACCTGAAACACCATGTATCTACGAAAGTTATCTTGCTTCAAAAGAAACTCTACAAGTTTGGCATGAACGTCTGTGTCACCAGAACAAACGCCATATGCACAAATTTCTTCAACAACAAGGCTTGAATATTGAAGATTCTGACGAATTTTGTGGAGCCTGCGCAGAGGGGAAGCAGCATAGAAATAGATTTTATTCTCGTCAGCAGCGTGCAAAAGAAGTTGGAGAAGTAATTCATGCAGATCTCTGCGGCCCTATGGAAAACTCTTCACTTGGAGGATCGAAATATTTCGTGTGCTTCACATGCGATTATTCTAAATATAGAATTGTTTATTTTCTACAAGAAAAGTCTGAAACTGCGGAGAAGATCAAAGAAATGCTGAGTTACATAAAAAATCAGCGGGGTCAAGAAATCAAGGGATTTCATTACGACGGTGGACTTGAGTTCAACAATAAGAAAGTAAGAAGTCTTCTTAAGTCAAAAGGAATCAAATTTATTATTAGCAACCCATATACACCAGAACAGAACGGTTGCGCAGAGCGAACAAACAGGACAATAGTTGAAATCGCACGAACAATGCTTCTGTCCAAGAATTTACATAAGTCATTATGGGCGGAAGCAGTAAATACAGCTGTGTACGTACTAAACCAAACGGGACCAAGCAGCATTGAAGATAAGACACCGTATGAATTGTTTACGGGGAAGAAAATACATTTAAATAAATTCCATATATTTGGTACTCAATGTTACGTCCACGTACCTAAGGATCGCCGCAAGAAATGGGACGCAAAGGGTCACCGAGGCATATTTGTTGGCTATTCTGAAGATATTGATGGTTTTCGTGTTTGGACGAAAACTGGAAATAAAATTATTAGAAGTAGAGACATCATATTTGAACAAGAAAATGGTGGGAAGACGGTAGCTATGTTTCCTGTTGAAAATGATGTAAAAGAAAAAGATAATTTTGAAGAAGAAAAAATCTCATCACAACATACTCCAATGAAACAACGACTTCGAAATCGAGATGAAATTAGTAAACCAGAACGTTTAGTAGAAATTATGTCAACAGAAGTCGATGAGCCCAGAAATTATACTGAAGCAATAAAATCAGCACATAGACAACACTGGAAGAAAGCGATGGAAGAAGAGATGACATCTCTTGATAAAAACTCAACATGGAAGCTAACAGAGTTGCCAGCAGATCGAAAAGCCATCTCCAATCGCTGGGTTCTTCGTGTCAAACGAAATAAAGATGGAAAAATTAACCGCTACAAGGCACGGTTAGTTGTACGAGGTTATAGTCAAAGAAGAGGTATTGACTACAATGAAACTTTTAGCCCTGTTGCCAGATTCGATACAATTAGATCTGTGTTGAGCATTGCAGCGAATGAAGGTCTCGAACTAGCTCAATTCGATGTAAAGACAGCTTTTTTAAACGGTCTTCTTGATGAAGAAATTTACATGCAACAGCCGGAAGGATTTGAAGATAACACTGATCGAGTCTGTAAACTTCAGAAAAGTCTGTATGGGTTAAAGCAATCTCCGAGATGCTGGAATAAAAGATTTACAGATGTTATGCTGAAGTTTGGTTTAACAGAAAGTACAGCCGATCCATGTTTGTTCTATCTAAATACTAACAGTACTAAATTAATAATAGTACTTTACGTTGATGACGGTTTGGTTGCTGCATCAAATAAAGAAGACATCGACGAATTTTTGAGGAAATTGAAAATAGAATTCGAAATTACGGTAGAACAGGTTGGTTACTACCTAAATGTGCAGATTCAACGTGATGAAGATAAATCTATTTTTATAAATCAAAAAACCTATGCAGAAACTGTTCTTCATCGTTTCAACATGGCTGAAACCAATCCAGTTTCTACACCAATAGACAAATATCTTCAAACGGAAGAAATAAATATGACAGAAGAAAGTAATACAGAAAAAATAGTAGCTCCTTACAGAGAGGCTGTAGGTTGCCTGATGTACCTAGCAGTCGCTACACGTCCAGATATTGCTTTCGCTGTAAGCTATGTGTCCCAGTTCTTAGAAAATCCTAGAAAAGAGCATTGGACAATGGTAAAGCGAATTTTGAAATATGTTAAAGGGACAATAATGACAGGTGTCAAATATAAAGTGGCTAGGCAAACAGGTGAGCTTTAAGTCTACAGTGATGCAGATTATGCAAGCGATCCAACTACAAGACGGTCAGTAAGTGGTATTGTGGCCAAATACAGCGGTGGAGCTATATCTTGGGCGAGTAGACGACAGAACAGTGTGTCACTATCAACTACTGAAGCAGAGTATGTCGCCGCAAGTGAGGCTGCCAAGGAAGCTGTTTGGTTGAGTAGGTTATTCAATGAAATCGCTCCATTGATATCCGTACCTGTGCTTCTTGTTGATAATGTAAGTGCCATCAGACTAGCCAAGAACAGTGAATTTCACAAACGATCCAAGCACATAGATGTGCGTTTTCATTATGTGCGCGAACGAATCGAAGAAGGACAACTAACAATAAAACATGTGGCTGGTGAACAACAAATAGCCGATATATGTACAAAACCAATACCTCGCGTACAGTTTGAACATTTAAGATGTATGCTAGGAATGGTGTAAATACTAATTTGATTTGTAGCAGAGACACCTGACTTTGACAATTAATATAAAGTTTTAGGGGAAGTATTGGAAATAAAACCTTTTTGATTGCTTGTCAATGTCAGATGTCAATCATATTTATCTATTGTATTTTATATATAAGATAGCTATGTTCTCGCTATAGTTACTATATATGTTTATGTTAATTTCTTTGTAGTAGTCGTTGTAATTTTGTGTCAAATACATACAAAAATATCACTGCAATATAATTTCTAATTCAAGCTGCTTGTTTTATTTATAATCAAATTGATAACATCAATAGTAATAAATAATAAAAGGCTAATACTGAGATTGTCTCAGCTAGGGGATGCTGACGTACGACTGAGCAAGGACTAGATAAATAAAAAAAATCAAGCTTAAATAAACGCAACATAGACGCACGATGGTTGGTTGATCGATCAATCAAGGGTAGCGCAGGCGCAATAATTGATTTAAAACCTCGAGTCCTAACCCTAAATACTTAACAAACCCTATGTAAGTACTCCCACTGATAGTTAAAAAAAGAATACGTAAAATATTTTAAGACTCGCTTGAGCTAGAGCATTGTTAAGATACAAAATAACTCGAAAATACAAATGATCCAGAAGATCTGAATTACAATGATATCGAATAATAAATTATGCAACTACTTTAAAATACTAATGATCATATCGATCTAATAATAATACTGGATAATAAACGGTGCAATAAACTTCAAATACTAACAGACATATAGATCTGTATTATAATACTAATAAAAAAAAAATAATAAAGAATAAAATTTCAAAGTTTAGCTGGTAATGTGACTGGTCCAGTGACTCCAAGCCGTCCGATAAAATTGAGTATATCGGCTGGCCGGTTGGTGTTGAGTAGTTCCAACTTCCGACAATAGGTAGGACTCGAGCGGACAGTGGCGTCACACGAAATTTTCCAGCGAATGGCGGCGTCAAGATCTTTACCAGAACTCCCCAAATAATCTTCCCTCGCAACTATTTTCACCTCGCGGTGAAACAAGAACACTTCAGTGAATTTACGAAGTAGACGACTAACACAATAAGTTACACAGAATATTGGTTTGGTTTTACCTGAGTTCGTGGGCGGCTTGAAAGTTTTCCTAACGAATGCTTTGGTTCAAATCCGGGATTCTCCCGAGGAAATAATTTCCACAATATTGATGGTCGCACAATCCAAATAAATGGCTCAATAACTCAAAAATATAACGATAGCTACTATGCACAATCGACCAACAACTTCCAAAGTTCGTTAGCGAGTGCATGACCCGCAAAAACCAAATCTTAATTAATCTAAGATTTATGTCAAGATTCGCAATAATTTGCAAATGTACGTTGAAGAAAACCGTACACTTACGCTAGGGGGGTTGTTTCACTTAAGGCGCTACATTCCGTAAAATGAACCCGTAACACAGGATTCTACTTTAAAATACTTTTCTGATTTTCCACTCACTATGAAAAAGTCAAGTAGATCAGGTATTTTATTTGGGTCAGTCGGCCAGTAGGTTGGTTCTCCAGTTGAAAGGGTTATGTAATGTTTATTCTGGATAGTTTTGAGTAATTCTCTTCCTCTTGGTGTAATGAGTCTTGATCCCCAAATTTGGTGTTTAGCATTGTAATCTCCACCAGCAATGAATTTATTTCCCAATGTATTAAAAAAGGTAGTATATTCCTCGTTTTTAATTATATGTTTCGGTGGCATATAAATTGCTGACCCTACAAAAGATTCCGATAGCGTTTCAATTTTTATATTTGTGGCTTGCAAATATTCTTTCTGGTATTTTACAAGTTCATAATGTTTAATTGAATTTTTTACAATAATTGCAGTTCCACCATGAGCCGTTCCGTCAGGATGATTTGTTGAATATATTGAATAATTTGGTATTTTAAGGTAGTTTTTATTCGTAAAATGAGTTTCTGATATAAGTATTAAATCTAGTTGGTGGTTAATAATAAATGATTTTAATTCTTGGCTATGTTGAGCCAAGCCGTTGGAATTCCATAATACAATTTTCATCTGAGTATTCATTTTATTTTTGAAATAATGTTGTTAAAATATTCAACATTGTGTCTATACGTTCCATTAGTTTACATAACATTTGTTCTAGATTTTTATTAAAATTATCTTGTGTGTTTATTTCCGGGGTAACGATTTCATTAGCTGGCGTCTCGACCTGTGAATTTTTTGCAGTATTTGCATTAATATTAGTAGGTTGCTGATTAGACATTTTTGCAACAGTTGCATATGTATTGTTATTGTTTACATATTGCGCTGGACGGATGTTGACATTATTATTTCTAGGTCGTTGAGTAATTTGTTTAATACGTAAAGTGGGATATTTTCTTTTTTGAATCTCTTTGTATATTGCGCAACCTTTATTATTTGCAGGGTGTTTTCCATCACATAAAGCACAGGTTGCATCTGTATTAGATGGTTTTCACACGTAGATGTATGATGATTATTCCCACATTTCTCACAGCCTGCTAGTCGCTCGCAGTAGTTATGGGTATGTTCGTATCTTTGGCAATTAGTACACTGTACGATTTGTCGTTTTACTCGCGGAGGTTCGAATTCAATTTTGCAGTTTAATAAATATTTAATGTCGTATACTTTTTTATTATTTTCCTGCTGTTCTAAGTCCACATAAAACATGGGAAGCGGCTGTTTAGTTTTCCAACTTTTAATATTGTGAATATTAATAACTTTGTGACCATACGACTCTATTTCAGTTTTCAAATATTCTATATCCGCAGAGTAGTGGATATTTCTTAGGACTGTTCTAAAGTTTCTTTTCTGTTTTAACTGATATGTATGAAAAGCCGTTTTTTTCTCTGTTAAGGTCTTAATGATTTTTGTATAACTCTCAGATGTATGGGGTTGGACTTTAACCTGATTGTTTGACATTGATTTTAAAAAATAATCATCCTTGGCTACTAAGTTCAATATTTCCAGTAATGGTTGCAATTTAATTATATCAGGAATAAAAATAGGTGGCGGTTTAGGTTCTCGTTTTTCAACTGTATTTTCGTCATCATTATCATTTTCTGGGTCTTGATTAGTTAATTCCTGGAATCTATTTTGAGTATTTATCCTTACCACAAAATTAGTTAGAGTTTTTTGTCTGACATTCCTGCTGTTAATTTCTGGACTGTTTCGTTTTGTTTTGTTTGATTTAACTGTTTGCCATTTGTGTTTTGTGTGTTTTGTGTTTGAGGCTGATTTTCTATTTCAGATATCTGTATAAAGGGAATTGCAGTATTAGTTTGGAGAGGATTCTGAGAAGCGTCCGTTATGGGGTTGGCTGGGGGCGTATTGGTTGATAAAAGTGTCTGAGGATAAGTCGTAGTTGGTTTTGTATTAGAATTTCTAAGTGGTGAATGGTTAACAGGCATAGCTAGGTTGGTTGGGGATGTGCCGGGTTGATTTACTAAACTTGGCTGGATCTAAGTACCAATGTTGCATTCTTAAGCTCTGGCGGCATAGATGTATTCCCGCTAGGTGGAATCAAAAAGAAGACGCCGTCTATTTTGTTATTTTCGCTATTGACTTTTCAATCTTAGCTAAAATATGATGAAGAATTATAAAATTCGGGCGCGGAAGCAAATATTCATATGATTTTTTACAAAAATTAAGTCAGATTTTACATATTCTTGAAATGGATATTTTTAATAAAACATTCATATTCATGTTTTAGGATCTATACTATGGATAGTTTTAAGCATTGGACATGCAAAAGTGACCAAAGAGTGGTACCAATCAGATAATAAACATTAAATTTTCGGGTGTCATTTTAATGAATACGTTGTATATTGTAAGCTACATGGGCTGGATTCTAGAATACCTACACACTTGAAATAGCTATTTTCTTGTTGCAATGTTTTCTTTTAGCTAAAATATGATGAAGAATTATAAAATTCGGGCGCGTAAGCAAATATTTATATGATTTTTTACAAAGCTAAAGTAAGAATTTAGCTATTCTTGAAATTGATATTTTTGTTAAAACATTCTCATTCATGCTTTTGGATCTATACTATGGATAATTTTAGCATTGGACATGCAAAAGTGACCAAAACGTAGTAACAATCAGATAATAAACACTCAATTTTCGGGTGTTATTTTAATGAATAAGTTGTATATTGTAAGCAACATGGGCTGGATTCTAGAATATCTACCAAAACTTGAAATAGCAATTTTCTTGTTGCAATGTTTTCTTTTAGCTAAAATATGATTAAGAATTATAATATTCGGGCGCGGACGCAAATATTTATATGATTTTTTACAAAAATAAAGTCCGATTTTAACTATTCTTGATGAATACGTTGTATATTGTAAGCTACATGGGCTGGATTCTAGAATACCTACCACACTTGAAATAGCATTATTCTTGTAGCAATTTTTTCTTTTAGCTAAAATATGATAAGGCATTATAAAATTCGGGCGCGGAAGCAAATATTTATATGATTTTTTACAAAAATTAAGTCAGATTTTACCTATTCTTGAAATGGATATTTTTGTTAAAACATTCATATTCATGCTATGTGATCTATACTATGGATGGTTTTGAGCATTCGCCATGCAAAAGTAACCAAAACGTGGTACCAATCAGATAATAAAAATTCAATGTGGGGGGGTCATTTTAATGAATACGTTGTATACTGTAAGCTTCATGGGCTGGATTATAGAATACCTACCACAGTTGAAATAGCAATTTTCTTGTTGCAATGTTTTCTTTTACCTAAAATATGATTAAGATTTATAAACCTCGGGCGCGGAAGAAAATATTTATATGATTTTTTACAAAAATAAAGTCAGATTTTACCTATTCTTGAAATGGATATTTTTGTTAAATCATTCATATTCATGCTTAATGATCTATACTATGGGTGGTTTTAAGCATTGGACATGCAAAAGTGATTAAAACGTGGTACCAATCAGATAATAATCATTCAATTTTCGGGTGTCATTTTAATGAATAAGTTGTATATTGTAAGCTACATGGGCTGGATTCTAGAATACCTACCACACATGACATAGCAATTATCTTGTTGCAATGTTTTCTTTTATCTACAATATGATGAAGAATTATAAAAGTCGGGAGCGGAATCAAATATTTATATGATTTTTTTACAAAAATACTGTCAGATTTTACCTATTCTTGAAATGGATATTTTTGTTAAAACATTCATATTCATGCTTTAGGATCTATACTACGGATAATTTTAGCATTGGACATGCAAAAGTGACCAAAACGTGGTACCAATCAGATAATAGAAATTCTATTTTCAGGTGTTATTTTAATGAATACGTTGTATTTTGTAAGCTACATGGGCTAGATTCTAGAATACCTACAAAACTAGAAATAGCAATTTTCTTGTAGCAATGTTTTCTTTTAGCAAAAATATGATGAAAAATTATAAAATTCGGGCACGGAAGCCAATATTTATATGATTTTTTACAAAAATAAAGTCAGATTTTACCTTTTCTTGATGAATACGTTGTATATTTTTAGCTACATGAGCTGGAATCTAGAATACCTACTACACTTGAAATAGCTATTTTCTTGTTGCAATGTTTTCGTTTAGCTAAAATATGATGAAGAATTATAAAATTTGGGCGTGGAAGCAAATATTTATATGAATTTTAACAAAAATAATGTCAGATCTTACCTATTTTTGAAATAAATATTTTTGCTAAAACATTCATATTCATGCTTTAGGATCTATACTATGGATAATTTTAGCATTGGACATGCAAAAGAGACAAAAACGTGGTACCAATTCAATTTTCGAGTGTCATTTTAATGACTACGTTGTACATTGTAAGATACATGGGCTTGATTCTGGAATACCTACCACACTAGAAATAGCAATTTTCTCGTTGCAATGTTTTCTTTTAGCTAAAATATGATAAAGAATTATAAAATTCGGGCGCGGAAGCAAATATTTATATGATTTTTTACAAAAATAATGTCAGATTTTACCTATTCTTGACAAATACGTTGTATATAGTAAGCTACATGGGCTGGATTCTAGAATAACTACCATACTTGAAATAGCAATTTTCTTGTCGCAATGTTTTCTTTTAGCTAAAATAAGATAAAGAATTATAAACCTCGGCCGCGAAAGCCAATATTTATATGATTTTTTACAAAAATAAAGACAAATTTGACTTATTCTTAAAATGGATATTTTTGTTAAAACATTCATATTCAGGCTTAAGGATCTATACTATGGATGGTTTTAAGCATTGGACGTGCAAAAGTAACCAAAACGTGGTACCGATCAGATAATAGACATTCAATTTTAGGGTGTCATTTTAATGAATACGTATTGTAAGCTACATGGGCTGGATTCTAGAATACCTACCACACTTGACATAGTAATTATCTTGTTGCAATGTTTTCTTTTAGCTAAATTATGATAAAGAATTATATATTTCGGGCGCGGAAGCATATATTTATATGGTTTTTTTACAAAAATAAAGTCAGATTTTACCTATTCTTGAAATGGATATGTTTGTTAAAACATTCATATTCATTCTTTAGGATCTATACTATGGATGGTTTTAGCATTGGACATGCAAAAGTGACCAAAACGTGGTACCAGTCAGATAATAAAAATTCAATTTTCGGGTGTCATTTTAATGAATAATTTGTATATTGTAAGCTACATGGGCTTGATTCTAGAATACCTACCACACTTGAAATAGCAATTTTCTTGTTGCAATATTTTCTTTTAGCTAATATATGATGAAGAATTATAAAATTCGGGCGCGGAAGCAAATATTAATATGATTTTCTACAAAAATAAATTCAGATTTTACCTGCTCTTGATGAATACGTTGTATATTGTAAGCTACATGGGCTGGATTTTAGAAAACCTACCACACTTGAAATAGCAATTTTCTTGTCGCAATGTTTTATTTTAGCTAAAATGTGATGAAGAATTATAAAATTCGGGCGCGGAAGCAAATATTTATATGATTTTTTACAAAAATAAGGTCAGATTTGACCTATTCTTGATGAATACGTTGTATATTTTAAGCTACATGGGCTGGATTGTAGAATAACTACCACACTTGAAATATAAATTTTCTTGTTGCAATGTTTTCTTTTAGCTAAAATATTCTGAAGAATTATGAAATTCGGGCGCGGAAGCAAATATTGATATAATTTTTTTACAAAAAAAAAGTCAGATTTTACTTATTCTTGAAATGGATATTTTCGTTAAAACATTCATATGCATGCTTTAGGACCTATACTATGGATAATTTTAGCATTGGCCATGAAAAGTGACCAAAGCGTGGTACCAATTAGATAATAAACATTCAATTTTCGGGTGTCTTTGTAATGAATACGTTGTATATTTTAAGCTACATGGGCTGAATTCTAGGATACCTACCACACTTGAAATAGCAGTTTTCTTGTTGCAATGTTTTATTTTAGCTAAAATATGATGAGGAATTATAATATTTGGGCGCGGAAGCAAATAATTATATGATTTTTTTGAAAATAAAGTCAGATTTCACCTATTCTTGATGAATACGTTGTATATTGTAAGCTACACGGGCTGGATTCTAGAATACCTACCACACTTTAAATAGCAATTTACTAGTTGCAATGTTTTATTTTAGCTAAAATATGATAAAGAATTATAAAATTCCGCCGCGGAAGCAAATATTTATATGATTTTTTACAAAAATAAAGTCAGATTTTACCTTTTCTTGATAAATACGTTGTATATTGTAAGCTACATGGACTGGATTCTGGAATACTTACTTCACTTGAAATAGCAATTTTCTTGTCGCCATGTTTTCTTTTAGCTAAAATATGATGAAGAATTATAAAACTTAGGCGCGGAAGCAAATATTTATATAATTTTTTACAAAAATAAAGTCAGATTTTACATATTCTTGAAATGGATATTTTTGTTAAAACATTTATATTCATGCTTTAGGATCTATACTATGGATGGTTTTAAGCATTGGTCATGCAAAAGTGACCAAAACGTAGTACCAATCAGAAAATAAACATTCAAGTTTTAGGTGTCATTTTAATGAATACGTTGTATATTGTAAGCTACATGGGCTGGAATCTAGAATACCTACCACACTTGAAATAGCAATTTTCTTGTTGCAATGTTTTCTTTTAACTAAAATAAGATATGAATTATAAAATTCGGGCGCGGAAGCAAATATTTATATGATTTTTTACAAAAATAAAGTCAGATTTTACCTATTCTTGATGAATACGTTGTATATTTTAAGCAACATGGGCTAGATTCTAGAATACCTACCACACTTGAAATATAAATTTTCTTGTTGCAATGTTTTCTTTTAGCTAAAATATCCTGAAGAATTATGAAATTCGGGCGCGGAATCAAATATTGATATGATTTTTTTAGAACAATAAAGTCAGATTTTACCTATTCTTGAAATGGATATTTTTGTTAAAACATTCATATGCATGCTTTAGGACCTATACTATGGATAATTTTAGCATTGGGCATGAAAAGTGACCAAAGCGTGGTACCAATCAGATAATAAACATTTAATTTTCGGGTGTCTTTTTAATGAATACTTTGTATATTTTAAGCTACATGGGCTGAATTCTAGGATACCTACCACACTTGAAATAGCAGTTTTCTTGTTGCAATGTTTTATTTTAGCTAAAATATGATGAAGAATTATAAAATTTGGGCGCGGAAGCAAATATTTATATGATTTTTAAAAAAAATAAAGTCAGATTTTTACCTATTCTTGATGAATACGTTGTATATTTTAAGCAACATGGGCTGGATTCTAAAATACCTACCACACTTGAAATAAAAATTTTCTTGTTGCAATGTTTTCTTTTAGCTAAAATATGATAAAGAACTATAAAATTTAGGCGCGGAAGCAAATATTGATATGATTTTTTTACAAAAATAAAGTCAGATTTAACCTATTCTTGAAATGGATATTTTTGTTAAAACATTCATATGCATGTTTTAGGACCTATACTATGGATAATTTTAGCATTGGGCATGAAAAGTGACCAAAGCGTGGTACCAATCAGATAATAAACATTCAATTTTCGGGTGTCTTTTTAATGAATACGTTGTATATTTTAAGCTACATGGGCTGAATTCTAGGATACCTACCACACTTGAAATAGCAGTTTTCTTGTTGCAATGTTTTATTTTAGCTAAAATATGATGAGGAATTATAAAATTTGGGCGCGGAAGCAAATATTTATATGATTAAAAAAAAAATAAAGTCAGATTTTTACCTATTCTTGATGAATACGTTGTATATTGTAAGCTACATGGGCTGGATTCCAGACTACCTACCACACTTGAAATAGCAATTTTCTTGTTGCAATGTTTTCTTTTAGCTTAAAATATGATAAAGAATTATAAAATTATGGCGCGGAATCAAATATTTATATGATTTTTTACAAAAATAAAGTCAGATTTTACCTATTCTTGATGAATACGTTGTATATTGTAAGCTACATGGGCTGGATTCTAGAATACCTACCACACTTGAAATAGCAATTTTCTTGTTGCAATGTTTTCTTTTAGCTAAAATTTTTTTTTTCTCTTAAATGGACACATGTCCTACTAATGAAACTAGTCAGAATGACTAACCATCACTTTGTCTTTAACTTTATATGGTACTAATGTCTGTATAAGTCTGTTGTATCTTCACTAATTTACAATAGTTGATTGGATAAATAAATAAATAAATATAATTACACTTTTTACCCGCACTTTACTCTGCTTTGCACTTGAAATCACTTATTTCACTGACAAACTTACAAGTTCGAAAGGTTTTGTCCTTTTAAGTCTCCTTATGATGCCTTCGTTGTTGAGTAACTGGATTGCTGCTGTATTGCTGTGTTGATGGAGCCTAGTTTCATGTTTTATTGCTAGGCGTTGAATTTCGCTACCTACGTCGGGAATCTGAAGATCTCGATGTATATCCGAATTGCGCTCGTACCATCTTGCGTTAACAATATTTCGTAACACCTTATTCTGGAACCGCTGCACTCTGTTTATGTAACATTGTTTGGCACAACCCCATAATTCAATACCGTAGGTCCAGATTGGTTTCAGGATTTGTTTATAGACTAACAATTTTGTTTGAATGGGTAGACATGAATTTCTTCCTATCAGCCAGTAAAGTTTTCTATATTTTAGATTTAGTTCTTCAATTTTCTTATTAATATGTGCATTCCAATTTAGTTTCTCTTCCAATGTCAAGCCCAGGTACTTAACAGTGTTCGACAGTGGAATAACCTTATCATTAATTGACACTGTTAGTCGGTTTATTAATTTGCGATTGGTAAAGTTGATATGCACAGATTTTGCTTCATTTAACTTTATTTTCCATGTTTCCATCCATTTAGTTATTTTGTTTGTTGCCTCTTGTAATTTTACTGTAGTTTCTTCTATTGTGGTTCCTACTGCAAGTATAGCTGTATCATCAGCAAACGTCGCTATTATTACATCACTTGCATTTGGTAGTTCGCATGTGTATAGGAGATAAAGAATTGGCCCAAGGACACTGCCTTATGGGACGCCAGCTTGGATATCTCTGAGATTCGTATATGATTCTTCTTGTTTTACTCTAAAAGTTCTGTTGGTGATATATGAATCGATTAGGTCAACATAGTTTTTAGGAAGTAGTTTACTTAATTTATGGATGAGTGCAGGATGCCACATTTTATCAAAAGCCTGTGACACGTCGAGAAACACGGCCGAGCAAATTTTTTTTTCTTCTAGAGCTTTCTCTATGACGTCTGTAATCCTGTGAACTTGGTCGATGGTGGAGTGTTTTGCCCTGAAGCCAAACTAATAATCTGGTATAATTCTACTCTCTACGATTATTGGTCTTAGCTAAAGTATGATGAAGAATTATAAAATTCGGGCGCGGAAACAAATATTTATATATTTTTTTACAAAAATAAAGTCAGATTTTATATATTCTTGAAATGGATATTTTTGTTAAAACATTTATATTCATGCTTTAGGATCTATACTATGGATGGTTTTAAGCATTGGACATGCAAAAGTGACCAAAACGTAGTACCAATCAAATAATAAACATTCAAGTTTTATTCTTGATGAATACGTTGTATATTGTAAGCTACATGGGCTGGATTCTAGAATACCTACCACACTTGAAATAGCAATTTTCTTGTCGCAATGTTTTATTTTAGCTAAAATGTGATGAAGAATTATAAAATTCGGGCGCGGAAGCAAATATTTATATGATTTTTTACAAAAATAAGGTCAGATTTGACCTATTCTTGATGAATACGTTGTATATTGTAAGCTACATGGGCTGGAATCTAGAATACCTACCACACTTGAAATAGCAATTTTCTTGTTGCAATGTTTCCTTTTAACTAAAATAAGATATGAATTATAAAATTCGGGCGCGGAAGCAAATATTTATATGATTTTTTCCATAATAAAGTCAGATTTTACCTATTCTTGATGAATACGTTGTATATTGTAAGCTACATGGGCTGGATTCTAGAATACCTACCACACTTGAAATAGCAATTTTCTTGTTGCAATGTTTTCTTTTAGCTAAAATATGATGAAGAATTATAAAATTCGGGCGCGGAAGCAAATATTTATATAATTTTTTACAAAAATTTGTAACCCTTCCTCGATGAGGATAGGATTGACAAAATTATTTAATATGGGGTTCTTTGTTAGACTGGAGACGGAACAAGTACTAGGAGATGGAGATTGAATTAAACAGAAAATACTCACGTTGAATATATAAACAAATAAATATAATGTATGTTGTTGACTGTACACTTTCGATGATAATGTATATTGTTGACTGTACACTTTCGATGTTACTCACACTTCTATTGCGTTTATCACCACTGTCTCTTATTCATTACCTTACTCTATATATACAAAAGACACAAGTGCTAAGTCAGCAAATATTAGCTTTACCTTACTCAATATTATTTATGTATCACATCCATTTCCTATTTACTTAATAGGTGCCACTAGAATGTGCTGACTTAGACTTGTTACATTCCTCCCGACTTCGAGAAATTTGCTTACTGTAAGGAGCACAATTTCCAGAAGCACTTACTTATCCTAAACTTAATGTCTCTACATGATCACTTTGTTATTTCTCTCCCAGTTGTCTGCATCGTAGCACAACACCACACATATAAATTGTTCACTTTGGAGCCCACTTCCCGTCTTGAATGATACTGAAGTGCCGCGCTGTGCCACTTGACCTTGCCGTGCAATTTTTTTTTTTTGTGTATATGATGACAACAGACCTCTTGCTGACCCCGGGTATCCATCGCTTTTCTGATCTGTAGCTCCTTGGTCTTCGTGCTGGTTGTGCTGGGACGTGATCAGTCTTAATCTAAGCTAACTAACGTTGGTGAAACCATCCTGGTTGTGTGCTTGGTTCTCTAGGGGGCGCACTAGGTGTTACAACCCCAGATATACCCACATCTTTATCGCGGTTTATATTTAATACTTCAAACTCTTGTCCTTGGTCGTGTTGACGCGTTCTGCGGTAATGGTTATTCAGAACTAGGTGCGTCAACGCGTTCCAGAGACAAGCAAATATACTAATAGTGCATCTCATTGTTCTATATAAATTAAATCCATTTATTATGGCGTCCAACAAATATTTAAAAAATTTTAAAATTGTATAAACCCCAATAAAGCCTGACATAAACATACTTATACTGGAGAACCAACCCCACATTTGTTTAGCCGTAGACACTGCCTAGCTTCTGAGATCATCTTTCGAGAAAAGGTCTAGAGTTGATAGGCCCTGGTCTACCGTATCTCGTCCTACTACCTTTCTCGTTATTATATTTGCTATGGCTTGTCGTTCTAGCCCGAAAATTAACGCATCTTGAGCCGACTTTATCTCTTTTTTTGAGTAGATGCCGGCGTTCCCCATGTCGTACAGAGGTTTGAATGTGAACTTTGGTTCTTGCTGTACCTCCAACATTTCTGGCTCGATACCCTGCGTTAGATGCGGGCTGAACCCAAGCCACTTATCTTCCACGAAGTACAGGGCTGGTGCTAGATGACTGCAATCTATCTGCTCGGCCTTGTCTTGCAGGATGTGTGTTAATGGAGTCATGAACATTTCTTCCTCATCCGCAAATATGGGTAGTTC
Source organism: Stenolophus ochropezus (assembly GCA_035578165.1). Classification (NCBI taxonomy): domain Eukaryota; kingdom Metazoa; phylum Arthropoda; class Insecta; order Coleoptera; family Carabidae; genus Stenolophus; species Stenolophus ochropezus. The sequence continues at coordinate 2,464,156 of JAQOWZ010000032.1, forward strand.
GTTGTAGCATTCTTCTACTCTCCGAATTTTCACTACCCTTGGTGTACATTGCATAATGTGGATGACTTCGCCCATGACTCGCCCTACATACCCTAACTTATTTTTAATAAGGGTGCTTACTGCATTTGGAGCTAAGGGAGCTAGTAACAGTCGATTTCGCAACATGTCTCGCTCGAGTAGACAATGCCTGTGAATTACGTCACTATACATGTCTCTCATTTCTCTTTGCTTGCAGTCTCTTTTAAAATGGTCAGTGGCCCCACAAGTGTAACATTTTTTTTTCTATTTTTGGTGGATTCTTGTTTACAGCTCCGATTTCTATTTGTCCTATTCTTTCACGTAGGATTTCCATTTCTTCTCTTTCTGCCATCATCACGGCGTCGTCAAATAACAAGTTTTCCTGTGCGTCCATTATTGCCCGTATATATCTTTTTATTTCCATTTTTAACCCTGTTTTAAATTGATGCATACATATTTTATCTACGAAATTCTGTTCCACGCCTCCTTGTTGCAATAATTCTCTGTTTAGTTGCCGTAACCTCTGAGCGAATTGTTGTACAGTTTCGTTCGGTGTTTGTGTACAGTTAGATAAGTCATTGTAAATTTGTCCCGGTAATCGTTTTTTTGAAAATCTGTCTAGAAAATGTTGCGCGAATTCTTTCAGTGATAGAGTTTTACTGTGAAGTTCTGGTTTGTTCATGTACAGTTCGAAAGCCTGGCCTGTTAGTCTTATTCGCACCAGATCAACTGTGTCCTGGTCTGTCCATTCCTCAATGTCTTTTCGTATTTTAACTTTTGCAAAGTATTCTTCCGGATTTTCCCCGCAAAATTCATCCAAAACATTTGCTGCCATACTGAACTTTATTTTTGATACGTTGAAGCGACTCTCTAACTCTTTGATGACCTTTCCCGAATTTTCCCCGTTTGCCATGTTTTGTTTATGATATTAACTGACAACTTCTAATACTTGTCGTTCCACGAGTGAACCCCGAAAGGTTACTCTAATCTGACAAAAAAAATTCCCGAACCGCTGCCACCAATTTGTAACCCTTCCTCGATGAGGATAGGATTGACAAAAATATTTAATATGGGGTTCTTTGTCAGACTGGAGACGGAACAAGTACTAGGAGATGGAGATTGAATTAAACAGAAAATACTCACGTTGAATATATAAACAAATAAATATAATGTATATTGTTGACTGTACACTTTCGATGATAATGTATATTATTGACTGTACACTTTCGATGTTACTCACACTTCTATTGCGTTTATCACCACTGACTCTTATTCATTACCTTACTCTATATATACAAAAGACACAAGTGCTAAGTCAGCAAATATTAGCTTTACCTTACTCAATATTATTTATGTATCACATCCATTTCCTATTTACTTAATTGGTGCCACTAGAATGTGCTGACTTAGACTTGTTACAGATTTTATATATTCTTGAAATGGATATTTTTGTTAAAACATTTATATTCATTCATTATGATCTATACTATGGATGGTTTTAAGCATTGAACATGCAAAAGTAACCAAAACGTGGTAACAATCAGATAATGAACATTCATTTTTCGGGTGTCGTTTTAATGAATACGTTGTATATTTTAAGCTACATGGGCTGAATTCTAGGATACCTACCACACTTGAAATAGCAGTTTTCTTGTTGCAATGTTTTATTTTAGCTAAAATATGATGAAGAATTATAAAATTTAGGCGCGGATGCAAATAGTTATATGATTTAAAAAAAAAATAAAGTCAGATTTTTACCTATTTTTGATGAATACGTTATATATTGTAAGCTACATGGGCTGGATTCTAGACTACCTACCACACTTGAAATAGCAATTTTCTTGTTGCAATGTTTTATTTTAGCTAAAATATGATGAAGAATACTAAAATTTAGGCGCGGAAGCAAATATTTATATGATTTTTAAAAAAAATTAAGTCAGATTTTACTTATACTTGATGAATACGTTGTATATTGTAAGCTACATGGGCTGGAGTCTAGAATACCTACCACACTTGAAATAGCAATTTTCTTGTTGCAATGTTTTCTTTTAGCTAAAATATGATGAAGAATTATAAAATTCGGGCGCGGAAGCAAATATTTATATAATTTTTTACAAAAATAAAGTCACATTTTACCTATTCTTGATGAATTCGTTGTATATTGTAAGCTACATGGGCTGGATTCTAGAATACCTACCACAATTGAAACATAAATTTTTTTGTTGCAATGTTATCTTTTAGCTAAAATATAATGAAGAATTATAAAATTCGGGCGTGGAAGCAAATATTTATATGATTTTTTACAAAAATATAGTCCGATTTTACCTATTCTTGAAATGGATATTTTTGTTAAAACATTCATATTCATTCATTATGATCTATACTATGGATGGTTTTAAGCATTAAACATGCAAAAGTGACCAAAACGTGGTAACAATCAGATAATGAACATTCATTTTTCGGGTGTCGTTTTAATGAATACGTTGTATATTGTAAGAAACATGGGCTGGATTCTAGAATACTTACCACTCTTGAAATAGCAATTTTCTTGTTGCAATGTTTTCTTTTAGCTAAAATATTATAAATTATAAAATTTGGACGCGGAAGCAAATATTTATATGATATTTTACAAAAATAAAGTCAGATTTTACCTATTCTTGATGAAAACGTTGTATATTGTAAGCTACATGGGCTGGATTCTAGAATACTTACCACACTTGAAATAGCAATTTTCTTGTTGCAATGTTTTCTTTTAGTTAAAATATGATGAAGATTTATAAATTTCAGGCGCGGAAGCAAATATTTATATGATTTTTTACAAAAATAAAGTCAGATTTTACCTATTCTTGATGAATACATTGTATATAGTAAACTACATGGGCTGGATTCTAAAATAAATACCACACTTGAAATAGTAAATTTCTTGTTGCAATGTTTTCTTTTAGCTAATTTTAGTTGAATAATTATAAAATTCGGGCGCGGAAGCAAATATTTATATGATTTTTTTACTAAAATAAAGTCAGATTTTACCTCTTCTTTAAATGGATATTTTTGTTAAAACATTTATATTCATGCTTTAGGATATATACTGTGGATAATTTTAAGCATTGGACAAGCAAAAGTGTACCAAAACGTCGTACCAATCAGATAATAAACATTCAATTTTCGGGTGTCATTTTAATGAATACGTTGTATATTGTAAGCTACATGGACTGGATTCTAGAATACCTACCACACTTAAAATAGCAATTTCTTTATTGCAATATTTTCTTTTAGCTAAAGTATGATGAAGAATTATAAAATTCGGGCGTGGAAGCAAATATTTATATATTTTTTTACAAAAATAAAGTCAGATTTTACCTATTCCTGATGAATACGTTGTATATTTTAAGCTACATGGGCTGGATTCTAGAATACCTATCACACTTGAAACAGCTATTTTCTTGTTGCAATGTTTTCTTTTAGCTAAAATTTGATAAAGAATTATAAAATTCGGGCGCGGAAGCAAATATTTATATGATTTTTTACAAAAATAAAGTCAGATTTTAACTATTCTTGTAATGGATATTTTTGTTTAAACATTCATACGCATGCTTTAGGATCTATACTATGGATAATTTTAGCATTGGGCATGAAAAAGTGACCAAAACGTGGTACCATTTAGATAATAAACTTTCAATTTTCGGGTGTCATTTTAATGAATACGTTGTATATTGTAAGCTACATGGGCTGGATTCTAGGATACCTACCACACTTGAAATAGCAATTTTCTTGTTGCAATGTTTTCTTTTAGCTAAAATATGATAAAGAATTATAAAGTTTGGGCGCGGAAGCAAATATTTATATGATTTTTTTAAAATATAAAGTCAGATTTGTACCTATTCTTGATGAATACGTTGTATATTGTAAGCTACATGGGCTGGAATTTAGAATACCTACCACTCTAGAAATAGCAATTTTCTTGTTGCAATGTTTTCTTTTAACTAAAATAAGATAAAGAATTATAAAATTCGGGCGCGGAAGCAAATATTTATATGATTTTTTACAAAAATAATGTCAGATTTTACCTATTCTTGATGAATACGTTGTATATTTTAAGCTACATGGGCTGGATTCTAGAATAACTACCACACTTGAAATATAAATTTTCTTGTTGCAATGTTTTCTTTTAGCTAAAATATCCTAAAGAATTATGAAATTCGGGCGCGGAAGCAAATATTGATAAGGTTTTTTTTACAAAAATAAAGTCAGTTTTTACCTATTCTTGAAATGGATATTTTTGTTAAAACATTCGTATGCATGCTTTAGGACCTATACTATGGATAATTTTAGCATTGGACATGAAAAGTGACCAAAGCGTGGTACCAATCAGATAATAATCATTCAATTTTCGGGTGTCTTTTTAATGAATACGTTGTATATTTTAAGCTACATGGGCTGGATTCTAGACTACCAATCACACTTGAAATAGCAATTTTCTTGTTGCAATGTTTTCTTTTAGCTAAAATATGATAAAGAATTATAAAATTAGGGCGCGGAATCAAATATTTATATGATTTTTTACAAAAATAAAGTCAGATTTTACCTATTCTTGATGAATACGTTGTATATTGTAAGCTACATGGGCTGGATTCTAGAATACCTACCACACTTGAAATAGCAATTTTCTTGTTGCAATGTTTTCTTTTAGCTAAAATATGATAAAGAATTATAAAATTCGGGCGCGGAAGCAAATATTTATATAATTTTTTACAAAAATAAAGTCAGATTTTTCCTATTCTTGATGAATACGTTGTATATTGTAAGCTACATGGGCTGGATTCTAGAATACCTACCACACTTGAAATAGAAATTTTTTTGTTGCAATGTTTTCTTTTAGCTAAAATATAATGAAGAATTATAAAATTCGGGCGCGGAAGCAAAAATTCATATGATTTTTCACAAAAATATAGTCCGATTTTACCTATTCTTGAAATGGATATTTTTGTTAAAACATTTATATTCATGCTTAAGGATCTATACTATGGATGGTTTTAAGTATTGGACATGCAAAAGTGACCAACACGTAGTACCAATCAGATAATAAACATTCAAGTTGTGGGTGTCATTTTAATGAATACGTTGTATATTGTAATCTACATGGGCTGGATTCTAGAATACCTACCACATTTAAAATAGCAATTTTCTTGTTGCCATGTTTTCTTTTAGCTAAAATATGATAAATTATATAATTCGGGCGCGGAAGCAAAAATGTATATGATTTTTTACAAAAATAATGTCAGATTTTACCTATTCTTGAAATGGATATTTTTGTTAAAACATTTATATTTATGCTTTAGGATATATACTGTGGATGGTTTTAAGCATTGGACAAGCAAAAGTGACCAAAACGTCGTACCAATCAGATAATAAAAATTCAATTTTTGGGTGTCATATTAATGAATACGTTGTATATTGTAAGCTAAATGGACTGGATTCTAGAATACCTACCACACTTGAAATAGAAATTTTCTTGTTGCAATATTTTCTTTTAGCTAAAATATGATGAAGAATTATAAAGTTCGAGCGCGGAAGCAAATATTCATATAACTTTTTACAAAAATAAAGTCAGATTTGACTTTTTCTTGAGATGGATATTTTTGATAAAACATTCATAATCATGCTTTAGGATCTATACTATAGATGGTTTTAAGCAGTGGACAGGCAAAAGTGACCAAAACGTTTTACCAATCAGATAATAAACATTCAATTTTCGGGTGTCATTTTAATGAATAGGTTGTATATTGTAAGCTACATGGGCTGGATTCCGTAATACCTACCACACTTGGAATAGCAATTTTCTTGTTGCAATGTTTTCTTTTAGCTAAAATAAGATAAAGAATTACAAAATTCGGGCGCGGAAGCAAATATTTATATGATTTTTTACAAAAAAAAGTCAGATTTTACCTATTCTTGATGAATATGTTATATATTGTAAGCTACACGGGCTGGATTCTAGAATACCTACCAAACTTGAAATAGCAATTTTCTTGTTGCAATGTTTTCTTTTAGCTAAAATATGATGAAGACTTATAAATTTCGGGCGCGGAATCAAAAATTTATATGATTTTTTACAAAAATATAGTTAGAATTTAACTATTCTTAAAATGGATATTTTTGTTAAAACATTCACATTTATGCTTTAGGATCTATACTATGGATGGTTTTAAGCTTTGAACATGCAAAAGTGACCAAAACATGGTACAAATCTGATAATAAACATTCAATTTTCGGGTGTCATTTTCATGAATACGTTGTACATTGTAAGCTACTTATGCTGGATTCTAGAATACCTACCACACTTGAAATAGCAATTTACTTGTTGCAATGTTTTCTTTTAGCTAAAATATGATAAAAAATTATAAAATTCGGGCGCGGAAGCTAATATTTATATGATTTATTACAAAAATAAAGTCTGTTTTTCCTATTCTTGAAATGGATATTTTTGTTAAAACATTCATATTCATGCTTTAGGATCTATACAATGGAGAATATTAGTGTTGGACATGCAAAAGTGACCAAAACGTGGTAACAATCAGATAATAAACATTCAATTTTCGAGGGTCATTTTAATGAATTCGTTGTATATTGTAAGCTACATGGGCTGGATTCTAGAATACCTACCACACTTTATATAGCAATTTTCTTGTTGCAATGTTTTCTTTTAGCTAAAATATGATGAATTATTGTAAAACTCGGACGCGAAAGCTAATATTTATATGATTTTTTTAAAATCTAAATTCAGAGTTTACCTATACTTGATAAATACGTTGTATATTGTAAGCTACATGGGCTGGATTCTAGAATACCTACCACACTTGAAATAGCAATTTTTTTGTTGCAATGTTTTCTTTTAGCTAAATAATGATGAAGAATTATAAAATTCGGACGCGGAAGCAAATATTTATATGATTTTTTACAAAAATTTACTCTAATTCAACCTATTTTTAAAATGGATATTTTTGTTAAAACATTCATATTCATGCTTTAGGATCTATACTATGGAGGGTTTAAAGCATTGGACATGCAAAAGTGACTAAAGCGTGGTACCAATGAGATAATAAATATTCAATTTTCGGGTGTCATTTTAATGAATACGTTGTATATTGTAAGCTACATGGGCTGGACTCTAGAATACGTACCACATTTGAAATAGCAATTGTCTTGTTGCAATGTTTTCTTTTATTTAGAATATGATGAAGAATTATGAAATTCGGGCGCGGAATCAAATATTTATATGATTTTTTACAAAAATAAAGTCAGATTTTACCTATTCTTGAAATGGATATTTATGTTAAAACATTCATATTCATGCTTTAGGATCTATACTATGGATGGTTTTAAGCATTGGACATGCAAAAGTGACCAAAACCTGGTACCAATCAGATAATAAACATTCAATTTTCGGGTGTCATTTTAATAAATACGTTGTATATTGTAAGCTACATTTGCTGGATTCTATAATACCTACCACAATTGAAATAGCAATTTTTTTGTTGGAATGTTTTCTTTTAGCTAAAATATGATGAAGAATTAAAAACTTCGGGCGCGGAAGCAAATATTTATATGGTTTTTTACAAAAATAATGTCAGATTTTACCTTTTCTTGATGACTACGTTGTATATTGTAAGCTACATGGGCTGGATTCTAGAATACCTATTACACTTGAAATAGCAATTTTCTTGTTGCAAAGTTTTGTTCTAGCTAAAAAATGATGAAGAATTATAAAATTCGGGCGCGGAAGCAAATATTTATATGATTTTTTACAAAAATAAAGTCGGATTTTACCTGTACGTGAAATAGATATTTTTGTTAAAGCATTCATATTCATGCTTTAGTATCTATACTATAGAAAATTTTAGCATTGGACTTGCAAAAGTGATCAAAACGTAGTACCATCCAGATAATAAACATTCAATTTTCGTGTGTCATTTTAATGAATACGTTGTATATTGTAAGCTACATGGGCTGGATTCTACAATACCTACCACACTTGAAATAGCATTTTTCTTGTTGCAATGTTTTCTTTTAGCTAAAATATGATGAAGAATTATAAAATTCAAGATGAATACGTTGTATATTTATTTATTTATTTATTTATTTATTTATTAATCAAATCCTACAGAACACGAAGTTCCAATTACAAGATGTTATCTAATGATAACAAATATCAAGCCTTGCAAAAAATAAACAAATACGGAAGAAGAGTAAACATATAAAAAGTAAATTAATTACGTAAGCATTAAAAATTACAATAATAATAATAATAGCTCTACTGCTAAATGCTAATATACGATAATAACAAAATACAAGATTTTTACACATGAACGAATATAAGCAACACCTAAGATTTAAGAAGAAACTAAATATTTAACTAAATTAAACCTAAATACATAAAATGAAGAATCAAATACATCAATGTTACTAGGAATATTGTTGTAGATTGAACACATTTGCCGGATAGGCATAGCGATATTACAATAAAAAGTTAGTTTATTTCTTGATGTTATACGGGGAACATTTATCGGGAGATGGCCAAGTATAAAACTGTCATTAATGCTATTGTTCAAAACTTTGTACAAAAATAAGCATGACTGTATTTTTCTGCGACTCTCTAATGAAACTATATTTTGTTCGGATAATAATGATTCGTAAGTAATATCAAAACTGGGATAATGATTATACTTTTTGTAGTAACAAAATTTAGTAAACCGTTTTTGAACTGATTCAATTCGAAGGATATATTTGTTATATATAGGGTTCCATACTTGTAAACAATATTCCAGTTTCGATCTTACTAACGAAAAATATAGTCTTTTCAAAGCCAACAAATTATTAAATGATTTACATGAGCAAATGTGCGAATGAAAATGAAGTTTTTTGTGAAAAATAACACCAAGATCCTTATACTGTATAACCCGTTTAAGATATGAGTTATCCATTACATAAGGATAAGTATAAACAATTTTTTTTACTAGATAGCTCATAATCTTACATTTACTGAAATTGAAAAGTAATTTTGAGTTTTGAGACCAAGCTAATAAACTATCTATATCATTTTGCAATAGTATACAATCTTCTAAAGAATTAATGGTTTTGAAAATTTTCAAATCATCAGCGTAAAGCAGCACTTCAGAATTTCGAACAATATCTACAATATCATTTATGAATAAAATGAATAAAAGAGGACCAAGGTTCGAACCTTGGGGAACACCAGAAGTGTCAATAAATGTATTAGAATAGTAGTTGTTAAGTTGAACTGACATTTTACGACAATGTAAATAGGAACTAAGAAAAGAAATTAAATCAGCAGAAAAATTGAAATTATTATTTAGTTTATGGAGGAGAACAGAGTGATCAACAGTATCGAAAGCTTTTCTAAAGTCAGTGTAAATAACATCGACTTGAGAATTATCATGAAGTGAGTTTAAAGCATACTCGGTGAAATTGATTAGATTAGTGTTTGTAGATTTACCTTTAACGAAACCATGTTGCCGAACAGATAATAAATTATGAATATTAGTGTAGATGTGTTTGTAAATAATAGACTCAAAAATTTTTGAAATATTCGATAAAATTGCGATAGGGCGGTAATTGGAAATATCAGTAATGTCGCCAGATTTAAATATAGGGCAGATAAATGATGATTTGAGAGTGGAAGGAAAGACATTAGTTTTTATGGACAAATTAAATAAATAGTGAAGAGGTTGAAGGAAAAAGTGACTGCATGCTTTTATAATAAAGGATGGGAGATTATCTGGGCCAGGATTACGAGTGTTTTTTAAAAGTTTAATTGCAGTTAAAATATCATCTTCCGAAATATTCGGTATATTAATTGAATTATACATACAACAATGAGGATTAGGGGAAGAAATTTCATTTACATTATTTGGAGGAACATAAACACTTGAAAAAAAGTCGGCAAAGCCTTGTACAATCTCGGGAGTGGAATTATAAGAATGGTTGTTGAGGTGCATGGAGCCAGGAATTCGCGAAGTACGTTTCTTGTTATTTACATATGTCCAAAACTTACTGGGATCTGATGATAATGTATTTTCAATACTTTCCAAATAATTTTTCTGTTCAAATTTGATATGTTTTTTAATAAGGGAACGTAAACGATGGAATTCAGATAAATAATGGTCATTTTGGTGAAGTTTATACAGTTTATGATATTTATTTTTTTGTTTAATTAGATTAATAATAGTAGAATTACACCACGGCGGATATTTTGGCGAACGTCTTGTATTAAATGGAACACATTTATCTAAGATATTATAGATTATTTCATAAAATTTTTGAAAAGCACTGTTAACGTCATCATACTGTTTAAGAATATTCCAATCTACCCGAGAGAGCAAACTATATAGTAAATCGTAATTAGCTGCAGAAAAATTGTATGATAATGAAGTAATGTTATAAGAAGAGTTTGAAATTTTGCTGTTAGTATTTAATGATATTGAAAGTGCGGGATGATGTTTATCTTCATCAACAATTGGGTCAAAATTTTTAGCAACAGAGCAAGGTAAATTTGACACAACCACATCTAATAATCTTCCAAAAAAATTCGCTACATGATTATATTGTGATGCATTTAAATACGAGGAAAAGTTTAAAAATTTTGACGTATAAATATTTATAGTTAACTGTTGATCACAATGTATAAGTTTATTTATATTTAAGTCACCAACAATTATAAAATTAGTATTTAAAGTACATAAAAAAGTTTCAAGAGAATCGAAAAGATAACTTTGTTGCTCTAGAGAGACAGGTGGAGGTAAATAAAAACAATAATATATATGAAGACAGTAGATGATAGAAACACTTTAGTACATACAAGATCGGAAATAGAAGAAGAGTGCAATGGAATATTAACTGGGGAAGATTTATATTTATTATTAACAGCGCACAAAACACCACCACCACGTTTTTTGCCACTCCTAAGTGTGTCCCTGTCTTTTCTGTAAACATCATATTGTGATGGAAACAATTCGGAAGTGTGTACAGTATTATTGAGCCATGTCTCAGTTAAGCAAACTATATCTAACTCACAAGTGGCAATATTGTTATAGAAAGTATCTAACTTGGTATTCCTCTGACATTTTGGTAATATAAGTTAATTGTTGACATGAAAGTGTAAAATAAAAATATAAAAATAAAGTAATAGGTTTTTTTAGCAGTGTATAGATCTGAGGTGTGACAGGTGACAACTGTTTACTGAGAGCGGTTATTGACCCACGTTATTAAGTGACAAATAGTAGCAGAAACTGAGAGTTTAATTAAAATTAAAATAATAAGCAGAAGTTTTAAAAAGTTTATCTTTTAACAGTAGAGATTTGATTTTTTGATTTTTATTTAAGATTTACCCAAGTATATAAAAAAAAAACACGCACAAAAGAAAGAGAAAATTTCAAATACAAATATATATATATATATATATATATATATATATATATATATATATATATATGTATATTTGAATGCTCGTATATACAGGGTGAGTCTGGGAAGACGCCCCCCCCTTTAACTTTTTTATTATAAGTAATAGAAAAAAATGGCTTTTATAAAAGTTTTATTATTTTACATATACTAGTTGATGGCAGATGTAGATATTTTTTATACAGTCAGGTTTACAAGATACGACTATCAACTTTTATTTTTCAAATGGCAACCTATAATTATTTTAATAAAATAGAAACCCCCATTTTTTTCTCTTTTCAACGATGTATTAACTTTTATTAATGTATTTGAGAAATTTCGAGAAAAATGAGATATTTAAAAATATTTGAAATAATTATTAAATAAATATTATAGGTGGCTATATGAAAATAAACAAAACGTAACAATGTAAAACAATTAAATTAATGTCAAAAATGTATACATTTGTTTGTTACTTACTGAGAAGGATGTTTACCCGATTTCGAGAAACATAGCCAGCTATGATATTTGTTTAAAAATTATTTCTGACATTTCTAAATGATCTCATTTTTCTCGAAATTTTTCAAATACGTTAAGAAACGTTAATACATCGTTGAAAAGAGAAAAAAATTGCGGTTACTATTTTATTAAAATAATTATAGGTTGTCATTTGAAAAATAAAAGTTTATAGTCGTATCTTGTAAACCTGACTTTATAAAAAATATCTACATCTGCCATCAAATAGTATATGTAAAATTATAAAACTTTTATATGAGCCATTTTTTTCTATTACTTATAATAAAAAAGTTAAGGGGGGGGGCGTCTTCCCAGACTCACCCTGTATAGTAATACAAACATATGCAAATGACGTTCCATAAAAAATAATTATAAAGTAACTTCATGAAAATCCAATAAAACAAGATGATTCACCCTTTTAATAACACCACCAAGTTTATAAAAAATAATTCCATCTTTCGACCAAACGTTCTTAAAACCAAACTTCTTCGATGCTAACTTTAATTGTTCTAGTCTGGTTTTGGTCAAGTCCTTTTTAATGCTAATATCACTACCGCGTAGTTTTTTACGATTACCAATCACTATAGATCTATGTTTGTAAGAGGTAAATTTGATACTGATAGGGCGGGGAGTAGATTTAGTGTTCGAAGTAGAAATTGAAGAATTAAAACGTTTTTTACCAGTACGATGACATCTGTCAATGATTGGGGTAACACTAACACTTAATTTATCTTGCAACACTGCACACACTAATTCTTCAGTTTTCTCATTGTCCACCTCAGGTACACCAAAAACACGTAAGCAGTTTCTTCGGGAGTACTGCTCCTGCTGATCTAATCGGTCCTCCATAAGTTTGACATTCGCTGATAAGTCGGCAATGATGCCTTCATAGAAGGTTTTTTGTTGCTCCAACTTCTCGTTGAATTTTTCGAGAATTTTGTCAAATAATTTATTGACAAAGATGTCATTAGTCAACAAAGAGCTGATTGTTTGCTCAACAATGATTGACATATTTCGGGTGCCCATAGTTTCACACACTATATTTATTTATTTATGCGGCACTAAAAACAATATACCGGAACGACAGCAAAACACGTCTATTCACTGCAAGGCATAGGCATATAAATTATTGTAAGCTACATGGGCTGGATTCTAGAATACCTACTACACTTGAAATAGCAATTTTCTTGTTGCAATGTTTTCTTTTAGCTAAAATATGATAAAGAATTATAAAATTCGGGCGCGGAAGCAAATATTTATATGATTGTTTACAAAAATTAACTCAGATTTAACCTATTCTTGAAATAGATATTTTTGTAAAAACATTCATATTCATGCTTTAGGATCTATACTATGTATGGTTTAAAGCATTGGACATGCAAAAGTGACTAAAACGTGGTACCAATCAGATAATAAACATTCAGTTTTTGGGTGTCATTTTAATGAATACCTTGTATATTATAAGCTACATGGGCTGGATTCTGGAATACCTACCACACTTGAAATAGCAATTTTCTTGTTGCTATGTTTTCTTGTAGCTAAAATATGAAGAAGAATTATAAAATTCGGACGCAGAAGCAAATATTTATATGATCTTTTACAAAAATTAAGTCAGATTTTACCTATTCTTGATGAATACGTTGTATATTGTAAGCTACGTGGGTTGGATTCGACAATACCTACCACACTTGAAATAGCAATTTTCTTTTGCAATGTTTTCTTTTAGCTAAAATATGATGAAATATAAAATTCAGGCGCGGAAGCAAACATTTATGTTTTTTTACAAAAATAAAGACAGATTTTACCTAATCTTGAAATGAATATTTTTGTTAAAATATTCATATTCATGCTTTTAGATTTAGATTTAGATTTGAGGTGGAGGGTGGATAAACTCCACGTGCACTGAGGCCTCACATATGGGCCCATTGTACTGCCTCCAGGTGCACAGCTCCCTAGCTATCTTGAAGCCATTCTACGCTACGGAAGAAGGCTAACAAGTTGGCAGGTGGGGTTGTGCTGAGTGTTGCCTCGGAAGGCCACATATCCCCAAGCATGGAACCTCTTTTTAATGATAAAGTGGGGCATTCCTGAAGAATGTGCTCCACTGTTTCATCATCCATATCACATCCTCTGCAAAGTGAGGTGTTTGAGATTTTTATACGATGCATGTGCTTGTTGAAACGACCATGCCCTGTAAATACTTCAATAAGGAGTTTGAGATTGTTCCTCGAAAGCCTTATTAGGTAATTAGCCAGCTTGAAAGTTGGCTTAAAGATAAAAGATTTCGTCTGTTTGCAGTTAGATCTAGTGTTCCAACTAGCTGAAAATTTGTCGAAAGTAATGGTTCGAATGATGTTATGAAGAGTCGATTTACTTAGCGGCAAGATGGGCTCGGGCCCACAAGGTGGGGTAGATGAGCCTTGCTTTGCTAAATAGTCGGCACGAATGTTACCTTCATTGTCACTATGTCCTTTTACCCATATGAGTTCAAGAGTATTATCTTGGCATACGTTTGACAGGGCGGTGTGACAGAGTTCAGTTAAACCTGAGGTGAATTTAAAACCATTCAGGCTTTGAAGAGCTGCTCTACTGTCAGATGCTATCCTTATATGCTTATTTAGAACGTTGTGTTCTTTAATCAGCAATGCACTATGCAGGATCCCCAGCATTTCTGCTTGGAAGACAGTAGCATATTTGCCTAGTGGAATACTGACGTCCAGGTTCATTTGTTCAGAGAAAATGCCTGAACCGGAGCCTTTCCCATTTTTGGAACCGTCAGTGGAAATTAGAATGTCGGGATTTGATGATATCTGACAGTCTAGTATAATCCGATAGGGTTTATCAAAGTATAATTTTGGAGCAATGCAGTCAGTGTTCATTTGCAGAAGAGGAGCACTTTGAGCTGCTTCTTTGAAAATAGAACAATGCCTGCAACTTGGTCCTATTTTGGGCCAGTGGCCTAATTGTGAGAGGCGTAGGACTGCTTTCAGCGCGACTTCCTCTATGTGAAGGTTTAGAGGAGGAAGGCATAGAAGGACTTCCATTGCCGCTGTTGGTGTGGTGCGCATTGCACCGGTTATGGCTAGACATGCCAATCTTTGAACATGTTCTAGTTTTGATATTGCTACGAATTGTTTGATTCTGGGCCACCAGACAAGAGCTCCGTAGGTGATCATTGGCCTGATTATGGATACGTATAACCATAAAGCGAGTTTTGGAGTTAGACCCCAGGTTTTACCTAAGATCCGTCGACACTGCCAGAATGCTATGCAGGCTTTTTCAACTTTGTAGTTTAAATGTAGACTCCAGTTAAGTTTGCTGTCAATTATGACTCCCAGATATTTGACGTTACTGGACAAACTTAGAGACTGATTGAATATTTTTGGCATTGTGAGAGTGCCAATTTTCCGCTTTCTTGTGAAAAGAACCATTTCAGTTTTGGCAGGATTTACCGAAAGAGAGTGGTCTTTGCACCAGTTTTCAATGAGTTTGAGAGCAGCGCTTGCTAGATTTGCAAGGATGTTCTCAAATTTTCCGTTTAGCAGGACAGTGATGTCGTCTGCATATCCAATAGAGTGATATCCATTGTTGTTGAGGAGTAGCAGAAGATTGTTTACTAATATCGCCCAAAGAAGGGGTGACAGAACACCACCTTGGGGACAGCCTCTTGTAACATAGCCTCTTATGGTTGTTTCTCCAGAGGAGAATTCGATCGCCCTATGTTCTAGCATGAACTTTATCCACCTGATAAGAGGAGATTCTACTTCATGGAACTCTAGAGCATGGACTATAGAGTTGAAGGTAGCTTTGTCGAAAGCGCCTTCTATATCTATGAAAATACCCAGGGAGGAATTGTTGTGTTCCAAAGAGTTTTCGATCCTGCTAACCACAGCATGAAGAGCAGTTTCGGTCGATTTTCCCTGAATATAAGCATGTTGGTTGGGGTGCAGCGGATTTTGAACCAGTGCAGTTTCCCTTATGTATCTATCACAAAGTCTTTCCAGAGTTTTAAGAAGAACTGAGGTAAGGCTTATTGGGCGATATGATTTAGGTATTGAGTAGTCTACGCGTCCGGGTTTGGGAATGTAAACTACTTTAACTTCCCTCCATCCTATAGGGACATATGCGAGGGTAATGCAAGCTCTAAAGATCCAAACCAGGTAAGGTGTTAATTGCTTGCAGCCCCATTGAAGAAGGGCTGCAACAATACCATCTAGACCTGGTGATTTATAAGGCTTTAGGGAGTTTATTGCCCAGGTTGTGCGTGTCTCATCAATGATTACCTTAGAGAGCTCGAGCGCCTCCTCTGAAAAGGAGTGATCGTTGTCCTTCCAGGTACATCTTTCAGAGATCACACAGCCGGGGAAATGACATTTTAGAAGTATTTCATTGTTTTCAATGATTGAGGAAGCGAAGGTGCCATCTTCTTTTTTGAGGCAGCCTAGCTGTTGGTTTGGTTCTTTGCAGAACATTTTTTTCAAGCGAGCTACGGGGGCAGATTTGTCAATATTGCTGACATATTGTTGCCAGGCGTTCCTTTGCCTTTGCCTGATAGCTTTTTTGTATTTTGTTTTCTCCAATTTGTACGAGAGCCAGTCAGCTTCCATTTTGGAGTTTTTGGCTTTGTTGAACAATTTTCTAATAGAAGTTCTCATTTTACTCAATTCCTTGCACCACCATGGGGCGTTCTTTGAGTTAATTGTACTTAAGGGACATGCCCTTTTATATGAATTGATAAGAACGTGCTGGAGTTTGCTGACGCAATCCTCAAGCGAATCCTTGCTAATTTGATTTGGGATATGACATCCCTCTATTCTAGAATGAAGAAGATCTAGGAATAGAGTTTTGTCTGTTTTCCTGGGGTTCCGAAAGACCTTTTTATCAATATGCTTAGCGTTCAGCGTAAAGTGAATTGATTTGTGATCAGACATTGAGACATCAGGTGATACATACCATCCTGATATGTCATTAGATATCTTAGGTGTTGCCAGGGTGATGTCAATCCTAGATTGTGCACGAGACGTGACGAAAGTAGGTTCATCGCCTTGGTTGAGAATTTCTAGATTGGTACTAGTGATGTATTCACATAAAGATTTACCTCTGGGGTTAATGTCTTTGCTGCCCCAGACAGTATGGTGTGAGTTAGAGTCACATCCTACAATTAGATGTTTGTGATTTTCTTCACAAAACTCGACCAGTTTGACAAGTTCAAGGCTAGGAGGTGATTGTGAAGAATCTGAGGGAAGGTAGCAGGAGGCAAGAATGATGTCTTCCTTGCTGTTGTTTGTGACTTTACTAAGAAGGATGGCAGTAATATCACGTGTACACAGGTGTTGGAGAATAACAGCCTGAAGGTTGTTAGGCACTACTATACATGTCCTCGGATTTTCAATACCAAAACCTGTAAAGGTAAAGGTATTTTTGTCGCCTAGTCCACAGATCTTTGATTTTACAATCCAGGGTTCTTGAACCAGGGCTATACTGTGCTGCCTACTGTCTAGGTGTCGTCTCAATATTGAGGTCGCCGCCCGACAGTGTTGCAGGTTTATTTGGATGAAGGATAGAGGTGAAGAAGAGGGAGATTTAGGATTGGGATGGGTCATTTAAGGTTTCAGATGTAAGGAGGAGAGACTCGAGCTCCTGCAGTTCAGCATCCTCTTTGGAGCAAACCTCCATTGAGGTTGCACTCTGCGAGGACTGAGCTGCGGTCCCAGGGGTTGGTTGAGGTGGTACTGAACTACCAACCTTCAACTTGACGGTGAGGGAGGAGAAAAGATACCGAAGTTTCTTCCCTCTCTCCGTAAGGGTTTTGGCATCCTCTTCGTTGACGCCGAAGACTAACAATCTGCCCAGTGGTTTCTCCTTAGGTGCATCATGAAAGACGCACCAGTTGGAAACCTTGAGGTCTTTGTTCTGAGCTGCCAGCCTCCGAAGGACAGTCTGCCTGTCATCGGCTTTACCCGGAATCCAGACAGCTGCCTTCACCAACCGAGGAAGGCAGTCCAGGCCAACGACCTCAAGTTGGGCGTTGTCCCAAAGGGGGGGGAGTTTGCTCACCGCAGATTTCAGCCATTCCAGGGAATGGTTGTCACCGCAGGTGATGCGAAGAATTTCCCCGGAATGAAGCCATCCATCGAAGACAGGAGGCTGTTCTTCATCCTTCAGGGTAAATAATGCGGTGTCCAGTTGTTCATACAGCCGGTCCTGCAGTATCTGCACCTGAGAGGAGGAGGTCTTCCCAAGGGGATTACTGCGACAGATGATCGCCACTTTCAGATGTCTCTTAGAGGCATCTGCGTAGCTCACACTTGAGGCAGGGGGTTTTGCTGATGGGAGAGGGCGGTTTCTTTTCCTGACATTGGGAGAAGGTTCCGACCCTTCCGATCGTTGGCGTTTGGTGTTTCCTGGGCAGCCAGCCGTCTTCACCGGTTTAGACGATTGTCTAGAGCCAGCGGGGTTAGCTTTTCCCAAGTGCACCGAAGACGCGGAAGGTGGTTTGCCGGCTGAGTTAGCTTTCGCCAGCTCAGCTTCACGTGCCTTCTTCCGACGTTTTTGCTCCGCTCCGCTAATGCGGTGCCTCTTGGGCTTGGGAGCAGTTGATGGGGTGTCCGACGACGCACCCATTGGTAATGGGGTGTCCGAAGACGCACCCACTGGTGTTGTTAGCGGTGTATCCGAAGACGCGCCCGCTGGGGTTATGGTGGTCTTTACAAATCCATCCATGGGGAAAAGAAGCTTCATCTCACCAGCGCTCCACCCACCAGGGAGCCCCAAAAGGGGACGTTGAACTTCAACGCCAGAGCCTACCGGTGAGATATAGCCTCCAAGGATGACAAACACACGAGGAGGTTGCCAGTCAGCCAGAGGAAAGCGACCAACAATCCAACGGTGGCTGGGCCCCCTGCGTGTCCGCAGTCCCCAGAGACTCACCCTGACGGCGGTCTGACCCGACGTCGCAGCCGGTTGATCGAGGTGGGTTAGTCTCGACCGCCCGTCTAGGTGAAATCAGGGCCAAAGTGGAGTGTTGTCTGACGACTCAGCCACCAGGATTCCTTCATCCGACCGACACGGGTTGCCACGCACGGCACAAACACGTGGGAGGATGGTCCGCGGTGACAGCCTTGGCTAAGCCCATGCCGGGGTTTTAAGCCCAGAGGGTCAGCGTATAGCTGTCACTAACCATGACTTGCGAAATGGCCGTTCCCCTATCCGCCACCTGGGGACGCGCCCGGTAGTTGACCTCAAACCTCGGGATATTCATGCTTTATGATCTGTACCATGAATGGTTTTAAGCATTGGACATGCAAAAGTGACCAAAACGTGGTACCAATCAGATAATAAACATTCTATTTTCGGGTGTCATTTTAATGAATACGTTGTATATTGTAACATACATGGGCTGGATTTTAGAATACCTACCACACTTGAAATAGCAATTTTCTTGTTGCAATGTTTTCTTTTAGCTAAAATATAATAAAGAATTATAAAATTCGGGCGCGGAAGGAAATATTTATATGATTTTGCACAAAAATAAAGTCAGATTTTACATATTCTTGAAATGGATATTTCTGTTAAAATATTCATATTCATGCTTTAGGAACTATACTATGGAAAAATTCAGCATTGGACATGCAAAAGTGACCAAAACTTGGTAGCAATCAGATAATAAACATTCAATTTTCGGGTGTCATTTTAATAAATACGTTGTATATTGTAAGTTACATGGGCTGGATTCTAGAATACATACTACACTTGAAATAGCAAATTTCTTGTTGCAATGTTTTCTTTTAGCTAAAATAAGATAAAGTATTATAAAATTCGGGCGCAGAACCATATATTTATATGATTTTTTACAAAAATAAAGTCAGAATTTATCTATTCTTGATGAATACGTTTATAATGTAAGCAACATTGGCTGGATTTTAGAATACCTACCACACTTGAAATAGCAATTTTATTGTTGCAATGTTTTCTTATAGCTAAAATATGATGAAGAACTATAAAATTCAGGCGCGGAAGCGAATATTTATATGATTTTTTACAAAAATAAGGTCAGATTTTACCTATTCTTGAAATGGATATTTTTGTTAAAACATTCGTATTCATGCTTTAGGACCTATACTATGTATGGTTTAAAGCATTGGACATGCAAAAGTGACTAATACGTGGTACCAATCTGATAATAAACATTTAATTTTCGGGTGTTATTTTAATGAATACTTTGTATATTGTAAGCTACATGGGCTGGATTCTAGAATACCTACCACACTTGAAATAGAAAATTTCTTGTTGCAATATTTTCTTTTAGCTAAAATATGATGAAGAATTATAAAATTCGGGCGCGGAAGCAAATATTTATATGATTTTTTACAAAAATAATGTCAGATATTACCTATTCTTGATGAATACGTTGTATATTGTAAGCTACATGGGCTAGATTCTAGATTACCTACCACACTTGAAATAGCAATTTTCTTGTTAAAATGTTTACTTTTAGCAAACATATGATGAAGAATTATAAAATTCGGGCGCGGAAGCAAATATTTATATGATTTTCTACAAAAATAAAGTCAGATTTTACCTATTCTTGAAATGGATATTTTTGTTAAAATGTAACACTGTTTTCTAAGGATATCGGCACCATCAAACTGTAGCACGTGCTTTTAATAACTTTGATTAATACCAACTTCTAACAATCTTACAGGACCTCTGCTACCAGTTTGTGACCCTCTCCTTAATAGAGTAGGTATTACAAAATATATATAAATGGGTTCTTTGTCAGACCGGACACGGAACAAGTACTAGGAGATGGATATTGAATTAAATAGAATACTAATATTTGTATGAAAATATAAATAATATAATAAATAATGTTTTACAATTGGTTTCTTCTCTAATGACACTTCTGTCCACCACCGCCGTCTGCCACTGAGTATACCACTCTACTTCTGGCTTCTCTTTTTCTCTTCTCTATCCTTTTACAACCATTACCTTACACTATATATACTATGAACAAGTACTAAGTCAGCAAATATTAGTTTTACCTTTACACAACACTATTTATGAATTAATCAATTGACCTATTAACATACTTTATTGGTGCCACTAAAATGTGCTGACTTAGATTTGTTACATTCCTCCCGCCTTCGAGAAATTTGGTTCCTGTAAGGAGCACAATTTCCAAACGCAACTTATCCTACATTTAATGTCCCTATATAATACAACTATAAATTTACACTAGATTCCACCTCCCATTTTGAACATCTGGAACTCGATCTGGAATGTCCCCTCATGGTCTGGCACCTTACATCCATCAAAATCCTCTCGCGGTGCTGCGGCTCCCTGATCTTCCCGGTTACAACCTCACCGCTAGCTGCGCTGGCACGTGATTGGTCTTGACAGTCTTGACGCTTCCTTACCATTTCCTCTGAGGACGGCGAATCAGACGGCTCTTTAATCCTCCAAGACAAGCAATTCAACTGTAGTTTGTCCTCGATCCATCTTTTTTTTGAAACATTTATTTTTTTAAACCTTGTATATTTAAAGTTTACAATACTCATTTTCCAACAGCCCTTACGGCCCATTGGTATCCTCCTTCCGAAGCATATTCTCGTATTCTTTTTTAAACTTTGCCTACACAAACCTTGTAAGACACATCTTCTAGTCCATCGTTATCTTCCTCCCGCGACACATTCTCTTATTCTCTCAATTACAGTAATTCTTGTACCCTTTTAAGATCCTCGATTCTTTTTTTTC
Source organism: Stenolophus ochropezus (assembly GCA_035578165.1). Taxonomy (NCBI): domain Eukaryota; kingdom Metazoa; phylum Arthropoda; class Insecta; order Coleoptera; family Carabidae; genus Stenolophus; species Stenolophus ochropezus. The sequence continues at coordinate 2,485,903 of JAQOWZ010000032.1, forward strand.
TACTATGCACTCATTTCTTTACGTAGCGTCAACTCCCGGACCTACGATAACTACTTCATGTGGCCTTGTTGCAATATCGTATGTTGCTGATTCCACATTTGCTGTTGTCAGCATTTTTCCCACTGTACTGCTTGCTAAGTTGAATGTCCGTCTGCTTCTTATCCGTTCCTCAAAAATTAAATTCAATTCAAGACTGTCAATGTTTCCAACTCTTTTTTTTATTATTAATTTGTTTTTTTTTTTACTGTGGTATCTCTTACCTTGGTTCGGCGGTGGTAAGCAGAAGGCCATATTGAACTAAATTTTTAATAAATAAGTGAATCTCCAACTCTAAGTTTACGTTTGTTTTTCGTTTTTCCGTTAGAGCATTTTTAAATTTTGATGTAAATCAACAACTCATAATACTTGTCGTTCCGCGAGTGAACCCCGAAAGGTTACTCTAATCTGACAAGAATTCCCGAACTGCTGCCACCAATTTGTAACCCTTCCTCGATGAGGATAGGATTGACAAAAATATTTAATATGGGGTTCTTTGTCAGATTGGAGACGGAACAAGTACTGGGAGATGGAGATTGAATTAAACAGAAATACTCACGTTTGAATATATAAACAAATAAATATAATGTATATTAAAAACGAAGACGGTTACTGGAAATCAACCACTCTTTATTGTATTCAGCCTCTACAGTTTCGACCCCACATGGGTCTTCTTCAGGAGATGAATATATATATATATATATATATATATATATATATATATATATATTTAAATTCATCTCCTGAAGAAGACCCATGTGGGGTCGAAACTGTAGAAGCTGAATACAATAAAGAGTGGCTGATTTCCAGTAACCGTCTTCGTTTTTAATATCAACACCTAGCCAAGAAATATCCCATATCTCATAATGTATATTGTTGACTGTACACTTTCGATGATAATGTATATTGTAACTGTACACTTTCGATGTTACTCACACTACTCGGGTTCTATTGCCGTTTATCACTACTGTCTCCTATACATTATCTTACTCTATATATATAAAAGACACAAGTGCTAAGTCAGCAAATATTAGCTTTACCTTACTCAATATTATTTATGTATTACATCCATTTCTTACTTACTTAATTGGTGCCACTAGAATGTGCTGACTTAGACTTGTTACAAAAACATTCATATTCATGCTTTAGGATCTATACTATGGATGGTTTTAAGCATCGGACATGCAAAAGTGACCAAAACATAGTACCAATTATATAATAAACATTCAATTTTCGGGTGTCATTTTAATTAATACGTTGTATATTGTAAGCTACTTGGGCTGGATTCTAGAATACCTAACACACTTGAAATAACAATTTTCTTGTTGCAATGTTTTCTTTTAGCTAAAATATGATGAAGAAATATAAAATTCGGGCGCGGAAGCAAATATTTATATAATTTTTTACAAAAATAAAGTCAGATTTTACCTATTCTTGAAATGGATATTTTTGTCGAAACATTCATAATCATGCTTTAGGGTCAATACTATGGATGGTTTTAAGCATTGGACATGCAAAAGTGACCAAAACGTGTTACCAATTAGATAATAAACATTAAATTTTCGGGTGTCATTTTAATGAATACGTTGTATATTGTAAGCTACATGGGCTGGATTCTAGAATACCCACCACACATGAAATAGCAATTTTCTTGCTGAAATGTTTTCTTTTAGCTAAAATATGATAAAGAATTATAAAATTCGGGCGCGAAAGGGAATATTTATATGATCTTTTACAAAAATAAAGTCAGATTTTACCTATTCTTAAAATGGATATTTTTGTTAAAACATTGGAATCCATGGTTTAGGATCTATACTATAGTTAATATTAGCATAGGACATGCAAAATTGACCAAAACGTGGTTCCAATCAGATAATAAACATTCAATTTTCGGGTGTCATTTTAATGAATACGTTGTATATTGTAAGCTACATGGGCTGGATTCTAGAATACCTACCACACTTGAAATAGCAATTTTTTTGTTGCAATGTTTTCTTTTAGCTAAAATATGATTAAGTATTATAAAATTCGGGCGCGGAAGAAAATATTTAAATGATTTTTTACAAAAAGAAAGTCAGATTTTACCTTTTCTTGATGAATACGTTGCATATTGTAAGCTAAATGTGCTGGATTCTAGAATACCTACCACACTTGAAATAGCAATTTTCTTGTTGCAATGTTTTCTTTTAACTAAAATATGATGAAGAATTATAAAATTCGGGCGCGAAAGCAAATATTTATATGATTTTTTACGAAAAAGTCAGATTTTACCTATTCTTGAAACGGATCTTTTTGTTAAAACATTCATATTCATGCTTTAGGGTCAATACTATGGATGGTTTTAAGCATTGCACATGCAAAGTAACCAAAACGTGGTTCCAATCAGATAATAAACATTCAATTTTCGGGTGTCATTTTAATGAATACGTTGTATATTGTAAGCTACATGGGCTGGATTCTAGAATACCTACCACACTTGAAATAGCAATTTTTTTGTTGCAATGTTTTCTTTTAGCTAAAATATGATTAAGTATTATAAAATTCGGGCGCGGAAGAAAATATTTAAATGATTTTTTACAAAAAGAAAGTCAGATTTTACCTTTTCTTGATGAATACGTTGCATATTGTAAGCTAAATGTGCTGGATTCTAGAATACCTACCACACTTGAAATAGCAATTTTCTTGTTGCAATGTTTTCTTTTAACTAAAATATGATGAAGAATTATAAAATTCGGGCGCGAAAGCAAATATTTATATGATTTTTTACGAAAAAGTCAGATTTTACCTATTCTTGAAACGGATCTTTTTGTTAAAACATTCATATTCATGCTTTAGGGTCAATACTATGGATGGTTTTAAGCATTGCACATGCAAAGTAACCAAAACGTGGTACCAATCAGATAATAAACATTAAATTTTCGGGTGTCATTTTAATGAATACGTTGTATATTGTAAGCTACATGGGCTGGATTCTAGAATACCTACCACATTTGAAATAGCAATTTTTTTGTTGCCATGTTTTCTTTTAGCTAAAATATGATTAAGAATTATAAAATTCGGGCGCGGAAGCAAATATTTATATGATTTTTTACATAAATAAAGTCAGATTTTACCTATTCTTAATGAATACATTGTGTATTGTAAGCTACTTGGACTGGATTCTAGAATACCTACCACACTTGAAATAGCAATTTTCTTGCTGCAATGTTTTTTTTTTAGCTATAATATGATAAAGAAATATAAAATTCGGGCGCGAAAGCAATTATTTATATGAATATTTACAAAAATAAATTTAGATTTTATCTATTCTTAGTGTATACGCTGTATATAATAAGCTTCTTGGGCTGTATTCTAGAATACCTTCTACACTTGAAATCGCAATTTTCTTGTTGCAATGTTTTCTTTTAGCTAAAATATAATGAAGAATTATAAAATTCGGGCGCGGAAACAAATATTTATATGACTTTTTACAAAAATAAAGTCAGATTTTACCTATTCTTGATGAATACGTTGTATATTGTAAGTTACATGGGCTGGATTCTAGAATACCTACCACACTTGAAATAGCAATTTTCTAGTTGCAATGTTTTCTTTTAGCTAAATTATGATGAAGAATGATAAAATTCGGGCGCAGAAACAAATATTTATATGATTTTTTACAAAAACAAAGTTAGATTTTACCTATTCTTGATGAATACATTGTATATACTGTAAGCTACATGGGCTGGATTCTAGAATACCTACCACATTTGAAATAGCAATTTTTTTGTTGCCATGTTTTCTTTTAGCTAAAATATGATTAAGAATTATAAAATTCGGGCGCGGAAGCAAATATTTATATGATTTTTTACATAAATAAAGTCAGATTTTACCTATTCTTAATGAATACATTGTGTATTGTAAGCTACTTGGACTGGATTCTAGAATACCTACCACACTTGAAATAGCAATTTTCTTGCTGCAATGTTTTTTTTTTAGCTATAATATGATAAAGAAATATAAAATTCGGGCGCGAAAGCAATTATTTATATGAATATTTACAAAAATAAATTTAGATTTTATCTATTCTTAGTGTATACGCTGTATATAATAAGCTTCTTGGGCTGTATTCTAGAATACCTTCTACACTTGAAATCGCAATTTTCTTGTTGCAATGTTTTCTTTTAGCTAAAATATAATGAAGAATTATAAAATTCGGGCGCGGAAACAAATATTTATATGACTTTTTACAAAAATAAAGTCAGATTTTACCTATTCTTGATGAATACGTTGTATATTGTAAGTTACATGGGCTGGATTCTAGAATACCTACCACACTTGAAATAGCAATTTTCTAGTTGCAATGTTTTCTTTTAGCTAAATTATGATGAAGAATGATAAAATTCGGGCGCAGAAACAAATATTTATATGATTTTTTACAAAAACAAAGTTAGATTTTACCTATTCTTGATGAATACATTGTATATACTGTAAGCTACATGGGCTGAATTCTAGAATACCTACCAAACTTGAAATAGCAATTATCTTGTTACAATGTTTTCTTTTAGCTAAAATACGATGATAAATTATAAAATTCGGACGCGGAAGCAAATATTTAATTGATTTTTAAAAAAATAAAGACAGATTTTATCTATTCTTAAAATATTTTTTTTGTTAAAACATACATTTTCAAGCTTTAGGATCTATACTATGGAGAATTTTAGGATTGGACATGCAAAAGTGACTAAAACGTGGTACCAATCAGATAATAAACATTCAATTTTCGGGTGTCATTTTATTGAATACGTTGTATATTGTAAGCTACATGGGCTGGATTCTAGAATAAATATCACACTTGAAATAGCAATTTTTTGTTGCAATGTTTTCTTTTAGCTAAAATTTGATGATGAATTATAAAATTCGGGCGCGGAAGCAAATATTTATATGATTTTTTAAAAAAATAAAATCATAATTTACCTATTTTTGATGAATACGTTGTATATTGTAAGCTACATGGGCTGGATTCTAGAATACCTACCACACTTGTTATTCTTGAAAAGGATATTTTTGTAAAAACATTCATATTAATAATTTTAGCATTGGACATGCAAAAGTGACCAAAACGTGGTACCAATCAGATGATAAACATTCAATTTTCGGGTGTCATTTTAATAAATACGTTGTATATTGTAAACTACATGTGCTGGATTCTAGAATACCTATTAAACTTGATATAGCAATTTTCTTGTTGCAATGTTTTCTTTTAGCTAAAATATGATGAAGAATTATAAAATTCGGGCGCGGAAGCAAATATTTTCATGATTTTTTTACAAAAATAAAGTCAGATTTTACCTATTCTTGATGAATACGTTGTATATTGTAAGCTACTTGGGCTGGATTCTAGAATACCAACCACACTTGAAATAGCAATTTTCTTGTTTCAATGTTTTTTTTTAGCTAAAGTATGATGAAGAATTATAAAATTCGGGCGCGGAAGCATATATTTATATGATTTTTTACAAACCTAAAGTCAGATTTTACCTATTCTTGATGAATATGTTGTAATTAACGTAAGTAACTCTCCTCTTCTTAATATCTTTGGAAATACCTATCATTAAGAATTAAGTAGAAACTTTCCCCTTCTAATGGCTAATCCACCCTATATAAACGCTAATGTTTTCTTTGTACAATATTGTCTGAAGATGACTGTAAAGTCGAAACGACGTTGTCACTTTTGTGAATAAAACTTTGTGGAAAACCAAGTATTTCTTTGATTTTTCCTTCGTTCATATTTATACGAATATGTTGTATATTGTAAGCTACATAGGCTGGAATCTAGAATACCTATTACACTTGAAATAGCAATTTTCTTGTTGCAATGTTTTCTTTTAGCTAAAATATGAAGAAGAATTATAAAATTCGGACGCGAAAGCAAATATTTATATGATATTTTAGGAAATAAAGTCAGATTTTACCTATTTTTCAAAAATACGTTTTATATTGTAAGCTACATGGGCTGGGTTCTAGAATACCTACCACACTTGAAATAGCAATTTACTTGTTATAATGTTTTCTTTTAGCTAAAGTACGATGATGAATTATAAAATTCAGGCGCGAAAGCAGATATTTATATGAGTTTTTACAAAAATAATGTCAGATTTTACCTATTCTTGAAATGCATATTTTTGTTAAAACATACATGTTCATTCTTTAGGATCTATACTATGAATAATTTTAGCATTGGACATGCAAAAGTGAGCAAAATGTGGTACCATTTAGATAATAAACATTCAATATTCGAGTGTCATTTTAATGAATACTTTGTATATTGTAAGCTACATGGGCTGGATTCTAGAATACCTACCACACTTGAAATAGCAATTTTCTTGTTGCAATGTTTTCTTTTAGTTAAAATGTGATGAAGAATTATAAAATTCGAGCGCGGAAGCAAGTATTTATATGATTTTTTACAAAAATAAAGTCAGATTTTACCTATTCTTGAAATGGCTATTTTTGTTAAAACATTCATATTCATGGTTTAGGATCTAAAGTATATATGGTTTTAAGCATTGGACATGCAAAAGTGTCCAAAACGTGGTACCAATCAGATAATATACATTAAATTTTCGAGTGTCATTTTAATGAATACTTTGTATATTGTAAGCTACATGGGCTGGATTCTAGAATACCTACCACACTTGAAATAGCAATTTTCTTGTTGCAATGTTTCCTTTTAGCTAAAATATGATGAAGAATTATAAATTTCGGGTGCGGAAGCAAATAGTTAAACATTCAATTATCGGGTGTCATTTTAATGAATACGATGTATATAGTAAGCTATATGGGCTGGATTCTAGAATACCTACCACACTTGAAATAGCAATTTTCTTGTTGCAATGATTTCTTTTAGCTAAAATGTGATGAAGAATTATATAATTCGGGCGCGGAAGCAAGTATTTATATGATTCTTTACAAAAATAAAGTCAGATTTTACCAATTCTTAAAATGGATATTTTTGTTAAAACATTCATATTCATGCTTTAGGATCTATACTATGGATGGTTTTAGCATTGGACATGCAAAAGTGACCAAAACGTGGTACCAATCAGATAATAAACATTTAATTTTCAGTTGTCATTTTAATGAATATGTTGTATATTTTAAGCTACATGGGCTGGATTCTAGAACACCTACCACAGTTGAAATAGCAATTTTCTTGTTGCAATGTTTTCGATTAGCTAAAATATTATGAAGAATTATAAAATTCGGACGCGGAAGCAAATATTTATATGATTTTTTACAAATATAATGTCAGATTTTACCTATTCTTGAAATGGATATTTTTGTTAAAACATTCATATTCATGCTTTAGGATCTATACTATGGATGGTTTTAGCATTGGACATGCAAAAGTGACCAAAACGTGGTACCAATCAGATAATAAACATTAAATTTTCGGGTGTCATTTTAATGAATACGTTGTATATTGTAAGCTACAGGGGCTGGATTCTAGAATGCCTACCACACCTAAAATAGCAATTTTCTTGTTGCAATGTTTTCTTTTAGCTAAAATATAATGAAGAATTATAAAATTCGGGCGCGGAAGCAAATATTTATATGATTTTTTACAAAAATAAAGTCAGACTTTACCTATTCTTGAAATGGATATTTTTGTTAAAACATTCATATTCATGCTTTAGGATCTATCCTATGGATGGTTTTAGCATTGTACATGCAAAAGTTACCAATACGTGGTACCAATCTGATAATAAACATTCAATTTTCGGGTGTCATTTTAATGAATTCGTTGTATATTGTAAGCTACATGGGCTGGATTCTAGAATACCTACCACACTTGAAATAGCAATTTTCTTGTTGCAATGTTTACTCTTAGCTAAAATATGATGAAGAATTATAAAATTCGGGCGTGGAAGCAAATTTTTATATGATTTTATACAAAAAATAAAATCAGATTTTACCTATTCTTTAAATGGATATTTTTGTAAAAACATTCATATTCATGCTTTAGGATCTATACTATGGATGGTTTTAAGCGTTAGAGAAGCAAAAGTGACCAAAACGTGGTACTAATCAGATAATAAAAATTTAATTTTCAGGTGTCATTTTAATGAATACGTTGTAGATTGTAAGCTACATGGGCTGGATTCTAGAATACCTACCACACTTGAAGTAGCAATTTTCTTGTTGCAATGTTTTTGTTTAGCTAAAATATGATAAGGAATTATAAAATTTGGGCGCGAAAGCAAATATTTATATGATTCTTTACAAAAAAAGTTAGATTTTACCTATTCTTCAAATGGATATTTTTGTTAAAATATTTATATTCATGCATTAGGATCTATACTGTGGATGGTTTTAGCATTGGACATGCAAAAGTGACCAAAACGTGCTACTAATCACATAATAAACATTCAATTTTCGGGTGTCATTTTAATGAATACGGTGTATTTGTAAGCTACATGGGCTGGATTCTAGAAAACCTATCACACTTGAAGTAGCAATTTTCTTGTTGCAATGTTTTTGTTTAGCTAAAATATGATGAAGAATTATAAAATTCGGGCGCGGAAGCAAATATTTATATGCTTTTTACAAAAATGAAATCAGATTTTACCTATTCTTGAAATGGATATTTTTGTTAAAACATTCATATTCATGCTTTAGGATCTATACTATTGATGGTTTTAGCATTGGACATACAAAAGTGACTAAAACGTAGTACAAATGAGATAATAAACATTCAATTTTCGGGTGTCATTTTAATGAATACGTTGTATATTGTAAGCTACATTGGCTGGATTCTAGAATACCTACCACACTTGAAATAGCAAATTTCTTGTTGCAATTTTTTATTTAGCTAAAATACGATAAAGAATTATAAAATTCAGGCGCGGAAGCAAATATTTATATTATTTTTTACAAAAATTAAGTCAGATTTTACCTATTCTTGAAATGGATATATTTGTTAAAACATTCATATTCATGCTTTAGGATCTATACTATAGATGGTTTTAGCATTGGACATGCAAAACTGACGAGATCGTGGTACCAATCAGATAATAAACATTCATTTTTTGGGTGTCATTTTAATGAATACGTTGTATATTGTAAGCTACATGGGCTGGATTCTAGAATGCCTACCATACTTGAAATAGCAATTTTCTTGTTCCAATGTTTTCTTTTAGCTAAAATATGTTAAAGAATTATAAAATTCAAACGCGGAAACTCTGAGATAGCGCGTTTTTTACAAAAATAAAATCAGATATTACCTATTCTTGAAATGGATATTTTTGTTAAAACATTTATATTCATGCTTTAGGATCTATACTATGGATGGTTTTAGCATTGGACATGCAAAAGTATGTTTTTTTAGCTAAAATATGATGAAGAATTATAAAATTCGGGCGCGGAAGCAAATATTTATATAATTTTTTACAAAAATTAAGTCAGATTTTACCTATTCTTGAAATGGATATTTTTGTTAACATTCATATTCATGCTTTAGGATCTATACTATAGATGGTTTTAGCATTGGACATGCATAAGTGACCAAAACGTGGTACCAATCAGAAAATAAACATTCAATTTTCGGGTGTCATTTTAATGAATACGTTGTATATTGTAAGCTACATGGGCTGGATTCTAGAATACCTACCACACTTGAAATAGCAAATTTCTTGTTGCAATGTTTTCTTTTAGCTAATATATGATGAAGAAGTATAAAATTCGGGCGCGAAAGCAAATATTTATATGATTCTTTACAAAAATAAAGTCAAATTTTACCCATTCTTCAAATGGATATTTTTGTTAAAACATTCATATTCATGTTTTAGGATCTATACTATGGATGGCTTTAAGCATTGGAAATGCAAAAGTGACCAAAACGTGGTACCAATCAGATAATAAACATTCTATGTTCGGGTGTCATTTTAATGAATACGTTGTATATTGTAAGTTACATGGTCTGGATTATAGAATACTCACCACACATGAAGTAGCAATTTTCTTGTTGCAATGTTTTTTTTAGCTAATATATGATGAAGAATTATAAAATTCGGGCGCGGAAGCAAATTTTTATATGATTTTTTACAAAAATAAAGTTAGATTTTACCTATTCTTGGAATGGATATTCTTGTAAAATCATTCTTATTTATGCTTTAGGATCTATACTATAGATAGTTTTAAGCATTGGACATGCAAAAATGTCCAAAACGTGGTACCAACCAGATAATGAACATTTAATTTTTGGGTGTCGTTTTAATGAATACGTTGTATATTGTAAGCTACATGGGCTGGATTCTAGAATACCTACCACACTTGAAATAGCAATTTTCTTGATGCAATGTTTTCTTTTAGATAAAATATGATGAAGAATTATAAAATTCGGGCGTGGAAACAAATATTTATATGATTTTTTACAAAAATAAAATCAGATTTTACTTATTCTTGAAATGGATATTTTTGTTAAAACATTCATATTCATGCTTTAGGATTTATATTATGGATGGTTTTAGCAATGGACATGCAAAAGTAACCAAAACGTGGTACCAATCAGATAACAAACATGAATTTTCGGGTGTCATTTTAATGAATACGTTGTATATTGTAAGCTACATGTTCTGGATTCTAGAATACCTACCACACTTGAAATAGCATTTTTTTGTTGCAATGTTTTCTTTTAGCTAAAATATGATAACGAATTATAAAATTCGGGCGCGGAAGTAAATATTTATATGAATTTTGCAAAAATAAAATCAGATTTTACCTATTCTTCAAATGGATATTTTTTTTAAAACATTCATATTCATGCTTTCGGTTCTATACTATGGAAGGTTTTAAGCAGTGGACATGCAAAAGTGACCAAAACGTTGGTACCAATCAGATAATAAACATTCAATTTTCGGGTGTCATTTTAATGAATACGTTGTATATTGTAAGCTACATGGGCTGGATTCTACAATACCTACCACACTTGAAATAGCAATTATATAGTTGCAATGTTTTCGTTTAGCTAAAATATGATGAAGAATTATATAATTCGGGCGCGGAGGGAAATATATATATATATATATATATATATATATATATATATATATATATTACAAAAATAAAGTCAGATTTTACCTATACTTGAAATGGATATTTTTGTTAAAGCTTTCATATTCATGGTTTAGGATCTATACTATTGATGGTTTTAGCATTGGACATGCAAAAGTGACCATAACGTAGAACCAACCAGATAATAAACATTCAATTTTCGTGTGTCATTTTAATGAATAGGTTGTATGTTGTAAGCTACATGGGCTGGATTCTAAAATTCCTACCACACTTGAAATTGCAATTTTCTTGTTGTAATGTTGTCGTTTAGGTAAATTATGATGAAGAATTGAAAAATTCGTGCGCGGAAGCAAATATTTATATGATTTTTTACAAAAATAAAGTCAGATTTTACCTATTCTTGAAATGGATATTTTTGTTAAAACTTTCATATTCATGCTTTAGGATCTATACTTTGGATGGTTTTAGCATGGACATGCAAAAGTGACCAAAACGTAGTACCAATCAGATAAGAAACATTAAATTTTCGGGTGTCATTTTAATGAATACGTTGTATATTGTAAGCTACATGGGCTGGATTCTAGAAAACCTACCACATTTGAAATAGCTATTTTCTTGTTGCAATGTTTTTTTTAGCTAAAATATGATAAAGAATTATAAAATTCGGGCGCGGAAGCAAATATTTATATGATTTTTCACAAAAATAAAGTCAGATTTTACCTATTCTTGAATTGGATATTTTTCTTAAAACATTCATATTCATGCTTTAGGATCTATACTATGGATGGTTTTAAGCAAAAGTGACCAAACGTGGTACCATTTAGATAATAGACATTCAATTTTCGGGTGACATTTTAATGAATACGTTTGTGCGGGATAACAGGAATGGATACCCAGGATATCGAGTATGCATGATGGAACAGTTGGTGAGGTTGTAAATCTCACTTTCACACAACCACGCGAAAAACACTTATTTATTTACACATAGCACAGCACAACCAAAACTATACAAATAACAGATATAAAAGCAGTACAACAATGGATTGTTGTGGACCGATACAAAACAACTTTGGCGCAGCAACGCCGGAACCGAACAGACTTGTCCTTGTAAAAATTTTTAAAACCAAAAAATTCGCTAGCAACAGCGCCACTAACAATAAACTACAAAAAATACAATGAAGCGTATATGGCGTTGACATTGGCAAATATGTGTTGTACCTTTCTCAATATACGGAGCTGACAACAATTAATATCTCAAACATACTGCCCACCTAGTCGAGAAGCGACTTAACTAAACAATTAACATGGAAGAACAATGAAAGTTAAGTAAGCAAGATCGTGTGGACATCAGGCCGAATGGGAATGACCTGGACTGCCCACCGTAGAACGACGCAGCGATGGTGACGGCGGCGCGGCGAGTCTCTGCTTGGCTAAGGGGATGACGTCCGTCTCGATCGGCAGAGGGCTTAGCCGGGAGACAGGTCAGCAAAGCTCTGAAGTGGCAGTCTTGACGGTGACTACCCTGACGAGGCCGTCTGCCCCTGGATGCGGCTCAGTCACTCGGCCCAGTGCCCATCTACCTTATATTATTATATAATATATATAATTATAAAATTCAACGCAGAAGCTAATATTTATATGATTTTTTACAAAAATAAAATCAGATTTTACCTATTCTTGAAATGGACATTTTTGTTAAAACATTCATATTCATGCTTTAGGATCTATACTATGGATGGTTTTAAGCATTGAACATGCAAAAGTGACCAAAACGTGGTACCAATCAGATAATAAACATTTAATTTTCGTGTGTCATTTTAATAAATACCTTGTATATTGTAAACTACATGGGCTGGATTCTAGAAAACCAACCACACTTGAAATAGCAATTTTCTTGTTGCAATGTTTTCTTTTAGCTAAAATATGATAAAGAATTATAAAATTCGGGGGCGAAAACAAATATTTATATAAATAATTAAATAAAAACGCTTAGGTTTTGTTCCACAAATTTTAAACAATAATCCTTTATTGTACAATTGTTTTCTTTTAGCTAAAATATGATAAAGAATTTTAAAATTTAGGCGCGAAAGCAAATATTTATATGGTTTTTTACAAAAATAAAGTCAGATTTTACCTATTTTTGAAATGGATATTTTCGTTAAAACATTCATATTCATGCTTAAGATCTATACTCTGGATGGTTTTAAGCATTGGACTTGCAAAAATGACCAAATGGTGGTACCAATCAGATAATAAACATTTATTTTTCGGGTGTCATTTTAATAAATACGTTGTATATTGTAAGCTACATAGGCTGGATTGTAGAAAACCTACTACACTTGAAATAGCAATTTTCTTGTTGCGATGTTTTCTTTTAGCTGAAATATGATGAAGAATTATAAAATTCGGGTGCGGAAGCAAATATTTATATGAATTTTTACAAAAATAACGTCAGATTTTACTTAATCTTGATATGGATATTTTTGTTAACACATTCATATTCATGCTTTATGACCTATACTATGGATGGTTTTAGCATTGGACATGCAAAAGTGACCAAAACGTGGTACCAATAATATAATAAAAATTCAATTTTCGTGTGTTATTTTAATAATTTCGTAGTATATTGTAAGCTACCACACTTGAAATAGAAACTTTCTTGTTGCGATGTTTTCTTTTAGCTAAAATATGATAAAGGATTATAAAATTCGGGCGCGGAAACAAATATTTATATGATTTTTCATAAAAATACAGTCAGATTTTTCCTATTCTTGAAATGGATATTTTTGTTAAAACATTTATATTCATGCTTTAGGATCTATACTATGGATGGTTTCAAGCATTGGACATGCAAAAGTCACAAAAACGTGGTACCAATCAGATAATACACATTCAAATTTCGGGTGTCATTTTAATGAATACGTTGTATCTTATAAGCTACACGGGCTGGATTCTATAATACCTACCACACATGAAACAGCATCTTTCTTGTTGCAATGTTTTCTTTTAGCTAAAATATGATGAAGAATTATAAAATTCGGGCGCAGAAGCAAATATTTATATGATTTTTTATAAAAATAAAGTCAGATTTTAACAATTCTTGAAATGAATATTTTTGTTAAAACATTTATATTCATGCTTTAGGATCTATACTATGGATGGTTTTAGCATTGGACATGCAAACGTGACTAAAACGTGGTACCATTCAGATAATAAACATTTAAATTTCGGGTGTCATTTTAATGAATACGTTGTATATTTTAAACTACCACACTTGAAATAGCAATTTTCTTGTTGCAATATTTTCTTTTAGCTGCAATATGATAAAGAATTATAAAATTCGGACACAGAAGCAAATTTTTATATGATTTTTTACAAAAATAAAGTCACATTTTGCCTATTCTTGATAAATACGTTGTATATTGTAAGCTGCATGGGTTGGATCTTAGAATACCTACCACACTTAAAATTGCAATTTTCTTGTTGCAATGTTTTCTTTTAGCAAAATATGATGAAGAATTATAAAATTGTTTATCATATTTTAAAAAGAAAACATTGCAACAAGAAAATTGCTATTTCAAGTGTGGTAGGTGTTCTAAAATCCAGCCCATGTAGCTTACAATTTACAACGTATTCATTAAAATGACACCCGAAAATTGAATGTTTATTATCTGATTGGTACCACGTTATGGTTACTTTTGCATGTCCAATTCTAAAATTGTCCATAGTATAGATCCTAAAGCATAAATATGAATGTTTTAACAAAAATATCCATTTCAAGGATACGTAAAATCTGACATTATTTTTTTAAAAATCATATAAATATTTGATTCCGCGCCCGAATTTTATAATTCTTCATCATATTTTAGCTAAAAGAAGACACTGTAACAAGAAAATAGCTATTTCAAGTGTGGTAGGTATTCTAGAATCCAGCACATGTAGCTTACAATATACAACGTATTTATGAAAAAAAGGTAAAATCTGACTATATTTTTGTAAAAAATCATATAAATATTTGGTGCCGCGCCCGAATTTCATAATTTTTCATCATATATTAGCTAAAATATTATATTGCAACAAGAAAAATGCTATTGCAAGTGTGGTCGGTATTTTAGAATCCAGCCCAAATGGATTACAATATACAACGTATTTATCAAGAATAGTTAAAATCAGACTTAAAGTTTGTATTAAATCATTTAAATATTTTCTACCACGCCCGAATTTTATAATTCTTCATCATATTTTAGCTAAAAGAAAACATTGCAACAAGAAAATTGCTATTTCAAGTGTGGTAGGTATTCTAGAATCCAGCTCATGTAGCTTAAAATATACACCGTATTCATCAAGAATAGGTAAAATCTGACATAATTTTTGTAAATAATCATATAAATATTTGCTTCCGCGTCTTCATTTTATATTTCTTCATCATATTTTAGCTAAAAGAAAACATTGCAACAAGAAAATTGCTATTTCAAGTGTTGTAGGTATTATAGAATTCATCTTACTTAGCTTACAATATATAACGTATTCATCAAGAATAGGTAAAATCTGTTTTTATTTTTGTAAAAAATTATATAAATATTTGCTTCCGCCCCCGAGTTTTATTATTTTTCATCATACTTTAGCCAAAAGAAAACATTGCAACAAGAAAATTGCTATTTCATGTGTGATAGGTATTCTAAAATCCAGCCCATGTAGCTTACAATATACAACGTATTCATTAAAATGACACCCAAAAATTGAATGTTTCTTATCTGATTGGTACCACGTTATGGTCCCTTTTGCATGTCCAATGCTAAAACCATCCATAGTATAGATCCTAAAGCATAAATATGATGGTTTTAACAAACATATCCATTTCAAGAATAGGTAAAATCTGACTTTATTTTTGTAAAAATCATATAAATATTTACTTCCGCGCCCGAATTTTATAATTCTTCATCGTATTTTAGCTAAAAGAAAGCATTGCAACAACAAAATTGCTATTTCAAGTGTGGTAGGTATTATAGAATCCAGCCCATGTAGCTTACAATATACAACGTATTCATCAAAAAAAGTTAAAATCTGACTTTATTTTTGTAAAAAATCATATAAATATTTGTTTCCGCGCCCGAATTTTATAATTCTTTATCTTATTTTAGCTAAAAGAAAACATTGCAACAGGAAAATTACTATTTCAACTGTGATATGTATTCTAGAATCCGGCTTATGTAGCTTACAATATACAACGTATTCATTAATATGACACCCGAAAATTGAATGTTTATGATCTGATTGGTACCACGTTATGGTCACATTTGCATGTTTAATGCTAAAATTATCCAAAGTATAGATCCTAAAGCATGAATATAAATGTTTTAACAAAAATATCCATTTCAAGAATATTTAAAATCTGACTTTATTTTTGTAAAAAATCATATAAATGTTTGCTTCTGCGCCTAAATTTTATAATTCTTCCTCGTATTTTAGCTAAAAGAAAACATTTCAACAAGTAAATTGCTATTTCAAGTGTGGAAGGTATTCTAGAATCCAGCTAATGTAGCTTACAATATACAACGTATTCATCAAGAAAAGGTAAAATCTGACTTTATTTTTGTGAACAAACATATAAATATTTGCTTCCGTGCCCGAATTTTATAATTTTTTATCATATTTTAGCTAAAAGAAAACATTGCAACAAGAAAATTGCTATTTCAAATGTGGTAGGGATTCTAGAATCCAGCCTATGTAGCTTACAATATACAACGTATTCTTTAAAATGGCACCCGAAAATTGAATGTTTATTATCTGATTGGATTATTTAATTTTTACAAAAATAATGTCAAATTTTACCTATTCTTGAAATGGATATTTTTTTTAAAACATTCATATTCATGCTTTAGGATCTATACTATGGAAGGTTTTAAGCATTGGACATGCAAAAGTAACCAAAACGTAGTACCAATCAGATAATAAACATTCAATTTTCGGGTGTCATTTTAATGAATACGTTGTATATTGTAAGCTACATGGGCTTGATTCTACAATACCTACCACACTTGAAATAGCAATTATATAGTTGCAATGTTTTCGTTTAGCTAAAATATGATGAAGAATTATATAATTCGGGCGCGGAGGGATATATATATATATATATATATATATATATATATATATATATATATATATATATTACAAAAATAAAGTCAGATTTTACCTATTCTTGAAATGGGTATTTTTGTTAAAACTTTCATATTCATGGTTTAGGATCTATACTATGGATGGTTTTAGAATTGGACATGCAAAAGTGACCAAAACGTAGTACCAATCAGATAATAAACATTCAATTTTCGTGTGTCATTTTAATGAATACGTTGTATATTGTAAGCTACATGGGCTGGATTCTAGAACACCTACCACACTTGAAATAGCAATTTTCTTGTTGCAATGTTTTCTTTTAGCTATAATATGATGAAGAATTATAAAATTTGGTCGCGGAAGCAAATATTTATAGGATTTTTTACAAAAAAATAAGTCAGATTTTACCTATTCTTGAAGTGGATAGTTTTGTTAAAACATTCATATTCATGCTTTAGGATCTACACTATGGATGGTTTTAAGCAGTGGACATGCAAAAGTGACCAAAAGGCGGTACCAATCAGATAATAAACATTCAATTTTCGTGTGTCATTTTAATGAATACGTTGTATATTGTAAGCTACATGGGCTGGATACTAGAATACCTACCACACTTGAAATAGCATTTTTCTTATTGCAATGTTTTCTATTAGCTAAAATATAAAGAAGAATTATAAAACTTGGGCGCGCAAGCAAATATTTATACGATTTTTTACAAAAATAAAGTCAGATTTTACCTATTCTTTAAATGGATATCTTTGTTAAAACTTTCATATTCATGGTTTAGGATCTATACTATGGATGGTTTTAGCATTGGACATGCAAAAGTGCCAAAAATGTAGTACCAATCAGATAATAAACATTTAATTTTCGGGTGTCATTTTAATGAATACGTTGTATATTGTAAGCTACATGGGCTGGATTCTAGAATACCTACCACACTTGAAACAGCAATTTTCTTCTTGCAATGTTTTCTTTTAGCTAAAATATAATGAAGAATTATAAAATTCTTGCGCGGAAGCAAATTTTTATATAATTTTTACAAAAATAAAGTCAGATTTTACCTATTCTTGAAATGGATATTTTTTTTAAACATTCATATTCATGCTTTAGGATCTATACTATGTAAGGTTTTAAGCAGTGGACATGCAAAAGTGACCAAAACGTGGTACCAATCAGATAATAAACATTCAATTTTCGGGTGTCATTTGGTGAATACGTTGTATATTGTAAGCTACATGGGCTGGATTCTACAATACCTACCACACTTGAAATAGCAATTTTCTTGTTGCAATTTTTTCGTTTAGCTAAAATATGATGAAGAATTATATAATTCGGGCGCGGAGGGAAATATATATATATATATATATATATATATATATATATATGTATATATATATATATATATATATATATATATGTAAATTATATAATTCAACTTTATAAAATTGTTTTTAAAAAGTTTTTATTTCGAGATACAACTATCTAGCTTGATTACAATATGAGAACTAACCTGTCTACAGGGGTTACATTACATTTTATACTCATCTTGTGGAAAGTTTATAACTTATCTCTAAGTCAGCATTGTTATAGTAGTTACGTTTTATAATTCCTCCCTAGCAAGTTTAAACTTTACACAAGATTTACAAATTTTCTGTTATTCTTTCTAAATCACTTAATTCTATATTATTCTTTAATTGTTTAGTTTTATAATTCTTATAATATTTAATTACAAATCTTATAATTAATACAAATATTATTACAATAAGTATGATATAAATTACATAATAATGATTCGTGTGATTTTCGTAGTTATTTATGTCTTTTATTTTCTGAAGTTGAGGGAATGAAATGTTTAATCCTTGTAATGGTTTCAGATTGACTTTATCTATTTTTGTATCAAATGTTTGAAGTTGGACATTGCTTAATTCTAATTCTTTATAATCTTTTGATATTCTATTGAATGTCCATTGGTTTATTTTACAATTTCCGTCATTAGCAAGTCTGAAGATTCCTTGAAAATTTTTCTTTATATTTTTGTTTGCAATTTATTACTAATTCTTGGTTAATTGGGGAAATAATTATTATATTATTGGTATTTGGGATTTGTATGACGTTATTTTTATTATATTTCTCCTTTATGTCACAGTCATCATTATTCTCGTGTTTTACTATATTATTAAGACAATTACTTACTTCTATGCCTTTCGTTTGACAATAATTTATGTTATTAGATTGTCTGCTGAATCTTTCTATTAATATGTTTTTATTATTTTTATAAATGTAATGAGTAGGTGGTTCTGTTAATCCGTATAATTTTTTGTTGTGGATAAAGGGAATTGGGTACAATTGATATAAAGGATAGAGATTCTGAGAAAGTTCCGGTTCTATTAGTAATATCTGGATTTCTTCGTCTTCGAATCTACAATATGTAACGATTTCATTTACTTGTGACCAAATGTCTTTTTTGCCTGTAATTTGGATTAAGTCATCGTGGTTTATAATAGTGGTATCTAATTTATTTAAGGAACAAATTACAAACATTAGTTCAATATGTTTACAAAAGTCTTTTTGAATAATAATTAATAATTCATTGATTTTTACTTCCGTGTCGATTAGACTTTTCCAATTTTGTTCTTTGTTTAGTGTGAGTACTATGGCGTTAAGCTTTTCTGATATTTTATTTTCGTTCACCCGTATTTGTTCTAATTTTGAATTAAATTTGTCGGTTAGATGTTTTTCGTTTTTTATTATTTGATCATTTTGATTTTGAAGAATCTTTTGATTATTTTTTAATTGCTCTATCAGAGTGTCATATTTTTCTGCATCACTTTGATCTAGGTTACCTGTAATTGACCTGATGATATTCCCTAACCCATTTATTAGACCTCGTTTATTTCTTTTATTAAACAGTTTTTGAATGTGTTATGTTAGATCATTAAGAAAGTAAGATAAAGCTTTACTTTGTTCCTCTAGCTGGTGTTTGTTTTCTATTTGTTTTATGACATTTATTGTGATATTATTTAATTTTGAATATTCTTTATATAGTGGAGTGATATTATAATTAAAATAGTATATGATTTCTCCTTCTTTTATTTTACAATTACCGATTCCAAATAAAAGGAATCCATTGTTGTTAGAGATGTTTATTAGTTGACCGGTGGTAAAGGCCCTGGAATCAGAATTTTTTTTTATCTAACTTGAATTTCCGAATATGCCTTTTATTTTTTATTTCTACTGTTCCTAATATTGGGTTATAATTTTCTACAGTAACTCTTTTGAATATGGGTTTTTTATATTTGTGCATTAATCTATTATTTTGTTTAATATAGACTTTCTCCGGAATTTTTAATGGTAGTTCGTTTTCTTTTGTTCTTTTTGCTTTATCTTTATTAATTAATTTATTTATTATTTTATTTGTTTCTGATTTATTAATAAAATAATCGTTTATTACTTCTTCTTCGGATTTTTGTTTTTGAAAATATTTATTTTGTTCATCCTGTCCGAAAATTATTTCACAAGGGGTCATTTTTGTTATTGAGTGTTTGGTGTTATTGTATGCTATTATTGCTTTATTTATGTTTGTTTGTAAATCTTTATTTTTGTTTGTTGAGTTTAATATCCGAAGATGTTCTATTAATACAGAGTGAAACCTTTCTACGGCATTTGACTTTGGGTTTGATATGCTGATTAAGTGTAATTTTATATCGTGATTATTACAATAATTTTTTACTAAAGCATTGTTAAATTCTAGTCCATGATCTGCGATGATTATATTTGGTTTTTTGTAAGTTTTTATAAATTCTTCGATTATTAACATTGTTTCTTTTCCAGTTTTATTGAAGGTAGGATGGATGAATCCAAATTTCGAAAATTGGTCAAATATAGTGATGAAATATTCTTTATTTAATGTGAGAAGATCTATATTTATAATTTCAAAAGGAGTTTTTGGTGTAGGGGTTAGATTGTCATTTAGTTGTATAGGGTGTCGATCATATTTGTTTTCTTTACATATTCTGCATTGATTAATAATATCTGTAATATCTTTAAGCATGTTGGGCCAGAAATATTTTTCTTTGAGTTCGTTATAAGTTGCCATTATTCCTCGATGATTTAAATATCCTTTATGATTGTCAAAAATTATTTGAGTTTGTTTTTCCTCGTTCTCAACGTCTTCCACAAATTTATTGCATTTCATTAAATTTATCGTATTTGATTCAAATTTGTTTTGAATTATTTCATTTAGGGTTTGTTCGTATTGTTTGGGAATTAATATCAAGTATTTGATTTTTGGCACTATAAAATTTTTTAATGTTTCTAATAATTGTTCTTCCATTTTATCTATGTTAATATTTATTATAAATCTTTGTTTTTGATGGTTAAATATTTTTTTCATTTCTATTTCAAATGGTTTATTAGAAAAGTGAAATATAATTTGATTTTTTGCTATATTTATTCTATTGTCTACAAATTTTATTCCGTTAACTGGGTTCTCATTCGAACTATGAATTGTGTTTCCGGATTCTGATTGATTCACGTCTATGCTTTGTTTTTCATCTCTGTTATTACCATAAATTGAGGCTACTGATTCATTTATTATTTGATCTAATTCGTCTGTTTCCGAACTATAATTTTGTAATTGTTCGTACAAATTTATTTGTATTTGAGTGTTATTAAATATTTGTTCTAAGATTTTTATTAATTCTGTTTTTTCTAATTTGTCATATCCACATGATAAATATGGAATATTAATTTCATATATATATATATCGTTTTTTATTAAATAGTCTCGTAATTCAGTAAGTATTTTCGGTTTACGTTTTCTAAATAAATATCTTTTGTAATTAGATGGAAAATTATTTTATTTTCTATATTTTGAATTATAATATTTTTATTGTTGTTATTTCTTTCACAATAATTTTTACTGTCATATTTTAAATCTATTTGTCTGGCAAGACCTTTAGAAAATTTGAAATCTTTTGATAAGCAGTGTGCGAATATGTCAGAGTTAGTTACGTCTCCATATTTTTTTATGATTTTAAATGGTTTTCTTTGTCTTGATAAGAAATCTGCAATTTTGTTTGTTTTTCCTGGTAAATACTCGATGTCAAAATTGTATTCACCTAATTCTACTTTCCATCGCATAAGTTTTTGATGTGCGTTTTTCATTGAGAACAACCAAGTAAGGGGTTTGTGATCCGTGCGAATAGTGAATTTTCTGCCAAATAGATATGGTTTAAAATTATTTACAGACCAGATAATTGATTTTAATTCTTTTTCGAGAGTGATATAATTTTGTTCTGCTGAATTGAATGTTTTTGATGCGTAGGCGATAGGTTTCTCTTGTCCGTTTATAACTTGTGAAATTACTGATCCCATTGCGTAATCAGAAGCGTCCGTGGTGAGAATAATTTTTTTTTGAAAATCCGGGAATTCTAATATTGGGGGTTACTTATCAATTCTTTGGCAGTTGTAAATAAATTTTGATACTCTTTATTTGTAATATCTATTTGTTTATTCTTTTTTAGGCATTCTGCAAAAGGTTTAGTGAGTTTTGCAAAATTTGGAATGAAGCGTCTATACCAAGAAAGTTTTCCGAGGAAAGATTTGATTTCTTTAACTGTTTTAGGGATCATTATTTTTTCAATTGCGTCAATTTTCTTTTTATTTGGTTTAAGTCCTTCCTGAGATATTATAAATCTTAAATATTCGGTTTCGGTCTTCAAAAATTCGGATTTATCGATCTGTATTTTTAGATTTGCATCTTGTAACTTTTTAAATATTTTTTCAATGTTTTCTAAGTGTTCTTTTAATGTGATTATGTCGTCCATGTAGACTAAGCAAATTTTGTTAATATATTCTGCGAGTATTTCGTTCATCATCCTCTGAAATGTTGCCGGTGCGTTGATTAACCCGAAAGGCATACGGTCAAATTCGTAGTGGCCTGAGGATGTCGAGAAAGCTGTTTTTTCCCTATCATTTTCATCTATTGGTATTTGGTGAAAACCCGAGTGCAAATCTAACGTGGTAAAGAATTTTGGTTTGCCAACGTGATCTAATAATGAGTCGATATTGGGTAAAGGAAATTTATCTTCAATTGTTTTTTGGTTTAGTTTGCGAAAGTCTATTACTAATCTTGTTTTGCGTTTGCCTGACGCATCACTCTTTTTTGGCACTATCCATATTGGTGAATTATATGGGCTTTTTGATTTTTGAATTACTTTAGTTTTTAATAAATTTTGAATATGTTCCTCAATATCTTTTTCGTATATTTGTGGGAGTCTATAATTTTTTTGGAAAACCGGTGAGTCGTCTGTTGTTCTGATTTTATGTGTAGTAGTGTTTGTGATGGATAGTTCTTCGTCGGGGTTTGGAAATAAATCTGAATATTTTTCTAATAAAGTTTTAATTTTTTCTTTTTGTTCGTAAGTGAGATGCTCGTGTCTGAATTGTATAAAAGAGTTATTTAGTGTTTGTGAAGATAATAATATAAATTTCTTATTTCCGAGTGTTATAATTTTATTTTTAAAGTCCATTAAAGCATTACAATGTTCTAATATTTTTACGCCAAATAACATATTACTTTCCTTATGAAATTCATGTATAAAGAATTCAAAAATTTTGCCTTGAATTTTTATTTCAACACAATTTTTACATTTTACTTTTCCTTGGGCTGTTTTGAAAGTAATTTGTTTCTCAATAATTTTTAAATTTCTTTGTTTAACAATGGCTGGAGAAATTAAATTTATATCGGAACCAGAATCAATTAATATAAGGTAATCGTTAAATCTTATTAAAGGAATAGATTTTAATTTGGAAGTCATTACGTATTTTGTTCTAGTGTTTCTGGGCTTTCCTCTAAAAAAGAGTCTTCATCGATAATTTCTTCTTCGTATTCTTCAAAATTTTGTTGTTCAGGGTTAACATTTTCATTTTCGATTTCAGTATTAAAATTTTGTTTAATTGTTGAAGTTGTCATAGGCTGCGTATTCCGTGTTTGTAATGACATTGGTTGAGGTTGGTATTTGCGTGTTTCGTTACTATTTACTAAATTTTGTCTTGAGAACCGATTAGGGGCTGGAGTTGGTTGTTTATAGACATTGACTGGTTTTGAAGGGAAATATTGTCCAGGAAATTGTCTGGGTGGAGGATTGAAAGTAAAATTTAAATTTTTTGAAGTGTTTGTATTTGGTTTGTTGTCGTTTCTTGTCATTGGGCTATTATGTAAAGAATTTGCGTAGCTAAATTCATTTTTTAATAATAAATCGCATTGCTCTAAGGTTGAAGGTTGTTTCACTATAAAAGATCCTTTTATAATAGGCGGTAATAATGATATGAATTTGTTTACGATCGCTTTTTGGTTTTCTTGAACAATCGCGTTCTTTTGTTCTAAACTATAATCTTTTGCAAGTATTTTTGATTTATATATTTCAAATTTGTCTAACATTGCTTTCAGTGTGGCTTCTGTACTTTGCTTATATTTAGTTTCAAATAATTCTCCTAGTAATGTCTCGGCAGTTGTTCTGTCTGAGAAATTAGTAGTCAAGTAAATTTTTAATTCTTCCCAATTTGTGAATTTATTTTGTGAAACAATCTTTTTTGCATTGTTTATTAATCTATTTTTAATTAAATTAAAAGCGAACACTTTTTGTGCTGCTGTTATTGCTAACGTATTTAAGATGATATATGTTTCATCCACGGTTTGAATAAAATTATTAAGGGTTGTTATGTCCCCTTCATATGTTGGGATCATTTCGACATAACATTTAATGTCTTGTAAAGAAGTCATTTTGGTTTCGGTAAGATTAAGTCTTACTGGATTTCGTATAATTCTATTAATACTATTTTGAATAGTATTTACGAATTCTTCGTTATCGGAATCTGACATGAATTATTATCTCGTGTTGGGACTTATATTCTTTATTATTAATAATTGTTAAAAGAGTGCCCGGTGGGTTATATAAGAAATTTTTTTTACTTACAATAGTAAACTTATGACTATCGTTTTCATTGCAAGGAGTTCTCTGATGGGGTACTCGAACTGCTTCTCGTAGACTCAGGGGTAGACGAGATGTGAAGTTCTTGAAGCTTGTAGTTGGGATTCTCGTGGTCGATCGTCGATCGGACAGCAAAGAAGGTCTGCGATGGGACGTATGAATAGTCCTCTGATGGGCACTGTTTAGCCGTGAGATAAAGTAATCTTTTTTCAGATGTGGAGTTGTTGATTAGCCAATTTGCGTATAGAAATACGCCAATTAGATGAGTAACTTTGATTTGTTTATCTGTTACAAACTGATTGTTGGCTAATCCTACCGACTGCGCCAATTATAAAATTCAACTTTAAAAAATTGTTTTTAAAAAGTTTTTATTTCGAGATACAACTATCTAGCTTGATTACAATATGAGAACTAGCCTGTCTACAGGGGTTACATTACATTTTATACTCATCTTGTGGAAAGTTTATAACTTATCTCTAAGTCAACATTCTTATAGTAGTTACGTTTTATAATTTATATATATATATATATATATATATATATATATATATATATATATATATATTACAAAAATAAAGTCAGATTTTGCCTATATGGATATTTTTGTTAAAACTTTCATATTCATGGTTTAGGATCTATACTGTCGATGGTTTTAGCATTGAACATGCAAAAGTGACCAAAACGTAGTACCAATCAGATAATAAACATTCAATTTTCGTGTGTCATTTTAATGAATACGTTGTATATTGTAAGCTACATGGGCTGGATTCTAGAACACCTACCACACTTGAAATAGCAATTTTCTTATTGCAATGTTTTCTTTTAGCTATAATATGATGAGGAATTATAAAATTTGGTCGCGGAAGCAATATATTTTAAAAAGTAAAGTCAGATTTTACCTATTCTTGAAATGGATATTTTTGTCAAAACATTTATATTCATGCTTTAGTATCTATACTATGGATGGTTTTAAGCATTAGACATGCAAAAGTGACTAAAACGTGGTACCAATCAGATAATAAACATTCAATTTTCAGGTGTCATTTTATTTAATACTTTGTATATTGTAAGCTACATGGGCTGGATTCTAGAATACCTACCACACTTGAAATAGCAATTTTCTTGTTGCAATGTTGTCTTTTAGCTAAAATGTGGTGAAGAATTACAAGACTCGGGCGCGGAAGCAAATATTATATGATTTTTTACAAAAATAAAGTCAGATTTTACCTATTCTTGAAATGGATATTTTTGTTAAAACATTCATATTCATGCTTTAGGATCTATACTATGTAAGGTTTTAAGCAGTGGACATGCAAAAGTGACCAAAACGTGGTACCAATCAGATAATAAACATTCAATTTTCGGGTGTCATTTGGTGAATACGTTGTATATTGTAAGCTACATGGGCTGGATTCTACAATACCTACCACACTTGAAATAGCAATTATATAGTTGCAATGTTTTCGTTTAGCTAAAATATGATGAAGAATTATATAATTCAGGCGCGGAGGGAAATATATATATATATATATATATATATATATATATATATATATATATATATTACAAAAATAAAGTCACATTTTGCCTATTCTTGAAATGGATATTTTTGTTAAAATTTTCATATTCATGGTTTAGGATCTATACTGTGGATGGTTTTAGCATTGAACATGCAAAAGTGACCAAAACGTAGTACCAATCAGATAATAAACATTCAATTTTCGTGTGTCATTTTAATGAATACGTTGTATATTGTAAACTACATGGGCTGGATTCTAGAACACCTACCACACTTGAAATAGCAATTTTCTTATTGCAATGTTTTCTTTTAGCTATAATATGATGAGGAATTATAAAATTTGGTCGCGGAAGCAATATATTTTAAAAAATAAAGTCAGATTTTACCTATTCTTGAAATGGATATTTTTGTCAAAACATTTATATTCATGCTTTAGGATCTATACTGTGGATGGTTTTAAGCATTGGACATGCAAAAGTGACTAAAACGTGGTACCAATCAGATAATAAACATTCAATTTTTAGGTGTCATTTTATTTAATACTTTGTATATTGTAAGCTACATGGGCTGGATTCTAGAATACCTACCACACTTGAAATAGCAATTTTCTTGTTGCAATGTTGTCTTTTAGGTAAAATGTGGTAAAGAATTACAAGACTCGGGCGCGGAAGCAAATATTATATGATTTTTTACAATAATAAAGTCAGATTTTACCTATTCTTGAAATGGATATTTTTGTTAAAACATTCATATTCATGCTTTAGGATCTATACTATGGATGGTTTTAGCATTGGACATGCAAAAGTGACCAAAACGTGGTACCAATCAGACAATGAACATTCAATTTCCGGGTGTCATTTCAATGAATACATTAATTTCTGTGACCTGTAAGAATTTACTAACTTATTATTTTAAAATCATAACAAAATCATTTTTAAAATTCAACAATGACAATTACAACAATTTAAAAAATAGCTAAAAGAAAATATGCTTCATGGAGCCGACAATTTTCAAAATTATAACTCTAACAAAATTTGACCTGAAGAAGGAATAAAGAGATTCCGAAAGCTTGTCAAAATTTAAAAAGACGTAAAAATTATTAGCCCGATTCCTGACTGCCATTCCCACGAAATACAGTTTCCTTAACTAATTGCAGTCACAATTACCTTCAACTGATATATATATATATATATATATATATATATATATATATATATATATATATATATATATATATATATATACATATAAGTTAAATAATCGGGTTCGACGATTAAGAAAAAAAAAATTATTTTATTTGAATTACAACGGAAGATTAGATACAATATTTAATTCAAGTTTACACTACAGTCTCTCAACTATGACTAACTAAAATAATACAAAATGAAATTATGTTAAAAATGCTTATAATTACAAAATATAATATAGTGGAAAAATACTGTAAGGGGATCTTGTTTGGATCAGCAGTTCCTGTGGGAATGGATGATCTAACTCCTCCCGCCTAAGAATGAGCGCCGCCGGTGAGGATCAGCTGGGGTTGTTTATGGCTGGGGGTTGAAGATGTGGCTATTTGTTGAAGTTCTGCGTTCTGGTCTTCTACGGTTTGGGGTTGTCGCTGCTGGAGTCTTTTCTGGACGAACACAGCGAAGACGATATTACCAATAATGATTACGATGACGTATAATGTTATTATGGAGTAATCGGTGCTGTTCAGGGTGTCATCTTCTTCAATGTTGTTGATTGTGTTTACGGGTAGTCTTAGGTCTTCAATCTTGTTGATGTTGATTGACATAGTAGGAGCTTGGTTTGCGTCGAAGGTAATGTGGAAATCATCTAAGATTATTGGTTTTCCCAGTGTAATGTCTTTGAACTTCAGTGTTTGATTTTTGAATTTCAAATCACAATTGTTGTCGTTTATTAGGAATATTCCTTGTAGTGACTTGTATTCATCGACTTGTTGACATGAAGCGTGGATTGTTTCGGAATGTGGTAGTACTGCCAGGAATTGATTAATTTCTTCGATGATCTCTATGTGATTTTTGTTGATATTAATTTTTGTGTACCGGCAATTTTTGTTACTGTTGTGGAGGATTATATTTCTCTCGCAGGCTTCGTCGAGTATATCTTCCGCTACATTGGGACATTGATGGACTGGTCCTTTTGTGCATACGCCATTCAGTGATTTTATGTAGTCATTAGATTTTAAAAAATAATTTTTATCGGGAATGACGGTCACGAATTCAGTTTTGAGTTTTGTGGGAACAGGGATTAAGTGAAATAAGTGGAATTCAATTTCGTGATTAATAGGTATTTCTAGAAAGTATATGATTTTGTTTGAGATTGATTTACAATTTACAGTTATCAAGTTTTCGAATTCTAGCATATTATCTGGAGTAGGTTCTAAAGGGAATTCGTTGTTGAAGTATTTATGAATTTTGCTAAGTTCTAAATAGAGATCATTAATTTTGATAATACTCGGGTGCATTACATGCAGTCTGCAAAATGTTAGGGAATTTTCTACATCTTGTAGGATACCAAAAATCATACTAAACAGGGTGTTTAATTGATTGTAAATGTCGTGAGTGACAAGTTTGTTCCATGAGTGAGTTCCACTGATAACTACTTGGGTCAACTGCTCTATTTTTGATTTCAGTTCTAGTCCATTATGATTCATTATATTTATAGAATTGTTAAATTGTTCTATTAGTTGATGGTTAATAGAATATTGGTTTTTGACTTGTCCATTTAATTTATTTTGATTGTTTTCTAAATGTTTTAAAATTTTGGTGTATCTTTTTTCGTCTTCCGCGTCTAAATTACCAGTTATTGTTTTAACAATGGTCCCTAAACCGTTTATTAGTCCTCTCTTATCTAGCTTTATTGAAATCTTTAATTAAATGGCTAAACTTATCGTCTGTAGCATTTTCTATATAACTAATTGTCTTATCATAGGTAACGGATTCTGTTAAGCTAATATTATTGCTATGAATGGCTTGTTGCAATGATTTGTGTTGTGTTTTTAAGTTTTTATACTGGTCAAGTATAGGTTGCAGGTCGTAGTAGTGTAAGAAAGTATGTGTTGTCTTTTGTAGTCTTGCTGGTCCTAAGTCGATTGTTAGTAGTCTAGTGTTATGTATTATGTTTTTAATTCTTAGTCCGTGGACGTATGTGAGCAAGAGGGATCTGCAATATTTAATTTTGAATTAGTGTTGTTATTGATTTTTCTAGGTCTTTTTATGTTTGACAGATGAATTTTCGGTTGTTTTTTGTTATCTTTAGGATCTGTTATTATAGTGGCGGTTTTTAGTTCTTTATTGACGCGCTTAATTTGTTCTTTTTTGAATTTTGCATTTTTTGTCTTATTCACTTTTTGCTTGTTGTGCACATATACTATTTCCGGAATTTTTGGTAAATTTTCGCGTTTCTCGTTTAGCTTTCCTATGATATTTGTCTTATCGGTCTGTAATTTTAAATTAATATTTTTATATGCTAATTTTGTTTTTTCGCGATGATTTTGAATATAGTCTTGTGTGATTTGCTTTTCGAGTTCTATGTCCAGAGGTGAATTTGTTTCGAAGTGCCCATTTATTATCTCGATTGGTTTAAGATTAGTGGAACTGTGATTTGTGTTGTTATATGCTAGTAAGGCATAGTGAACTTTGTTTTCTATTGTTTCGTTTTTGAAATTTGCTTGCAGATTGAATAGCCGAATGTGTTCGATAAGTGTAGAGTAAAAACGTTCTACTAGACCGTTTGAATTTGGATGTTGCGAACTAATAAAATGGATTTCGATTTTATGTAGAGTTAGTAATTCTCTAATAACGTTATTTTTAAATTCTAGACCGTTGTCGGATATGATTAGTGCGGGAATGCCATGATGTGAAAAGAATTTGGTTAATTTGTTGCAGATTTCTATAGCGTTTGTTGAATCTAGTAAATAGGCTTGGGCATATTTGGAGAATGCGTCAATAATAGTTAGGAATTTGCGGTTTTCTAAGCTCAGAGTGTCAACGTGAATTGTCTGGAAAGGTTTGTTAGGAGTTGGGGTTATGTTATATTGAGTTTTTATTGGGTTTCGTTCGTATTTAGATTTTAAACAGATTTCGCATTGGTTTATGTAGTCGCTAATATCTTTTATCTGGTTAGGCCAGTAATACAATTTTTTAATTTGATTATGTGTTTCTTGAATACCTCTATGGTTGGTTTTCCCCTCGTGATAATTTTTTATTGTTTCAGATATGTCAAATTTATTTTCTATGTCTATTAATTTAGTATTGCATTTAACAATCTTTAGTTCAGAATTTTTGAAATATTTTTGTAAGGTTACGCTAAATTTTTCGTAGATAGGGTGCTCGAAGTATAAATTATATTTTACATTGGGTACGATGTCTTGTTTAATAAAATCTATTACATCGTTTTCAAAATTGTTTTTTGAGATTTGAATGTGAAGTCTCATTTTATCCTCGTGTATCTTGGAAATTTTGGGTTTGTCTGGGGAATGTATTACTTCTGATATTATTAACTGATTTTTACCTACGTTTACAGGGCTTTCACTGATGGGGATTCCAGTGACGGGGTGTTCAGGATTTGAGTGTATTGTTGCGTCTGTTTGGTCTTGTATTAGGTCACTGTCTTGTACGCTATCTTCTATTTCTACTACTAGAGAATCGCTGTCGTTTTGATTTTTGTTTTCAAATTTTTTATTGAAGTTTTCCATGTATTTAAAGAATGTGTCACTATTTGTGTCATTTGTTTCATTGGTGTTGAGATTAGGTGTGGTATGTGGAGATAGTGTGTATACGGTGATTATTATGTTCGTATTTTGGAAGATAAATTCGAGCATTAATTTTACGTCATCCCATTGTAATGTCTTTTCCGCAGCCTATTTTCGGCATGCTTAAACATTTTATTTTGTTGTTTAAGCAGAAAGACTTAAGATTTAATAAGGTGTAAAATATATCGGAATGTTCGGGGAGATCAGAATAATTATTTTTTGTAATTAAATAAATGATGAATCTATTTTTGTCTTTTAAATATACTAAATTGTGTAATTTAGGATTTTGGTTTTGCAAGATGTCTATGTTTTGAAATCGTTTTCTAAAATGTTTTGCTATACCAGCTGACATTTTTAGGTCTTTACTGATACAGTGTGCTAAACTGTCCGTAAATGGTGCATCGAATAAATTTCCTTCTACTTCGATAATTTTATAATTAGTGTCAATGGTGTCTCTGTTTTCTAAAAAGTGTTTGTATTTGTTATTCTGTGGTATGTTTCTTGTGTGTGTTGGGGATTTGTGTTCAGGATTTTCCGGTGGGCGTGGGATGCGACTCAGTGCGTCAGCGTTTGTGTTTAGTTTACCCTTTTTATAGATAATTTCGTAGTCATACTCTTCTAGTTTAAGACGCCATCTTACTAATTTTGAATTTGGTTGTTTTAGAGAAAATAACCACTGTAGAGATTTATGGTCCGTAATAATTTTAAACTTTCTGCCAAATAAGTAAGGTTTGAAAAATTTCGTGGCCCAAACAATCGCGAGTAGTTCTTTTTCTATTGCGGAGTAATTTTGTTCGCTGTCATTTAATGTCCTACTTGCATAAGCGATTGGCAAATCTGAACCAATAGAGCCTTGAGATAGGATAGCACCGATAGCAAAGTTGCTCGCGTCGGTCGTCAGGTTAAAAGGTTTCGAGAAGTCAGGGTGTTGGAGGATGGGTTCGTTAATTAAAAGATTTTTGCAGGTGTTAAAGCATGCAATATATTCGGGATTTTGGATATTTATTATGGATCCTTTTTTGAGGCATTTAGTAAGAGGTTTCGTGATATCTGCAAAATTTTTAATAAATTTTCTATAATAGCCTAATAATCCGAGGAAACCTTTTATTTGTTTAGGAGTTTTGGGTACAGGGTAGTTTTTAATGGCCAGGATTTTATCAGGATTGGGTTTTACCCCTTCGGATGTGACTACGTTTCCTAAATATGCGACTTCTCTTCGTAAGAATTCAGACTTATCCATCTGAATTTTTAGATTAGCCGATTTGAGTCTATCGAATACAGCTCGCAGACTTTCGAGATGTTCTTGTAGACTAGTACTTAAGATTATAACATCGTCTAAGTAAACAAGACAGATGTTATTAGTTAGATTCCTTAATACATTGTCCATTACACGCTGGAAAGTAGCAGGTGCATTTTTTAGGCCAAATGGCATTCTCAAAAACTCATAGTGCCCGTTTTCTGTCGAAAAAGCCGTTTTTTAGATGTCATCTTCGTGCATCTCAATTTGGTGGAAACCCGAGGCCAAATCTAGGGTAATAAAATAATGGCACCTTCCGAGTTTATCTAATAGCGTGTTAATATTTGGGATAGGGTACTTGTCATCGATGGTCTTTTCGTTTAGTTTGCGGTAGTCGATGACCATCCGCCACTTTTTCTTCCCGGACGCGTCTAATTTCTTGGGGACAATCCACACGGGTGAAGACCACGGTGAATGTGACGGCCTAATTATATTTTGTTTTAACATTTTCTCGGTTTGTTCTTCTACCTCTTGCCTGTGGATTTCAGGGTATCGATAGGATTTTGTGTATATCGGTAATTCGTCTTTAGTTCGTATTCTGTTTCAGATAATATATCGTCTAAATTTTCTAAAGTAGGTAATGGTGAATCACAGGAAGCGACTGAATTAGTGTCCGAATCTGTATCTAAATTACTGATATCACTAGATGACATAAGCACTTACGTGATGATCAGCTTGTCCATGGATTCCTCTTGTTCCTTGTGGACGGGTGTCGGTGTCTGGAGCTCTGTGTTCAGCAGGGCCTCAGGAGATCTCTGGGTCACGATGTTCTCTCGTGCAGTGTAGAGTCTCGACGACGTTTCCGCTGTAGTTCAGGATTCCCAACAAATCGTTAAAACGAAACACGCACAATAATTTATTTTGTCATCGCGTTTGGGAATCCTACCGACTGCGCCAGTTAAATAATCGGGTTCGACGATTAAGAAAAAAAAAATTATTTTATTTGAATTACAACGGAAGATTAGATACAATATTTAATTCAAGTTTACACTACAGTCTCTCAACTATGACTAACTAAAATAATACAAAATGAAATTATGTTAAAAATGCTTATAATTACAAAATATAATATAGTGGAAAAATACTGTAAGGGGATCTTGTTTGGATCAGCAGTTCCTGTGGGAATGGATGATCTAACTCCTCCCGCCTAAGAATCAGCGCCGCCGGTGAGGATCAGCTGGGGTTGTTTATGGCTGGGGGTTGAAGATGTGGCTATTTGTTGAAGTTCTGCGTTCTGGTCTTCTACGGCTCGGGGTTGTCGCTGCTGGAGTCTTTTCTGGACGAACACAGCGAAGACGATATTACCAATAATGATTACGATGACGTATAATGTTATTATGGAGTAATCGGTGCTGTTCAGGGTGTCATCTTCTTCAATGTTGTTGATTGTGTTTAGGGGTAGTCTTAGGTCTTCAATCTTGTTGATGTTGATTGACATAATAGGAGCTTGGTTTGCGTCGAAGGTAATGTGGAAATCATCTAAGATCTAACTTATATATATATATATATATATATATATATATGTATATATATATATATATATATATATATATATATATATATATTTTACAAAAATAAAGTCAGATTTTACTTATTCTTGAAATGGATATTTTTGTTAAAACATTCATATTCATGCTTTAGGATCTATACTGTGGATGGTTTTAAGCATTGGACTTGCAAAACTGACCAAAACGTAGTACCAATCAGATAATAATAATTCAATTTTCGGGTGTCATTTTAATAAATACGTTGTATATTGTAAGGTACATGGGCTGAACTCTAGAATACCTACCACGCTTGAAATAGCAATTTTCTTGTTGCAGTGTTTTCTTTTAGCTAAAAAATGATGAAGAATTATAAAATTCGGGAGCGGAAGCAAATATATATATAATTTTTTACAAAAATAAAGTCAGATTTTACCTATTCTTGAACTGAATATTTTTGTTAAAACATTCATAATCATGCTTTAGGATCAATATTATGGATGGTTTTAATCATTGGACATGCAAAAGTGTCCAAAACGTGGTACCAATCAGATGATAAACATTCATATTTCGGGTGTCATTTTAATGAATACGTTTTTATATTGTAAGCTACATGAGCTGGATTGTAGAATAACTACCACACTTGAAATAGCAATTTTCTTGTTGCAATGTTTTCTTTTACCTAAAATATGATGAAGAATTATAAAATTCTTACGCGGAAGCCAATCTTTATATGTTTTTTTAGAATAATAAAGTCAGATATTACCTATTTTTGGTGAATACGTTGTATATTGCAAGCTACATGGGCTGGATTCTAGAATACCTACCACACTTGAAATAGGAATTTTCTTGTTGCAATGTTTTCTTTTAGCTAAAATACGATAATGAATTATAAAATTCGGGCGCAGAAGCAAATATTTATATGATTTGTTACAAAAATATAAACAGATTTTACTTATTCTTGAAATGGATATTTTTGTTGAAACGTGCATATTCATACTTTAGGATTTATAATATGGATAATTTTAGCATTGGACATGCAATAGTGACCAAAACGTGGTACCAATCAGATAATAAACATTCAATTTTCGGGTATCATTTTATTGAATACGTTTTATATTTTACGCTACAGGGGCTGGAATGTAGAATACCTACCACACTTGAAATAGCAATTTTCTTGTTGCAATGTTTTCTTTTAGCTAAAATATGATAAAGAATTTTAAAATTCTGGTGCGCAAGCAAATATTTATATGATTTTTTACAAAAATAAAATCAGATTTTACCTGTTCTTGATAAATACGTTGTATATTGTAAGCTACATTGGCTGGATTCAAGAATACCTACTACACATGAAATAGATATTTTCTTGTTGCAAGGTTTTCTTTTAGCTAAAATACTATGAAGAATTAATAAATACGGGCGCGAAAGCAAATATATATATTATTTTTTACAAAAACAAAGTCAGATTTTACCTATTCTTGAAATGGATATTTTTGTTAAAACATACAAGTTAGAAGTACAACTTCTCACGGGAACTGCTGACCATGCTGAGTCCCAGACGCTACTCGAATCCACATTTCCTCTATTTTTGCATACTCAATATTTTTCATATTTTTGTAACATTACTTAATTCTATTCAGTTACATTCTGTATTCTGTACAATAAACATTGTTATATTTCACTGCTAAATCTTTGTACTTTCGTTTAATAAAATCATTTTTTTTGTTGTTAACTTACTCCCGTAACTTAACTGGCGCAGTCGGTAGGATATCCAGGCGTAATTATTCAAAAATAAATTTGCGTTTCGTTTCTACGATTTACTGGATATCGCAACGGAAGTGTCCGCGAACCTGCATCAAAGACTTTTACAAGTACGAGAGCACATCGTGCAGAAGTAGAAGTCGCCAACCATCCCTGAAGAATACAGAGCTGCCACGACCAGGTTCATCGTTCCAGCACAGAGAAATCGTCGGAACAAATCAATGGACAAATTGATTTTGATCAAGTAAGTGCACATGTCATTTAGAAAATTGATTGATATCAATACCGATTCAGTAAGTGAAACAGAATCAGATTCTGACCAATCCTGTAACTCACCAAACCAAATTTATAATAATAATCAAAATAACTTATTATTTGACGATCTAGCAAATAGAATAGATAGTCTAAACTTAACAATCATGGCAACCCCCGTATTAAAAAGAGAATACCTCGACATGATTCCCGAATTTCACGGCGATACTAAATTACTCTCCAGATTCATTGAAATCTGCGAAAAATTAGTTACTAAATTTTATGTCACAGCTGACCCCGCTGATTTTCAAAACGAATGGCTCATGTCTAGCATATTAACAAAAATCAAAGGTGAAGCTGCGGTTAATATCGCCAGTTGCACAATCTCTGATTGGAACAGTCTAAAGACAGCGTTATTGAACACATATCAAGATAAACGCGATTGTTTTACTTTAAATATCGAAATGACAGAATTGAGACAAACAAATGAAAATGTTTTCGAATTTTTCAATAAAGTTC
The DNA here is from genome assembly GCA_035578165.1 of Stenolophus ochropezus. Taxonomy (NCBI): domain Eukaryota; kingdom Metazoa; phylum Arthropoda; class Insecta; order Coleoptera; family Carabidae; genus Stenolophus; species Stenolophus ochropezus. Next base: position 2,522,714 of record JAQOWZ010000032.1, read on the forward strand.
AGGATCTACTTAATTTGCAAGTTTCTTACCTGACAAATAAGATAGAACAAGCCAGTGCTAAAGTATTAATTGCCTATTTTCAAAAATATGCAACTAGAATTCTCTTGCGTGGTTTAAAGGATCCCCTAGGACATTTGTTAAGAACTAAAAATCCTGAAGATCTAAATTCTGCTCTCAATATGCTCACTAACGAATTTCAGTTAGAAAGCAAACAACGACATCAAAATTTCAATTTAAAACAAAAACCAATACCGATCAACCAAAATACCAGCCATCGATCACCCGTTACACGAAATATTCCTCAATTAATGTACCGACCATTACCAAATAACAGCTTTAATAAACCTCAATTTCAAAATCAAATGGTCAAACAAAATTCTTTTAAGCCAAATTCAAATAACAATTTTATTCCTAAACAACCGAAACCAACACCAATGAGCATAAGCACTAATCAGACTTTTAGACCTAAACCCGGACCATCTGGTTATAATAATTATAGACAACAACATAATTACTTTCAAAACCACACCCAACGTGCACCAGACTTCACTTTTGAAGAATTGCATAACACCGAAATACAAGACTTAGACCCAGTAGACCCCGACAATAGTAATGCTATCATTGAAGAAATCGACTCCGAATACGATAATTACAACCAGCAATATGACGAAAATTATTTTTTAGAGAAGAATGCCTCGGAAACAGAATAGAATCACTAAATTTATCTCACAATCAAAGTGAATTGCCTTTTATTATTTATCCCGAACATAATCTAAAAGCATTAATTGACACAGGCAGCACTCGATCGTTTATCAAACCAGAAATTGCGTATAAATATTTTCAAAACAAAATTCAAAACGACTTCTTCAAAATTACAACAGCACATGGCACTTCAACCGAAAATTCTAGTGTCATATTACCATGTTCAAAATTGTTTCAAAAACCTGATATATTTCTTAAATATTATTTATCTGATTTTCATAGTCAGTTCGACATTTTATTGGGCCTAGATAATTTAAAATTGTTAGATATTATTCTTGACCTTGGCCGAGATAAAATTATAACACCAACTCAGACTATTAAATTACATTATTTAAAAATTATGCCACGACCCAACTATATAAACATTCCTGCAAAATCAGAGAAAATTATTAGCTTTCATATCAATAATATAGAAAACGGCGAAGTTTTTATCCCGGAAACATTTGTTGATAATTTAATTATTCCAGAGGGCATAGCCAAAATTGAAAACCACATACTCTACTACCCAATTATTAACCCCGAGAACGTAGAATGCGTGACCGATACAACAAATAATATTACCGTTGAACCCCTCGAAAATTTTGAAATAAATAATGTAAATTTCCAAAACACAAATTTAGACAATTATCTTGATATCACCAAAATTAGAACCGATCATATGAACCCGGAAGAGAAAAACGAAATTTTAAAATTAATAACAGAATATTCAGACATCTTTCATACTGATAATAAATCTCTTACATTTTCTAACGAAGTCAAACATCACATCCGAACAAAAGATGAAATTCCAGTTTACAGTAAAACCTATAGATATCCGGAAGTACATCGGAAAGAAGTAAAAAATCAAATTGACAAAATGTTAGAACAAAACATCATCAGACCGTCCCACTCTCCTTGGTCCTCTCCTGTATGGGTAGTGCCAAAGAAATTAGACGCGTCGGGAAAAAAGAAATGGCGTATAGTTATTGACTATCGTAAGCTCAACGAGAAGACGATAGATGATAAGTATCCCATTCCTAATATAAATTCTCTTTTGGATAAACTCGGTAGATGTCAATATTTCACAACTTTGGATTTAGCATCTGGATTCCATCAGATAGAGATGCATCAAAATGATATTCAAAAAACAGCGTTTAGTACCGAATCTGGGCACTATGAATTTCTTCGGATGCCATTTGGATTAAAAAATGCCCCCGCGACATTTCAAAGAATAATGGACAATGTACTTCAAAATTTGACTAACGAAATTTGCCTCGTATATTTGGATGATGTAATAATCTTTAGCACTAGCCTGCAGGAACACATCCAAAGTTTACGCGCGGTATTTGACCGATTGAGAAAAGCTAATTTAAAAATTCAACTCGATAAATCAGAGTTCTTTCAACGCGAAGTTGCATATTTAGGCCATATAGTTACCCCACAAGGTGTAAAACCAAACCCGGAAAAAATTAAAGCAATCAAAATCCCATACCAAAAACAGTAAAACAAATAAAAGCATTCCTCGGTTTATTAGGGTATTACAGAAAATTTATAAAAGATTTTGCGAACATTACGAAACCGTTCACGAAATGTCTGAAAAAGGGAGCAGTAATAAATATAAAAGATCAAAATTATATTAATTGTTTTAATAAATGTAAAAACCTATTAACAAACGAGCCGATACTGCAATATCCCGATTTCACGAAACCGTTCAATTTAACAACCGATGCAAGCAATGTGGCTATTGGTGCTGTTTTATCGCAAGGACCGATAGGCTCTGACCTACCGATCGCTTATGCGAGTCGAACCCTCAACGATTCGGAACAAAATTATTCAACCATTGAAAAGGAACTCCTCGCTATAGTTTGGGCCACAAAATATTTTCGCCCCTATCTATTCGGACGAAAATTTAAAATTATAACAGACCACAAACCCCTCCAGTGGTTATCCTCACTCAAGGAACCAAATTCTAAATTAATACGATGGAGATTGAAATTGGAGGAATTCGACTTTGAAATTTTATATAAAAAGGGTTCATTAAACAAAAATGCTGATGCACTATCACGTATCGAATTGAACGTTAATTCTGTAGAACCGGAAGTTCAAAATTTCTTTGACTACATAAAAAATTTTAACGACAACTTTAACCCTGATAACGAATCAATGATTGCGGAACCCGACAATGACCGAAATTCTGACTCTGACAATACGATCCACTCCAACCAAGAAAATCCTATTTTTGGTATCACAATTAGCGACTCCCCTGTGAACGTTGGCAAAAACCAACTGTTTATATCTGAAGTCACTCACTCACCAGCGAAACCCAAATACAGTAAAATTCACACTGACAAAACAAGAATTCACGTACAAATTTCACAAGAAAATTTCGAAACAGACGTTATAAATTTTGTAAAAGAATTCATAATTCCAAAAGTCAAATATTCCTTGTTTTTTGAACAACCAATATATGAAAAATTCTCTATTGTAATGCAAACACACTTTAAGAATTCAGAAATAAATTTTGTTAAGTGTAATAATAAATTAATTGATGTTGAATTAGATAACGAAATTAATAATATAATTAAACAATTTCACGAAGGAAAAACGAATCATAGTGGAATCCTCGAAACACACAACCAAATTAAAAATATTTACTATTGGCCAAATCAACATAGAACCATCACAAACTATATTAACCAGTGTGAAATTTGCTTACAAGCTAAATACGAAAGAAATCCTATTAAAACTAAATACAATATAACACCAACACCCGACAAACCCTTTCATACAATACACATAGACACACTCACTTTAGAAAACTCTAAATTTTTGACGATAATAGACGCATTTTCCAAATACGCGCAAGCCTATAAAGTAAATTCGACAAATGCTATCGAGATCACAAATAAATTAACCAAATTCTTCTCACATCATGGAATTCCCAAATTAATAATTTGCGATAATGGTTTAGAATTCAAAAATAATATTTTAAAAGAATTATTAGCTATTCATAAAGTTGACATACACTTCACGAGTTCTCAACACCCGGACTCAAACGGAGTGATAGAGAGATTCCACTCGACACTAATCGAACACATTCGTCTTTTTAACATACAAGAAAATTTCAAAAACGAGCCTATTAAAACCAAAATAAATTACGCTTTATTAGCTTATAATAATACCAATCACACAACAACTGGACTAAAACCAGTAGAAATTATATCCGGACATTTTGACTCAAATTCACCCCTCGAAATAGATTTGGAAAAACAAGTGACTTAAGATTACGTTCAAAACCATAGAGAAAGGATGAAATTGACCTATAAATCAATCAACGAACGAATACAAAATAATAAATCCAAAACAATTCAAAATTTAAACGAAAACCGCGAAAATCTTCCCGGGTCGGGAACACCGTGTTTGTTCATAATAAACAAAAAGTAAACAAAACCCGAAACCCAAAATTTAAAAAGGAACAAGTTGTAAAAGTAAACAAAAATCTCAAAATTGCAGAAATTAAAGTAGATGAGAGAAATAAAAAACAACCCAAAATTCACTTATCAAATATAAAACGACCACGAAAGATTACTGATAAGAAATCCGATATTCCAGGTCCCTCCTCATCACAATAACCTTTGGACTAGAAATTAAAGACATTACGAATAATCTCGGACTACTAACGCTGAAATTAGGAACAGCCAGACTACAACAGACGAAACACACCCTCATTCATTACTATGACTTGAAACCTATTCTGATAAATTATAACAACTTAAACAAACAATACGAAAATCTAAACCAAATTGTAATCGAAGACAAATTAAATGCAAAAGAATTTGACAATAACAATAAAATAATTCATCACTTACAAAATTCCATAACCAACAAATTTGAACACCTCAATATTCACTATACAATAAAGAGAAATAAAAGAGGAATTTTGAATGGCCTCGGATCGATCGTAAAATCGATAACTGGTAATTTGGATGCAGAAGACGAAAAACGGTACGATAAAATCCTGAAACACCTGCAATCTAATCAAAACAAATTAAAAGAACAAATAAAAAATCAATATTCTGTCAATCACCAACTGATCGATCAATTTTATAAAACAATCGAAATAATCAGGCATAACGAATTAGAATTAAAATCAAAGGTTGAGCAATTGTCGCATGTTATCTCAAACGATTTCCAAAGTAGTATTTTCTACATCTTCGAAATTTATAATCAATTAACGACTTTTTGCAAATTGCATGTAATGCACCCCAGTGTATCAATGAACTAAATTTAGAATTGAATAAAATTTATAAACACTATGAAAACAAAATTCCTTTAGAACCAACCCCAGAAAATATGCTAGAAATTGAAAAATTACTTAATCTGAATTGTAAATTAGAATCAGATAAAATTATTTATTTTATTGACATCCCTATAAATTATGAAAAAGATTTTGAGCTACTCCATGTCATTTCAACCCCATCAAAATTTAAATCTGACTTTATAACAATTATTCCCGATAAAGGTAACTTTCTGAAATCGGTTGACGGTCAGTTAATTTCTCTGAATGATATTTGCACCAAAAGTATCAATTACCAATGTCCCAACAAAATAAATCACCTACCAAACGACACCTGCGAGAAGAACATAATCCTGCACAATAATAACAAAAATTGCCAGTACACTAAATTAAATTTGAAACAAAATCACGTCGAATATATTGAAGAAATAAATCAATACTTGGCTATCTTTCTAACAGAAGAAACTGTTCAAGAAATTTGCGAACAAAAAGAAGAAATAAAAAAACTAAAAGGAATTTTTCTATTAAAAGAAAACAACTGCGAAATAAAAATTAAAAATCAATTACTAAATTTCAAAGCAGGAACATTTGGGAAGCCCATCTTATTGGAAAATTTCAAGATCCAAATCAACACCAGTCAAATCCCAAAATTGGCAATCGAACTCAAGAATATTCAAGATCTGAACCTTCCAATCAACAAGTTCGAGGACTTAATCACCGATGACGACTTCGAGCTCAACACCACTAATTATTTAATTATAATCCTGTACGTATTACTGATGTTGACAGGTATTGCAATCATTAGTTCCCTTCTGTGGAAGAAACTCTCAAGCCAGAAGAAACCCAGGAGCCAAGACGAAGAACTCCGATCAAGGCCAACCCCATCTCACTCCCAGGTGAACCTCCCCGGCGATGCCAGATTCTAAGGGTGGAGGAGTTAGAAGTACAACTTCTCACGGGAACTGCTGACCATGCTGAGTCCCAGACGCTACTCGAATCCACATTTCCTCTATTTTTGCATACTCAATATTTTTCATATTTTTGTAACATTACTTAATTCTATTCAGTTACATTCTGTATTCTGTACAATAAACATTGTTATATTTCACTGCTAAATCTTTGTACTTTCGTTTAATAAAATCATTTTTTTTGTTGTTAACTTACTCCCGTAACTTAACTTACATATTCATGTTTTAGTATCTATACTATTGATAATTTTAGCATTGGACATGCAAACGTGACCAAAACGTGATACCTGTCAGATAATAAACATTCAATTTTCAGGTGTCATTTTAATAAATACGTTGTATATTGTAAGCTACATGGGCTGGATTCTAGAATACATACCACACTTGAAATAGCAATTTTCTTGTTGCAATGTTTTCTTTTAGCTGAAATATGGTGAAGAATTATAAAATTCGGGCGCGGAAGCAAATATTTATATGATTTTTTACAAAAATAAAGTCAGATTTTTCAGATTCTTTAAATGGATATTTTTTTAAATAATTTATATTCATGCTTTAGGATCTATACTGTGGATGGTTTTTAAGCATTGGACATACAAAAGTGACCAAAACGTGGTACCAATGAGATAATAAACATTCTATTTTCGGATGGCATTTTAATGAATACGTTGTATATTGTAAGTTACATGAGCTGGATTCTAGAATACCTACCACACTTGAAATAGCAATTTTCTTGTTGCAATGTTTCCTTTTAGCTGAAATATGATAAAAAATTATAAAATTCGGGCGCGGAAACAAATATTTATATGATTTTTTACAAAAATAAAGTCAGATTTTACCTATTCTTGATGAATACGTTGTATATTGTAAGCTACATGGGCTAGATTCTAGAATACCTACTACACTTGAAATAGCAATTTTCTTGTTGCAATGATTTATTTTAGCTAAAATACGATGATCAATTATAAAATTCGGGCGCGCAAGCAAATATATATATATGATTTTTTACAAAAATTAAGACAGATTTTACCTATTCTTGAAGTGAATATTTTTGTTAATTCGGGAGCGGAAGCAAATATTTATATGATTTTTTACAAAAATAAAGTCAGATTTTACCTATTCTTGAAATGAATATTTTTGTTAATACATTCATATTCATGGTTTAGGATTTATACTATGGATGGTTTTAATCATTGGACATGCAAAAGTGACCAAAATGGGCTGGATTCTGGAATACCTACCACACTTGAAATAGCAATTTTCTTGTTGCAATGGTTTCTTTTAGCTGAAATATGATGAAGAATTATAAAATTCGGACACAGAAGCAAATATTTATATGATTTTTTAGAAAATAAATTCAGATTTTACCTATTTTTGTTGAATACGTTTTATATTGTAAGCTACATGGGCTGGATTCTAGAATACCTACCACACTTGAAATAGCAATTTCCTTGTTCCAATGTTTTCTTTTACTTAAAATACGATGATAAATTTTAAAATTCGGGCGCGGAAGCAAATATTTAAATGAGTTTTTACAAAAATAAAGTCAGATTTTATCTATTCTTGAAATGGATATTTTGTTAAAACATTCATATTCATACTTTAGGATCAATACTATAGATGGTTTTAAGCATTGGAAATGCAAAAGTGACCAAAACGTGGTATCAATCAGATAATAAACATTCTATTTTCGGGTGTCTTTTTAATGAATACGTTGTATATTGTAAGCTACATGGGCTGGATTCTAGAATACCTAATACACTTGAAATAGCAATTTTTTTGTTGCAATGTTTTCTTTTAGCTAATATATGATGAAGAATTATAAAATTATTTTTCACAAAAATAAAGTCAGATTTTACCGATTCTTGAAATGTATGTTTTTGTTAAAACATACAAGTTATGATTTGAGGTTCGACGGAAAGATTTTAAAAAACAATTTATTGAAGTAACGAATAATTATTTACTTTAATTATTTGAAGTCACTATTTTACAATTTATTTTACAAGTTATAATATATGGACATAGTTTCTACATGCAAAAATATTATCTGACTAACTACACATTTATGAGTTACAAGTTTATATAGTGTTTGGGCAAGGGTGACAGGTAGTTTCCTGTGGGAATCGCAACGTCAGCTGGATGGACCGTGGGAACTCCTCCCTCGTTAAAATTGGGCTTCATCGAGAAGTTTCATCGTCGATGTAGGGGGTGAAGTTCTCGTTTGAAGTTCGTTGTCTTCTGTCGTGGACTGTTTCTTCACATGTTTGTGATATTTCTTCTTGAAGTACACTACAGTAAGGGTTGTAGCGCTGGCTACGATGATTCCACATAATGCCCATACTGGATAATTCATGGTGTCTTCATCTTCAATTGGGTTGTTGTAGTATGGGATGTTTTCTATATTTTTGATTGGCTTCAATTCTTCTATTCTATTCAATTGGATCGTCATTTTCGGAGTTTGGGTGTCGTTGTATTTTATTTTGTAATTTTCAATGATTATCGGTTTGCCGAATGTACCGTGTTTGAAATTTAGATCTTGATTCTGGATATTCAGTTTGCATTGGTCTTCTTTGATTAAAAATATTCCGTGTAAGTTTTTTATGTTATCTCCGTGATCACATTGAGTTTTTAGTGATTCAGGAAATGGGAATATTCTAATGAATTGATTGATTTCGTCTAGATATTCAGTATGAATCCTTTTGATGTTCAGTTTCACCAATGGGCAGTTTTCTACTTCGTTTCGTAGCAGGAAATTTGCTTCGCAGGAATCTTCATTTATTTCTCTTATGTGGTTTGGACATTGGAAGGTGTTCCTTTTATTGCGAGTACATATACCACATAAGGACCTTATTTGACCAACATCGGACTTCAGTATATACTCATGATTAGGAATTATGGTAACGAACTCAGAATTGTGTTTCGTTGGAGTTGGAATTAAATAAATAAGTTCGAAAATTGTGTCAAAATTTATTGGAATTTCTATGAAGTATATAATTTTGTTATCTTGTAACTTACAGTTGACTGAAATTAATTTTTCTATGTCTAGCATATTTTCTACGTTTATTTCAAGTAGTAGTTCATCTTTATAGTACTTTGAGATTTTGTTTAATTCCTCATATAGATCGTGTGCTTTGATGATGCTCGGATGCATAGTATGGAGTTTGCAAAAAGTTAATGAATTTTCGATATCTTGGAGGGAATTCATGTCAATGTAAATAGAATTTCTAGTTGATTGTGAATATCTTTGATTACCAATTTATCATGACCTTTGACTCCTGTAGTAACGGTATGTAGTAGTTCTGTTAATATAGATTTTATAATATTTTCGTTTTGTCTAATAGTATCAATGGTCTTGTTAAAATATTTTATCATTTGATTGCTTATAGAATATTGGTTATTAATTTGGTTCTTTCAATTTAATTGATTCTCTTGCAAATGTCGCAGAATTTTCTTATATCGTTTATCTTCTTCGGCATCTAGGTTTCCTGTGATGGCTTTTACAGCTGTTCCCAACCCGTTAAAAATACCTCGTTTGGTTCTTGAATTTATTAATAGAAGACTAAATTTCTCGTTAATTTTGTTTCTTATGTAGCCAATAATTTTGTTATTATTTTCAAAATCCATGCTAATTGTTTTATCTTCATGTATGGTGTGTATGAGTTGTGAGTGTTTATATTGTCATACTGTAGTATTAGTGGTTCCAAAACATAGTAGTGTATAAGAGTATGTTGTGTTCTTTGTAGTCTTGCGTCTCCGAGACTAATTGTTAGTAGTCCTGGATTATGTGTGATGTATTTAGCAATTAATCCGTTTGAATACGGGAAGTAGAGGGACCTGGAATTGCAGGGTATTTGTTAATAGTTTTTCTGGGTCTTTTTATGTTGGAGATGTGAATTTTTGGTTGTTTCTTCTCGGTATTTGTATCGATTTCTGCGGTTTTTAGGTTTTCAATAATTATTTAGGTTTTTTTTTTGAATTTTAGGTTTTTAGTTTTATTTAATTTCTGTTTGTTATGAACGTAAACTGTTTCGGGTATAACATATAGTTTTGTTTTCTTGTAATTTTTATAAATTAATTTGGATTTTTCCTTATGATTTTGAATATAATTTTGAGTTATTTGCTTATCAATGTTTATGTCAAATGGAGAATTTGTTTCGAGATGGCCATTAATAACTTTGATAGGTTTTAGATTAGTTGTGCTATGGTTTGTATATTGTATGCGAGAATGGCGTATTTTACTTTATCTTCGATTAACTCGTTTTTAAAGTGGTCTTGCAAATTAAATAAACGTATGTGCTCTATTAATGTGGAATGAAATCGTTCGATTAGACCATTCGAGTTTGGATATTCAGAACAAATAAAATAGATTTCGATTTTATGGAGGGCTAAAAGTTCTTTCACTACTGTATTTTTAAATTCAAGTCCATTATCTGATATGATTAACTGAGGCATGCCATGATGTGAAAAGAAATTAATCAATTTATTAGAGATTTCGATGGCGTTAGTAGAGTTGACCCTGTATGCTTGCGCATACTTAGAAAATGCGTCGATGATAGTAAGGAATTTCGTGTTTTCTAGTGTAAGTATGTCGACGTGTATTGTGTGTAGGGATTTCTCAGGGGTGAAAGTGATATTGAATTTAGGTTTGATGGGGTTTCTGTCGTACTTAGCTGCCAAACAAGTTTCGCAATTATTTATAAGGTTTGTGATAGATTTTAATTGATTGGGCCAATAGTATAATTTTTTAATTTCATGATGTATTTCGTTGATTCCGCGGTGGTTTGTTTTTCCTTCGTGGAATTTTGTGATGATTCGTGTAATTTCGTCTTCCTTTTCTATATCAATTAATTACTTTTAATAAATTTTATTTGAGAATGTTTAAAATGTTTTTGAAGAATGTTGCTAAATTGTTCGTATATGGGTGATTCGAAATACATATAATATCGAACATTGGGGACAATATATTCCTTAATGAAATCCACTATCTCTTGTTCAAAATTTATTTCTTATATTTGAACGTGCAGTCTCATTTTATCCACATGGAGTTTTTTAATTTTAGGTTTCGATGGTGAATGTTTTACTTGGGAGATAAATAATTGTTTTTTTCAACGTTTACTGGAGATTCAGTAATGGTTATACCAACTATGGGATTCTCAGGATTGGAGTGGATTGTTTGGTCTGTTTCGGGGTCAATTGATTCGTCATCATCAGGTATCACTATTATTAATTGTTTATCATTGTCAGGGTTGAATGTCTCGATAAGGTTGTACAATTTTTTTGATTCTGGGTCTAAAGTATTTATATTTAGTTTGATTCTCGATAGGGCATCTGCATTTGTATTAAGTGAGCCTTTTTTATGTATTACTTCATAATCAGATTCTTCTTATCTAGTTTTTCATCTCATTAATTTTGAATGTGGGTCCTTTAAATTTTGTAAATATTGTAATGGTTTGTGATCTGTCACAATTTTAAATTTTCTTCCGTAAAGATAAGTTCGAAAGTATTTTGTTGCCCATATCACAGCTGTTAATTCTTTTTCCGTGGTGTCATATTTCTGTTCCGTATCGTTTAAAGTCCTACTTGCATAAGCAACGGGAAGGTCGGATCCGATAGGGCCTTGTGATAATACGGCACCTATGGCGTATTTACTTGCGTCTGTTGTCAAAATGAACGGTTTGGTAAAGTCTGGGTACTGGAGTATTGATTCGTTAATTAGTAGGTTTTTGCAGGTGTTACAACAATTGACGTAATCGGGATCGTTATGATTAATGGTAGCATCCATTTTTAAACATTTTGGTAACGGTTTCGTAAGATGAGTAAATTTTTTAATAAATTTCCGATAATATCCTAAAAGTCCTAAAAATGCTTTGATTTGTTTTGTTGTCTTCGGTATCGAGTAATTTTGAATAGCATGAATTTTATCAGGATTAGGTTTTACACCTTCGGGGGTCACGACATATCCGAGGTATGCAACTTCTTTCCTGAGGAATTCAGATTTATCTAATTGGATTTTTAAATTCGCTTCTTTTAATCGGTTAAAAACTGTTCTTCAATTTTGAATGTGTTCTTGAAGGGATGTTCTAAAAATGATTACGTCATCTAGATAAACAAGACAGATTTCATTTACTAAATTTCTAAGAACGTTGTCCATTACTCTTTGAAAAGTAGCGGGTGCGTTCTTGAGTCCAAATGGCATTCTTAAAAACTCATAATGCCCATGTTCTGTGCTGAAGGCTGTTTTTTCAATACCTGATTTGTTCATCTCAATTTGATGAAAACCAGATGCAAGGTCTAAAGTAGAAAAATATTGACATCTGCCTAATTTGTCTAATAAGGAGTTAATGTTCGGGATTGGATATTTGTCGTCTATCGTTTTGTCGTTCAATTTCCTATAGTCGATCATAAGTCTCCATTTCTTTTTACCTGATGCGTCTAGTTTTTTAGGGACGACCCATACGGGGGATGACCAGGGTGAATGGGAAGGACGGATGATATTTTGGTCAAACATTTTTTGAATTTGAGATTGAACTTCTTTTCGAAAGATTTCCAGGTAACTATAAGGTTTTGCATAAACGGGATTATCATCTTTCGTGCGAATGAAATGTTTTACATCGTTAGTGAAAGATAACGGGTCATGTTCGTTGTGAAAGATATTTTTGTACTCGGTCAGCAGTTTTGTTATCTCAGATATTTCTTCATCGTTCATATGGTCTAGTCTTACTTTGTCCATATTGAATTTATTTTCTATTTCATTTTGACAAAAATTTAGATTATTTATTTCAAAACATTTTAATTCTTGAAATTTTACACAATTTACTGAATTTATAATTTCTTCATTTTGGCCTAAATTTATGATTGGATATATAGCTTTGTGATTTTGAATTTTAGCAAGTCCTTCAGGAATTATTATGTTATTGAATTTAGTTTCCGGTATCAATATTTCTCCGTTTTTGATGTGTTTTAGAAATAATTCGCCTAATTTTTCTGATTTGGGAGGAATTTTTATGTAATTAGATTTGGGTAGTATTTCGTGGTAATGAATTTCAATTTCTTGTTTCGGAGTTATAATTTTGTCATTTGTCAGGTCAATTTTTGCACATAATAATTTCAAATTATCTAAACCTAGTAAAATATAAAAATTTCGGTGGAAGTTAAATAAATGGTACTTTACTAATTTGTCCGGAGTATTAAATAATTTTGAAGCAGGAATCACTATGCTAGAATTTTCTATTGATGTTCCATGAGCTGTAGTAATTTTGAATGGATCATTCTTAATTTGATTTTTGTAATATTTATTCGCTATGTTTGGATTTATGAAGGACCTTGTACTGCCTGTATCGATTAAAGCTTTTAGATTAAAATCTGGAAATACAATGAATGGTAGTTCACTATGGTTATGAATCACGTTCATTAATTCAATGTTTGTTCCGAGGCTGTTATTGGAAAAAATTCGTTATCGTCAGATTGTTCTGGTTCAGTGACATAATATTCTAAATTTGATTCGTCTACATAATTTTCAAAATTTTGTTCTTCTGGTTCTGCATATTCTTGCAGTTCCATATTAAGTAGTTCCTCAGCGATAGGAGATCTGTTTTGGGAGTGGAAGAATTGTTGTGGACGATAAGGACCAGCTGATGGGTGAGGTGTCGTTGACTGCCTTATGGAAATACTCATAGGTGTTGGCTTATTCGGTTTAAAATTTGGATTTGGTCGAAAAACATTTTGGTTGGGTTGATTATTTGGTTGTTGAATTGGCATGGACGTTGGTTATTGAATGGTTTGTTAAATTGATTGTTGCCAGGGAATTGGTTATTATAGTTTTGTTTAAGTACCTGATTTGCAGGAGGCAGGGGTCTATATATTAGTTGCGGGTTTTGGATTTGTCTAAATTGGTTAGTTAAATTATATTTTGGTTTCTGTTGGTGTAAATGTTGTGTAGTGTTTTTGCTTGTTGCATGAGACCCAAGTGAGTTTCAAATTGAAAATCTTTAGTTAACATGTTTAACGCGGTGTTCATGTCTTTTGGATCTTTTGTCCGCATAAGTGTGCCTAATGGTTCTTTGAGTCCGCGAAGTAGTATTCTTACGGCATAATTTTGAAAGTACCCTATGTGAACGGGCATGGCTGCTTCAGTACAATGAGTACTGATGTAAGATATTTGCAAATTTAACATGTCTTGTACTGTATTATAAAATTCAAATGCTGTTTCATTTTTTTGAGTTAATTCGGTTATTTCGATGTTTAATGTGTATAAATCTCTCTTATCTGAATATTCAGAAGAGCTTTTTTAAGATCTTCCCATGTTGTTATTGCGGTGCTGGCTATATTTATGGCTGCATCACCTTTTATTTTTGAAATGATACTCGACATAAGAAATTCATTTTGAAAGTCTGTTGTATCAATCGTATTATAAATTTTTTTAACAAGTTTTTCACTAATTTCTATGAATCTTGATAGCAGTTTACTATCACCATAGAAGTGTAGGATCATGTCTAGGTAGCATTTTTCTAGTTTTGGGGAACCATGTTTGATTTGTTAATTCTAAGGTTGCTTAATATTTCTGTTAATAATTCTGGTTCTGAGTCAGTTGTTTCGTTATTTATAATTTCCCGATCAGAGTCTGAGTCTCAATGATACTGGTAATTATGTGACATATGATACTTACAATAGAAGAAGCAGTTTGTCCATGGGTCCTTGTCCTGCGTTCGTCAGGGCCTGGTTCTCCTGGTTCTGCGCCTCACGATGTACTCTCGGTAGATGCAGTGTATTGGACATTTCTTCTTGTTGACCTTCCGATTTTTTCGGTTCATCGTTAATACGAACGCGTATTCACTATGCTTGAAAATCGCCCGAAAAATTCTACCGACTGTGCCAGTTATGATTTGAGGTTCAACTAAAGGATTTTTAAAAACAATTTATTGAAGTAACGAATAATTATTTACTTTAATCATTTTAGGTCACAAAAATACAATTCATTTTGCAAGTTTAATTTATAATTTGAAATATAAAATGGACATAGTTTCTACATGCAAAAATATTATCTGACTAACTATACATTTATGAATTACAAGTTCATATAGTGTTTGGGCAAAGGTGTCAGGTTGTTTCCTGTGGGAATCGCAACCTCAGCAGGATGGACCGTGGTAACTAACATATTCATGCTTTAGGATCTATACTATGGATAATTTTAGCATTGGACATGCAACAGTGACCAAAACGTGGTACCAATCAGATAATAAACATTCAATTTTCGGGTGTCATTTTAATAAATTCGTTGTATATAGTAAGCTACATGGGCTGGAATCTAGAATACCTACCACACTTGAAATAGCAATTTTCTTGTTGCAATGTTTTCTTTTAGCTAAAATATGGTGAAGAATTATAAAATTCGAGCGCGGAAACAAATATTTATATGATTTTTTACAAAAATAAAGTCAGATATTACGTATTCTTGATGAATACGTTGTATATTGTAAGCTACATGGGCAGGATTCTAGAATACCTACCACACTAGAAATAGCTGGACTGGATTCTAGAATACCTACAACACTTGAAATAGCAATTTTCTTGTTGCAATGTTTTCTTTTAGCTAAAATGTGATGAAGTATTATAAAATTCGGACGCCGAAGCAAATATTAATATGATTTTTTCGAAAATAAAATCAAATTTTTTAGCTATTTTTGATGAATACGTTGTATATTGTAAGCTACATGGCCTGGATTCTAGAATACCTACCATACTTGAAATAGCAATTTTCTTGTTGCAATGTTTTCCGTTAGCTAAAATACGATGATAAATTATAAAATTCGGGCGCGGAAGCAAATATTTATATGATTTTTTACAAAAATAAAGTCAGATTTTACCTGTTCTTAATAAATACGTTGTATATTGTAAGTTACATGTGCTGGATTCTAGAAAACCTACCACACTTGAAATAGCAATTTTCTTGTTGCAATGTTTTCTTTTAGCTAAAATATGATAAAGAATTATAAAATTCGGGCGCGGAAGCGAATATTTAAATGTTTTTCTACAAAAATAAAGTCAGATTTTACCTATTCTTGAAATAGATATATTTGTAAAACATTCATATTCATGCTTTAGGATCTACACTATGGATGGTTTTAAACGTTGAACATGCAAGAGTGACCAAAATGTGGTACCATTTAGATAATAAACACTCAATTTTCGGGTGTCATTTTAATGAATACGTTGTATATTTTAAGCTACATGGGCTGGATTCTAGAATACCTACCACACTTGAAATAGCAATTTTCTTGTTGCAATGTTTTCTTTTAGCTAAAATATGATGAAGAATTATAAAATTCGAGCACGGAAGCAAATATTTATATGATTTTTTACAAAAATAAAGTCATATTTTACCTATTCTTGAAATGGATATTTTTGTTAAAACATTCATATTCATGCTTTAGGATCTATACTATGGATGGTTTCAAGCATTGGACATGCAAAAGTGACCAAACCGTGGTACCAATCAGATAATAAACATTCAATTTTCGTGTGTCATTTTAATGAATACGTTGTATAATGTAAGGTACTTGGGTTGAATTCTAGTATACCTACCACACTTGAAATAGCAATTTTCGTTTTGCAATGTTTTCTTTTAGCTAATATATGATGAAGAATTATAAAATTCGGGCGCGGAAGCAAATATTTATATGATTTTTTACAAAAATAAAGTCAGATTTTGACTACTCTGGATGAATACTTTGTATATTGTAAGCTACATGGGCTGGATACTAGAATACCTACCACACATAAAATAGCAATTTTCTTGTTGCAATGTTTTCCTTTAGCTAAAATGTAATAAAGATTTATAAAATTCAAGCGCGGAAGCAAATATTTATATAATTTTTTACAAAAATAAAGTCAGATTTTACCTACTCTTGAAATGGATATTTTTGTTGAAACATTCATATTCATGCATTAGGATCTATACTATGAATAATTTTAGCATAGGACATGCAAAAGTGACCAAAACCTGGTATCATTTGGATAATAAACATTCAATTTTCGGGTGTCATTTTAATGAATATGTTGTATATTGTAAGCTACATGTGCTGGATTCTAGAAAACCTACCACACTTGAAATAGCAATTTTCTTGTTGCAATGTTTTCTTTTAGTTAAAATATGATAAAGAATTATAAACTTCGGGCGCAGAAGCAAATATTTATATGATTTTTTACAAAAATAAAGTCTGATTTTACCTATACTTGATGAATACGTTGTATATTGTAAGCTACATGGGATGGATTCTAGAATATATACCACACTTAAAATAGCAATTTTCTTGTTGCAATATTTTCTTTTAGCTAAATTATGATGAAGAATTATAAAATTCGGGGGCGAAAGCAAATATTTATATGATTTTTTACAATATTAAAGTCAGATTTTAACTATTCTTGATGAATACGTTGTATATTGTAAGCTACATGGGCTGGATTCTAGAATACCTTCCACACTTAAAATAGCAATTTTATTGTTGCAATGTTTTCTTTTAGGTAAAATATGATGAGGAATTATAAAATTCGGGCGCGGAAGCAAATATTTTTATAATTTTTTACAAAAATAAAGTCAGATTTTACCTCATCTTGATGAATACGTTGTATATTGTAAGCTACATGGGCCGGATTCTAGAATACCTA
The DNA here is from genome assembly GCA_035578165.1 of Stenolophus ochropezus. Classification (NCBI taxonomy): domain Eukaryota; kingdom Metazoa; phylum Arthropoda; class Insecta; order Coleoptera; family Carabidae; genus Stenolophus; species Stenolophus ochropezus. The sequence goes on from JAQOWZ010000032.1 coordinate 2,540,381, forward strand.
CCACACTTGAAATAGCAATTTTCTTGTTGCAATGTTTTCTTTTAGCTAAAATATAATGATGCAAATATTTATATGATGTTTTTAAAAAAATCAAATTTTACCTATTCTTCAAATGGATATTTTTGTTAAAACATTCATATTCATGCTTTAGGATCTATACTGTGGATGGTTTTAAGAATTGGACATGTAAAAGTGACCAAAACGTGATACCAATCAGATAATAAACATTCAATTTTTGGTTGTCATTTTAATGAATACGTTGAATATTGTAAGCTACATGTGCTGGATTCTAGAATACCTACCACACTTGAAAGAGCAATTTTCTTGTTGCAATGTTTTCTTTTAGCTAAAATATGATGAAGAGTTATAAAATTCAGGCGCGGAAGCAAATATTTATATGATTTTTCACAAAATTAAAGTCAGATTTTACCTATTCTTGATGAATACGTTGTATACTGTAAGCTACATGGGCTGGATTCTAGAATACCTACCACACTTGAAATAGCAATTTTCTTGTTGCAATGTTTTCTTTTAGCTAAAATATGACAAAGAATTATAAAATTCGGGCGCGGAAGCAAGATTTAGATTTAGATTTAGATTTGAGGTGGAGGGTGGATAAACTCCACGTGCACTGAGGCCTCACATATGGGCCATTGTACTGCCTCCAGGTGCACAGCTCCCTAGCTATCTTGAAGACATTCTACGCCACGGAAGAAGGCTAGCAAGTTGGCAGGTGGGGTTGTGCTGAGTGTTGCTTTGTAAGGCCACATATCCCCAAGCATGGAACCTCTTTTTATATTATAAGCTACATGTGCTGGATTCTAGAAAACCTACCACATTTGAAATAGCAATTTTCTTGTTGCAATGTTTTCTTTTAGTTAAAATATGATAAAGAATTATAAACTTCGGGCGCAGAAGCAAATATTTATAAGATGTTTTACAAAAATAAAGTCTGATTTTACCTATACTTGATGAATACGTTGTATATTTTAAGCTACATGGGATGGATTCTAGAAAACCTACCACACTTGAAATAGCAATTTTCTTGTTGCAATGTTTTCTTTTAGTTAAAATATGATAAAGAATTATAAACTTCGGGCGCAGAAGGAAATATTTATATGATTTTTTACAAAAATAAAGTCTGATTTTACCTATACTTGATGAATACGTTGTTTATTGTAAGCTACATGGGATGGATTCTAGAATATATACCACACTTAAAATAGCAATTTTCTTGTTGCAATATTTTCTTTTAGCTAAAGTATGATGAAGAATTATAAAATTCGGGGGCGAAAGCAAATATTTATATGATTTTTTACAATATTAAAGTCAGATTTTAACTATTCTTGATGAATACGTTGTATATTGTAAGCTACATGGGCTGGATTCTAGAATACCTTCCACACTTAAAATAGCAATTTTATTGTTGCAATGTTTTCTTTTAGCTAAAATATGATGAGGAATTATAAAATTCGGGCGCGGAAGCAAATATTTTTATAATTTTTTACAAAAATAAAGTCAGATTTTACCTCATCTTGATGAATACGTTGTATATTGTAAGCTACATGGGCCGGATTCTAGAATACCTACCACACTTGAAATAGCAATTTTCTTGTTGCAATGTTTTCTTTTAGCTAAAATATAATGATGCAAATATTTATATGATGTTTTAAAATAAATCAAATTTTACCTATTCTTCAAATGGATATTTTTGTTAAAACATTCATATTCATGCTTTAGGATCTATACTGTGGATGGTTTTAAGAATTGGACATGTAAAAGTGACCAAAACGTGATACCAATCAGATAATAAACATTCAATTTTTGGTTGTCATTTTAATGAATACGTTGAATATTGTAAGCTACATGTGCTGGATTCTAGAATACCTACCACACTTGAAAGAGCAATTTTCTTGTTGCAATGTTTTCTTTTAGCTAAAATATTATGAAGAAATTATAAAATTCGTGCGCGAAAACAAATATTTATACGACTTTTAAAAAAATATAAAGTTAGATTTTACATATTCTTGAAATGGATTATTTTGTTAAAACATTCATAATCATGCTTTAGGATCTATACTATGGATGGTTTTAATAATTGGACATGCAAAAGTGACTAAAACGTGGTACCAATCAGATAAGAAACATTCAATTATCGAATGTCATTTTAATAAATACGTTGTATATTGTAAACTACATGGGCTGGATTCTAAAATACCTACCACATTTGAAATAGCAATTTTCTTGTTGCCGTGTTTTCTTTTAGCTAAACTATGATGAAGAATTATAAAATTCGTGCGCGGAAGCAAATATTTATATGATGTTTTACAAAAATAAAGGCAGATTTTACCTATTTTTGATGAATACGTTGTATATTGTAAGCTACATGTACTGGATTCTAAAATACCTACCACACTTGAAATAGCATTTTTCTTGTTGCAATGTTTTCTTTTAGCTAAAATATGATGAAGAGTTATAATATTCAGGCGCGAAAGCAAATATTTATATGATTTTTCACAAAAATAAAGTCAGATTTTACCTATCCTTGATGAATACGTTGTATATTGTAAGCTACAAGGGCTGGATTCTAGAATACCTACCACACTTGAAATAGCAATTTTCTTGTTGCAATGTTTTCTTTTAGCTAAAATATGACAAAGAATTATAAAATTCGGTCGCGGAAGCAAGATTTAGATTTAGATTTAGATTTGAGGTGGAGGGTGGATGAACTCCACGTGCACTGAGGCCTCACATATGGGCCCATTGTACTGCCTCCAGGTGCACAGCTTTCTAGCTATCTTGAAGCCATTCTACGCTACGGAAGAAGGCTAGCAAGTTGGCAGGTGGGGTTGTGCTGAGTGTTGCTTTGGAAGGCCACATATCCCCAAGCATGGAACCTCTTTTTAATGATAAAGTGGGGCATTCCTGAAGAATGTGCTTTACTGTTTCATCATCCATATCACATCCTCTGCAAAGTGAGGTGTTTGAGATTTTTATACGATGCATGTGCTTGTTGAAACGACCATGCCCTGTAAATACTTCACTAAGTAGTTTGAGATTGTTCCACGAAAGCCTTATTAGGTAATTAGCCAGCTTGAAAGTCGGCTTAAAGATAAAAGATTTAGTCTGTTTGCAGTTAGATTTTGTGTTCCAACTAGCTGAAAATTTGTCGAAAGTAATGGTTCGAATGATGATGCCTTGCTTTGCTAAATACTCGGCACGAATGTTACCTTCATTGTCTCTATGTCCTTTTACCCATATGAGTTCAAGAGTATTATCTTAGCATACGTTTGACAGGGCGGTGTGACAGAGTTCAGTTAAACCTGAGGTAAATTTAAATCCATTCAGGCTTTGAAGAGCTGTTTTACTGTCAGATGCTATGGACTGCTTTCAGCGTGACTTCCTCTATGTGAAGGTTTAGAGGAGGAAGGCATAGAAGGACTTCCATTGCCGCTGTTGGTGTGGTGCGCATTGCACCGGTTATGGCTAGACATACCAATCTTTGTACATGTTCTAGTTTTGATATTGCTACGGATTGTTTGATTCTGGGCCACCAGACAAGAGCTCCGTAGGTGATCATTGGCCTGATTATGGATATGTATAACCATAAAGCGAGCTTTGGAGTTAGACCCCAGGTTTTACCTAAGATCCGTCGACACTGCCAGAATGCTATGCAGGCTTTTTCAACTTTGTAGTTTAAATGTAGACTCCAGTTAAGTTTGCTGTCAATTATGACATCCCAGATATTTGACGTTACTGGACAAACTTAGAGACTGATTGAATATTTTTGGCATTGTGAGAGTGCCAATTTTCCGCTTTCTTGTGAAAAGGACCATTTCAGTTTTGGCTAGATTTGCAAGGATGTTCTCAAATTTCCCGTTTAGCAAGACAGTGATGTCGTCTGCATATCCAATAGAGTGATATCCATTGTTGTTGAGGAGTAGCAGAAGATTGTTTACTAATATCGCCCAAAGAAGGGGTGACAGAACACCACCTTGGGGACAGCCTCTTGTAACATAGCATCTTATGGTTGTTTCTCCAGAGGAGAATTCGATCGCCCTACGTTCTAGTATGAACTTTATCCACCTGATAAGAGGAGATTCTACTTCATGGAACTCTAGAGCATGGGCTATAGAGTTGAAGGTAGCTTTGTCGAAAGCGCCTTCTATATCTATGAAAATACCCAGGGAGGAATTGTTGTGTTCCAAAGAATTTTCGATCCTGCTAACCACAGCATGAAGAGCAGTTTCGGTCGATTTTCCCTGAATATAAGCATGTTGGTTGGGGTGCAGCGGATTTTGAACCAGTGTAGTTTCCCTTATGTATCTATCACAAAGTCTTTCTAGAGTTTTGAGAAGAACTGAGGTAAGGCTTATTGGGCGATATGATTTAGGTATTGAGTAAACTACGCGTCCGGGTTTGGGAATGTAAACTACTTTAACTTCCCTCCATCCTATAAGGACATATGCGAGGGTAATGCAAGCTCTAAAGATCCAAACCAGGTAAGGTGTTAACTGCTTGCAGCCCCATTGAAGAAGGGCCGCAACAATACCATCTAGACCTGGTGATTTATAAGGCTTTAGGGAGTTTATTGTCCAGGTTGTGCGTGTCTCATCAGTGATTACCTTAGAGAGTTCGAGCGCCTCCTCTGAGAAGGAGTGATCGTTGTCCTTCCAGGTACATCTTTCAGAGATCACATAGCCGGGGAAATGACATTTTAGAAGAATTTAATTGTTTTTAATGATTGAGGAAGCGTAGATGCCATCTTATTTTTTGAGGCAGCCTAGCTGTTGGTTTGGTTCTTTGCAGAACATTTTTTTCAAGCGAGCTGCAGGGGCAGATTTGTCAATATTGCTGACATATTGTTGCCAGGCGTTCCTTTGCCTTTGCCGGATAGCTTTTTTGTATTTTGTTTTCTCCAATTTGTACGAGAGCCAGTCAGCTTCCATTTTGGAGTTTTTGGCTTTGTTAAACAATTTCCTAATAGAAGTTCTCATTTTACTCAATTCCTTGCACCACCATGGGACGTTCTTTGAGTTAATTGTACTTAAGGGACATGCCCTTTCATATGAATTGATAAGAACGTGCTGGAGTTTGCTGGCGCAATCCTCAAGCGAATCCTTGCTAATTTGTTTTGGAATATGACATCCCTCTATTCTAGAATGAAGAAGATCTAGGAATAGAGTTTTGTCTGTTTTCCTGGGGTTCCGAAAGACCTTTTTATCAATATGCTTAGCGTTCAACGTAAAGTGAATTGATTTGTGATCAGACATTGAGACATCAGGTGATACTTACCATCCTGATATGTCATTAGATATCTTAGGTGTTGCCAGGGTGATGTCAATCCTAGATTGTGCACGAGACGTGACGAAAGTAGGTTCATCGCCTTGGTTGAGAATTTCTAGATTGGTACTAGTGATGTATTCACATAAAGATTTACATCTGGGGTTAATGTCTTTGCTGCCCCAGACAGTATGGTGTGAGTTAGAGTCACATCCTACAATTAGATGTTTGTGATTTTCTTCACAAAACTCGACCAGTTTGACAAGTTCAAGGCTGGGAGGTGATTGTGAAGAATCTGAGGAAAGGTAGCAGGAGGCAAGAATGATGTCTTTCTTGCTGTACTAAGAAGGATGGCAGTAATATCGCGTATACACAGGTGTTGGAGAATAACAGCCTGAATGTTGTTAGGCACTACGATACATGTCCTCGGATTTTCAATACCAAAACCTGTAAAGGTAAAGGAATTTTTGTCGCCTAGTCCACAGATCTTTGATTTTACAATCTAGGGTTCTTGAACCAGGGCTATACTGTGCTGCCTACTATCTAGGTGTCGTCTCAATATTGAGGTCGCCGCCCGACAGTGTTGCAGGTTTATTTGTATGAAGGATAGAGGTGAAGAAGAGGGAGATTTAGGATTGGGATGGGTCATTTAAGGTTTCAGAAGTCAGGAGGAGAGACTCGAGCTTCAGCATCCTCTTTGGAGCAAACCTCCATTGAGGTTGCACTCTGCTGACTGAGCTGCGGTCCCAGGGGTTGGTTGAGATGGTATTGAACTACCAACCTTTAACTTGACGGTAAGGGTGGAGAAAAGATACCGAAGTTTCTTCCCTCTCTCCGTAAGGGTTTTGGCATCCTCTTCGTTGACGCCAAAGACTAACAATCTGCCCAATGGTTTCTCCTTAGGTGCATCATGAAAGACGCACCAGTTGGAAACCTTGAGGTCTTTGTTCTGTGCTATCGGCCTCCGAAGGACAGTCTGCCTTTCATCGGCTTTACCCGGAATCCAGACAGCTGCCTTCACCAACCGAGGAAAGCAGTCCAGGCCAACGACCTCAAGTTGGGCGTTGTCCCAAGGAGGAGGGGAGTTTGCTCACCGCAGATTTCAGCCATTCCAGGGAATGCATTGTATATTTTAAGCTACATGGGCTGGATTGTAGAATAGCTAGCACTCTTAAAATAGCAATTTTCTTGTTGCAATGTTTTCTTTTAGCTAAAATATGATGAAGAATAATAAAATTCAAACACAGAAGCAAATATTTATATGATTTTTACAAAAATAAAGTCAGATTTTACCTATTCTTGAAATGGATATTTTTGTTAAAACATTCATATTCATGCTTTAGGATCTTCACTACGGATGGTTTTAAGCATTGGACATGCAAAAGTGACCAATACGTGGTACCAATCAGATAATAAACATTAAATTTCAGGTGTCATTTTAATGAATACGTTGTATATTGTATGCAACATGGGCTGGATTCTAGAAAACCTACCACTCTTGAAATAGCAAATATCTTGTTGCAATGTTTTTTTTTAGCTAAAATATGATGAAAAATTATAAAATTCCGGCGCGGAAGCAAATATTTATATGATTTATTACAAAAATAAAGTCAGATTTTACCTATTCTTGTCGGCTGAATGGCTGAGCGAGCTAGCGCACATCTCTAGCTCGCTATGACGCCATACGAACCTGAGATCCTCACCGACAACGTGTTATTTGTCGTAAAATAAAAAACACAGCTACTTGTGTATCACACTCGGATGCTATAGACATGCCATCTATACATCTTAAATAGAAGTAGCACTGGCAAATAAAACAACCGACAGTACGGCAGTTAGAACTGCGGCTCGGTGTGCTCGATTGCCCTATGCTTCTACTGGGAGATTCAGGGACACATTATTTATTATATTTATTACCTATTCTTGATGAATACTTTGTATATTGTAAGCTACATGGGCTGGATTTTAGAAAACTAAATTGGTCACTTTTGCATGTCCAATGCTAAAATTATCCATAGTATAAATCCTAAAGCATGAATATAAATGTTTTAACAAAAATATCCATTTCAAGAAAAGTCGGGCGCGGAAGCAAATATTTATATGATTTTTCACAAAAATAAAGTCAGATTTTACCTATTCCTGATAAATACGTAGTATATTGTAAGCCACATGGGCTGGATTCTAGAATACCTACCACACTTGAAATAGCAATTTTCTTGTTGCAATGTTTTCTTTTTTCATTATATTTTAGCTAAAAGAAAACATTGCAACAAGATATTTGCTATTTCAAGTGTGGTAGGTATTCTAGAATCCAACCCATGTTGCTTACAATATACAACGTATTCATTAAAATGACACCCGAAAATTGAATATTTATTATTTGATTGGTACCACGTTTTGGTCACTTTTGCATGTCCAATGCTAGAACAATCCATAGTATAGATCCTAATGCATGAATATGAATGTTTTAACAAAAATATCCATTTTAAGAATAGGTCAACTCTGACTTTATTTTTGTAAAAAAAATCATATAAATATTTGCTTCCGCGCCCGAATTTCATAATTCTTCATCATATTTTAGCTAAAAGAAAACATTGCAACAAGAAAATTGCTATTTCAAGTATGCTAGGTATTCTAGTATCCAGCCCATGTAGCTTACAATATACAACGCATTCATTAAAATGACACCCAAAAATTAAATGTTTATTATATGATTAGTACCACGTTTAAGTCACTTTTGCATGTCCAATGCTAAATCCATCCATAGTATAGATCCTAAAGCATGAATATGAATGTTTTAACAAAAATATGCATTTCAAGATTAGGTAAAATCTGACTTAATTTTTGTAAAAAATCATATAAATATTTGCTTCTTCAACCGAATTTTATAAATCTTCATCATATTATACCTAAAAGAAAACATTGCAGCAAGAAAATTGCTTTTCCAAGTGTGGTAGGTATTCTAGAATCCAGCCCATGTAGCTTGCAATATACAACGTATTCATTAAAATGACACCCGAAAATTGTATGTTTATTATCTGATTGGTACCACATTTTGGTCACTTTTGCATGTCCGATGCTAAATCCATCCATAGTATAGATCCTAAAGCATGAATATGAATGTTTTAACAAAAATATACATTTCAAGAATAGGATAAATCTGACTTTATTTTTGTAAAAAATTATATAAATATTTGCTTCCGCGCCCGAATTTTATAATTCTCCATCATATTTTAGCTAAAAGAAAACATAGCAACAAGAAAATTGCTATTTTAAGTGTGGTAGGTATTCTTGAATCCAGCCCATGTAGCTTACAATACACAACGTATTCATTAAAATGACACCCAAAAATTGCATGTTTATTATCTAATTGGTACCACGTTTAGGTCACTTTTGCATGCCCAATGCTAAAACCATCCATAGTATAGTTACTAAAGCATGGATATGAATGTTTTAACAAAAATACCCATTTCAAGAATAGGTCAACTCTGACTTTATTTTATAAAAAAAATTTTATCATTTCTTTATCATATATAATATAAAAGAAAACATTGCAACAAGAAAATTGCTATTTCAAGTGTGGTAGGTATTCTACAATCCAGCCCATGTAGCTCACAATATACAACATATTCATTAAAATGACACCCGAAAATTAAATGTTTACTATCTGATTAGTACCCACGTTTTGGTCACTTTTGCATGTCCAATGCTAAAACCTTCCATAGTATAGATCCTTAAGCATGAATATGAATGTTTTAACAAAAATATCCATTTCAAGAATAGGTAAAATCTGACTTTATTTTTTTTTTAAAAATCATATAAATATTTGCTTCCGCGCCCGAATTTTATCATTTCTTCATCATATATTATATAAAAGAAAAACATTGCAACAAGAAAATTGCTATTTCAAGTGTGGTAGGTATTCTAGAATCCAGCCCATGTAGCTTACAATATACAACGTATTCATTTAAATGACACTCAAAAATTAAATGTTTATTATTTGATTGGTATCAAGTTTTGGTCACTTTTGCATGCCCAATGCTAAAAACCATCCATAGTATAGTTCCTAAAGCATGAATATAAATGTTTTAAACAAAAATGTCCATTTCAAGAATAGGTAAAATCTGACTTTAGTTTTGTAAAAAATCATATAAATATTTTCTTTCGTGCCCGAATTTTATATTTCTTTATCATATTTTAGCTAAAAGAAAACCATTGCAACAACAAAAATTGCTATTTCAAGTGTGGTAGGTATTCTAGAATCCTTCCCATGTAGCTTACAATATACAACGTATTCATTTAAATGACACCCAAAACTTGAATGTTTATTATCTGATTGGTACCACATTTTGGTCACTTCTGCATGTCCAATGTTAGAACCATCCATAGTATAAATCCTATACCATGAATATGAATGTTGCAACAAAAATATCCATTTCAAGAATAGGGAAATCTGACTTTATTTTTCTAAAAAATCATATAAATATTTTCTTCTGCGCCCGAATTTTATAATTCTTTATCATATTTTAGCTAAAGGAAAACATTGCAACAAGAAAATTCCTATTTCAAGTGTGGCAGGTATTCTAGAATCCAGCCCATGTAGCTTTCAATATACAACGTATTTATTAAAATGACACCCAAAAATTTAATGTTTATTATCTGATTGGTACCACGTTTTGGTCACTTTTGCATGTCCAATACTTAAAACCATCCATAGTATAGATCCTAAAGCAAAAATATAAATGTTTTAACAAAAATATCCATTTGAAGAATAGGTAAAACTGACTATATTTTTGTAAAAAATTATATAAATATTTGCTTCCGCGCCCGAATTTTATAATTCTTCATCATATTTTAGCTAAAAGAAAACGTTGCAACAATAAAATTGCTATTTCAAGTGTGGCAGGTATTCTAGAACGCAGCCCATGTAGCTTACAATATACAACGTATTCATTAAAATGACACACGAAAATTGAAAGTTTATTATCTTTGGTACCACATTTTGGTCACTTTTGCATGTCCAATGCTAAAACCATCTATAGTATAGATCCTAAAGCATAAATATAATTGTTTTAACAAAAATATCCATTTTAAGAATACGTAAAATATGACTTCCTTTTGGTAAAAAATCATATAAATATTTGCTTTCGCGCCCGAATTTTATAATTTCTTCATCATATTTTAGCTAAAAGAAAACACTGTAACAAGATAATTGCTATTTCAAGTGTGGTAGGTATATTAGAATCCAGCCCATATAGCTTACAATATACAACGTATTCATTAAAATGACACCCGAAAATTTAATGTTTATTATCTGATTGGTACCACATGTTGGTCACTTTTGCATTACCACTGCTAAAACCTTCCATATTATAGATCCTAACGCATGAATATGAATGTTTTAACAAAAATATCTATTTCAAGAATGGGTAAAATCTAACTTTATTTTTTTAAAAAGTCGTATAAATATTTGTTTTCGCGCACGAATTTTATAATTTCTTCATAATATTTTAGATAAAAGAAAACATTGCAACAAGAAAACTGCTATTTCAAGTGTGGTAGGTATTCTAGAATCCAGCCCATGTAGCTTACAATATACAACGTATTCATTAAAAGGACAACCGACAATTTAAAGTTTATTATCTGATTGGTACCACCTTTTGGTCACATTTGCATGTTTAATGCTTAAAACCATCTATAGTATAGATTCTAAAGCATGAATATAAATGTTTTAACAAAAATGTCCATTTCAAGAATAGGTAAAATCTGACTTTAGTTTTGTAAAAAATCATATAAATATTTTCTTTCGTGCCCGAATTTTATATTTCTTTATCATATTTTAGCTAAAAGAAACCATTGCAACAACAAAATTGCTATTTCAAGTGTGGTAGGTATTCTAGAATCCTTCCCATGTAGCTTACAATATACAACGTATTCATTTAAATGACACCCAAAACTTGAATGTTTATTATCTGATTGGTACCACATTTTGGTCACTTCTGCATGTCCAATGTTAGAACCATCCATAGTATAAATCCTATACCATGAATATGAATGTTGCAACAAAAATATCCATTTCAAGAATAGGGAAATCTGACTTTATTTTTCTAAAAAATCATATAAATATTTTCTTCTGCGCCCGAATTTTATAATTCTTTATCATATTTTAGCTAAAGGAAAACATTGCAACAAGAAAATTCCTATTTCAAGTGTGGCAGGTATTCTATCCAGCCCATGTAGCTTTCAATATACAACGTATTTATTAAAATGACACCCAAAAATTTAATGTTTATTATCTGATTGGTACCACGTTTTGGTCACTTTTGCATGTCCAATACTTAAAACCATCCATAGTATAGATCCTAAAGCAAAAATATAAATGTTTTAACAAAAATATCCATTTGAAGAATAGGTAAAACTGACTATATTTTTGTAAAAAATTATATAAATATTTGCTTCCGCGCCCGAATTTTATAATTCTTCATCATATTTTAGCTAAAAGAAAACGTTGCAACAATAAAATTGCTATTTCAAGTGTGGCAGGTATTCTAGAACGCAGCCCATGTAGCTTACAATATACAACGTATTCATTAAAATGACACACGAAAATTGAAAGTTTATTATCTTTGGTACCACATTTTGGTCACTTTTGCATGTCCAATGCTAAAACCATCTATAGTATAGATCCTAAAGCATAAATATAATTGTTTTAACAAAAATATCCATTTTAAGAATACGTAAAATATGACTTCCTTTTGGTAAAAAATCATATAAATATTTGCTTTCGCGCCCGAATTTTATAATTTCTTCATCATATTTTAGCTAAAAGAAAACACTGTAACAAGATAATTGCTATTTCAAGTGTGGTAGGTATATTAGAATCCAGCCCATATAGCTTACAATATACAACGTATTCATTAAAATGACACCCGAAAATTTAATGTTTATTATCTGATTGGTACCACATGTTGGTCACTTTTGCATTACCACTGCTAAAACCTTCCATATTATAGATCCTAACGCATGAATATGAATGTTTTAACAAAAATATCTATTTCAAGAATGGGTAAAATCTAACTTTATTTTTTTAAAAAGTCGTATAAATATTTGTTTTCGCGCACGAATTTTATAATTTCTTCATAATATTTTAGATAAAAGAAAACATTGCAACAAGAAAACTGCTATTTCAAGTGTGGTAGGTATTCTAGAATCCAGCCCATGTAGCTTACAATATACAACGTATTCATTAAAAGGACAACCGACAATTTAAAGTTTATTATCTGATTGGTACCACCTTTTGGTCACATTTGCATGTTTAATGCTTAAAACCATCTATAGTATAGATTCTAAAGCATGAATATAAAAGTTTTAACAAAAATATCCATTTCAAGAATAGGTAAAACTGACTTTATTTTTGTAAAAAATCATATAAATATTTGCTTCCGCGCCCGAGTTTTATAATTCTTCTTCATAATTTAGCTAAAAGAAAACATTTCAAGAAGAAAATTGCTATTTCAAGAGTGGTAGGTATTATAGAATCCAGCTCATGTAGCTTACAATATACAACGTATTCATTTAAATGACACCCGAAAATTGAATGTTTAATATCTGATTGGTACCACGTTTTGGTCACTTTTGCATGTCCAATGCTAAAACCATCCATAGTATAGATCCTAAAGCATGAAAATGAATGTTTTAACAAAAATATCCATTTCAAAAATAGGTAAAATCTGACTTTATTTTTGTAAAAAATCATATAAATATTTTCTTCCGCGCCCGAATTTCATAATTCTTTATATATTTTAGCTAAAAGAAACCATTGCAACGAGAAAATTGCTATTTCAAGTGTGGTTGGTATTCTATAATCTAGCCCATGTAGTTTACAATATAGAACGTATTCATTTAAATGACACCCGAAAATTTAATGTTTATTATCTGATTGGTACCACATGTTGGTCACTTTTGCATTACCACTGCTAATATCTTCGATATTATAGATCCTAACGCATGAATATGAATGTTTTAACAAAAATATCTATTTCAAGAATGGGTAAAATCTAACTTTATATTTTTTTAAAAGTCGTATAAATATTGGTTTTCGCGCACGAATTTTATAATTTCTTCATAATATTTTAGATAAAAGAAAACATTGTAACAAGAAAACTGCTATTTCAAGTGTGGTAGGTATTCTAGAATCCAGCCCATGTAGCTTACAATATACAACGTATTCATTAAAATGACACCCAAAAATTAAATGTTTGTTTTCTAATTGGTACCACGTTTTGGTCACTTTTGCATGTCCAATGCTTAAAACCAACAATAGTATAGATCTTAAAGCATGAATATGAATGTTTTAACAAAAATATATATTTCAAGAATAGGTAAAATTTGACTTTATTTTTTTTAAAAATCATATAAATATTAGCTTCCGCGCCAAAATTTTATAATGCTTCATCATATTTTTTAGCTAAAAGAACACATTGCAACAAGAAACTTGCTATTTCAAGAGTGGTAGGTATTCTAGAATCCAGCCCATGTAGCTTACAATCTACAACGTATTCATTAAAATGGCACCCGAAAATTGGATGTTTCTTATCGGATTGGTACCACGTTTTGGTCACTTTTGCATATCCAATGCTAAAACCTTCCATAGTATAGATCCTAAAGCATGAATATGAATGTTTAAACAAAAATATCCATTTCAAGAATAGGTAAAATCTTACATTATTTTTTTAAAAAATCATGTAAATATTTGCTTCCGCGCCCGAATGTTATTATTTCTTCATCATATTTTATATAAAAGAAAACATTGCAACAAGAAAATTGCTATTTCAAGTGTGGTAGGTATTATAGAATCCAGCCCATGTAGCTTACAATATACAACGTATTCATTAAAAGGACACCCGACAATTTAAAGTTTATTATCTGATTGGTACCACCTTTTGGTCACTTTTGCATGTTTAATGCTTAAAACCATCTATAGTATAGATTCTAAAGCATGAATATAAAAGTTTTAACAAAAATATCCATTTTAAGAATAGGTAAAACTGACTTTATTTTTGTAAAAAATCATATAGATATTTGCTTCCGCGCCCGAGTTTTATAACTCTTCTTCATAATTTAGCTAAAAGAAAACATTTCAAGAAGAAAATTGCTATTTCAAGAGTGGTAGGTATTATAGAATCCAGCTCATGTAGCTTACAATATACAACGTATTCATTTAAATGACACCCGAAAATTGAATGTTTAATATCTAATTGGTACCACGTTTTGGTCACTTTTGCATGTCCAATGCTAAAACCATCCATAGTATAGATCCTAAAGCATGAAAATGAATGTTTTAACAAAAATATCCATTTCAAAAATAGGTAAAATCTGACTTTATTTTTGTAAAAAATCATATAAATATTTTCTTCCGCGCCCGAATTTTATAATTTTTTCATTATATTTTAGATAAAAGAAAACATTGCAACAAGAAAATTGCTATTTCAATTGTGGTAGGTATTCTAGAATCCACCCATTGTAGCTTACAATATACAACGTATTCATTAAAATGACACCCGAAAATTCAATGTTTATTATCTAATTGGTACCTCGTTTTGGTCACTATTGCATGTCCAATGCTAAAACCATCCATAGTATAGATCCTAAAGCATGAATATGAATGTTCTAACAAAAATATCCATTTCAAGAATAGGTAAAAACTGACTTTATTTTTGTAAAAAATCATATAAATATTTGCTTTTGCGCTCGAATTTTGTAATTTTTCATTATATGTTAGCTAAAAACAAGAAAATTGCTATTTTAAGTAATCTAGCTAACAATATACAACAAATTCATTCAAATGACACCCGAAAATTGAATGTTTGGTACCACGTTTTGGTCACTTTTGCATGTCCATTGCTAAAACCTTCCATAGTATAGATCCTAAAGCATGATTATGAATGTTTTAACAAAAATATCCATTTCAAGAATAGGTAAAATCTGACTTTATTTTTGTAAAAAATCATATAAATATTTACTTCTGCGCCCGAATTATATAATTCTTTATCATATTTTAGCTAAAAAAACACATAGCAACAAGAAAATTTATATTTTAAGTGTGGTAGGTATTCTAAAATCCAGCCCATTTATCTTACAATATACAACGTATTCATTATAATGACACCCAAAAATGGAATGTTTATTATCTGATTGGTACCACGGTCTGGTCACTTTTACATGTCCAATGCTATAACCATCCATAGTATAGATCCTAAAGCATAAATATGAATGTTTTAACAAAAATATCCATTTCCAGAATAGGTAAAATCTGACTTAATTTTTGTAAAAAATCATATAAATATTTGTTACCGCGCCCGAATTTTATAATTCTTCATCATATTTTAGCTAAAAGATAACATTGCAACAAGAAAATTGCTATTTCAAGTGTGGTAGGTATTATAGAATCCAGCCCGTGTAGCTTACAATATACAACGTATTCATTAAAACGAAACCTGAAAATTAAACGTGTATTATCTGTTTAGTACCAAATTTTGGTCACTTTTGCATGTCCAATGCTTAAAACTATCCATAGTACAGATTCTAAAGCATGAATATGAATGTTTTAACAAAAATATCCATTTCAAGAATAGGTAAAATCTGACTTTATTTTATTGTAAAAAAATCATAAATATTTGCTTTCGCGCCCGAATTTTATAATTAGTCATCATATTTTTGCTAAAAGAAAACATTGCCACAAGAAAATTGTTATTCCAAGTGTGGTAGGTATTCTAGAATCCAGCCCATGTAGCTTACAATATACAACGTATTCATTAAAATGACACCCGAAAATTGAATGATTATTATCTGATAAGTACCACGTTTTGGCCACTTTTGCACGTCCAATGCTTACAAGAATCCATAGTATAGATCCTAAACCATGAATATGAATGTTGTAACAAAAATATCCATTTCAAGAATAGGTAACATATGAGTTTATTTTTGCAAAAAATCATTTAAAAATTTGCTTCCGCGCCCGAATATTAAAATTCTTCATCATATTTTAGCTAGAAGACAACATTGCTACAAGGTAATTGCTATTTCAAAAAAGGTAGTTTTTCTAGAATCCAGCCCATTTAGCTTACAATATACAACGTATTCATTAAAATGACACCTGAAAAATTAACTTTTATTATCTGTTTGGTACAACGTTTTGGTCATTTTTGCATGTCCAATGCTAAAACCATCCATAGTATAGATCCTAAAGCATGATTATAAATGTTTTAACAAAAATATCAATTTCAAGAATATGTAAAATATGACTTTATTTTTGAAAAAAATCATATAAATATTTGCATCCGCGCCCGAATTTTTTAACTCCTCATCATATTTTAGCTAAAAAAAACATTGCGACAAGAAAATTGCTATTTTAAGTGTGGTAGGTATTCTAGAATCCAGACCATGTAGCTTACAATATACAACGTATTCATTAAAATAAAACCTGAAAATTAAATGTTTATTATCTGTTTGGTACCACATTTTGGTTACTTTTGCATGTCCAATGCATAAAACTATCCATAGTATAGATCCTAAAGCATGGATATGAATGTTTTAACAAAAATATCCATTTCAAGAATAGGTAAAATCTGACTTTATTTTTGTGAAAAGTCATATAAATATTTGCTTCCGCGCCCAAATTGTATAATTCTTCATTATTTTTTAGCTAAAAGAAAACATTCCCACAAGAAAATTGCTATTTCAAGTATAGTAGGTATTCTATAATCCAGCTCTTGTAGCTTACAATATACAAGGTGTTAATTAAAATGACACCCGAAAATTAAATGTTTATTATCTGATTGGTACCAAGTTTTGGCCACTTTTGCACGTCCAATGCTTAAAACAATCCATATTATAGATCCTAAACCATGAATATGAATGTTTTGACAAAAATATCCATTTTAAGACTAGGTAAAATCTGACATTATTTTTGCAAAAAATCATATAAATATTTGCTTCCGCGGCCGAATATTAAAATTCTTCATCATATTTTAGCTAGAAGAAAACATTGCAACAAGGTAATTGCTATTTCAAGTGTGGTAGATATTCTAGAATCCAGCCCATGTAGCTTACAATATACAACGTATTAATTAAAATGACATCCGAAAATTGAATGTTTATTATCTGATTGGTACCACGTTTTGGCAACTTTTGCACGTCCAATGCTTAAAACAATCCATAGTATAGATCCTAAACCATGAAAATGAATGTTTTAACAAAAATATCAATTTCAAGAATATGTAAAATCTGACTTTATTTTTGTAAAAAATCATATAAATATTTGCTACCGCGCCCGAATTTTATAATTCTTTATCATATTTAAGCTAAAAGAAAACATTCCTACAAGAAAATTGCTATTTCAAGTGTAGTAGGTATTCTTTAATCCAGCTCTTGTAGCTTACAATATACAATGTATTAATTAAAATGACACCCGAAAATTAAATGTTTATTATCTGATTGGTACCAAGTTTTGGCCACTTTTGCACGTCCAATGCTTAAAACAATCCATAATATAGATCCTAAACCATGAATATGAATGTTTTAACAAAAATATCCATTTCAAGAATAGGTAAAATCAGACTTTATTTTTGTAAAAAATCATATAAATATTTGCTTCTTTGCTCGAATTTCATAATTCTCCATCATATTTTTGCTAAAAGAAAACATTGCAACAAAAAATTGCTATTTCATGTGTGGTAGGTATTCTAAAATCCAGCCCATGTAGCTTACAATATACAACGTATTCATTAAAATGACACCCGAAAATTGAATGTTTATTCTCTGATTTGTACCACGTTTTGGTCACTTTTGCATGTCAAATGCTTAAAACCATCCATAGTATAGATCCTAAACCATGAATATGAATATAGGATATGAAGTAGTCGGAATTTGGACAAGGTGTAAGCAAAAACAAATGTAGATCGCTAACGTTTCGATATATTTAATATCATCATCAGAGCTAAAAAACATTGAAAGTATTATTTATAGTCACACACAACTCGCTCACACAAGAACACCTACATTGTACTCTCCGTTTCTTTTCAAATGTAACAAATTGTTTCAACGTTTGTAATAATTTTAACAATGTATAAATATCCTGTAATAATCGTTAATCTGCGTAGATCAACAATGCTCTGATGATGATATTAAATATATCGAAACGTTAGCGATCTACATTTGTTTTTGCTTACACCTTGTCCAAATTCCGACTACTTCATATCCATCAATTCCTATTGATTTTAAGGATAAAATTTTGGAATTTTTCAATAGTTACAATATACATATACAATTTACAATTGAAATTGAATCGGAAAAAAAAATGTCTACCATTTTTGGATATTTTATTGTTGAGACAAACTGATGGTGAAATCCATACTAACTGGTACAGTAAACCAACTTCTTCAAATAGAATATTAAATTATCAGTCAGCACATCCTTTTAAACAAAAACTAAGTTTAATTAAAGGCATGAAACATAGAATTAAACAGATATGTCACAAAAATTACATAAATGAACAACTTAACAATTTAAAAAATTATTTAAAGGAAAATAACTATCCAGTTGGTCTCATAAATAAATTAATTTATAATGATGATGTAGTTTCAGTAAATAATAATTTCAATAATAATTTAAATAATAACATTACATATTACAAATTACCATATGTTCCACAACTTTCTGAAAACTTATGTAGAATTATAGAAACAGATAACATAAAACTAGGATAAAATTTTGGAATTTTTCAATAGTTACAATATACATATACAATTTACAATTGAAATTGAATCGGAAAAAAAAAATGTCTACCATTTTTGGATATTTTATTGTTGAGACAAACTGATGGTGAAATCCATACTAACTGGTACAGTAAACCAACTTCTTCAAATAGAATATTAAATTATCAGTCAGCACATCCTTTTAAACAAAAACTAAGTTTAATTAAAGGCATGAAACATAGAAATAAACAAATATGTCACAAAAATTACATAAATGAACAACTTAACAATTTAAAAAATAATTTAAAGGATAATAACTATCCAGTTGGTCTCATAAATAAATTAATTTATAATGATGATGTAGTTTCAGTAAATAATAATCTCAATAATAATTTAAATAATAACATTACATATTACAAATTACCATATGTTCCACAACTTTCTGAAAACTTATGTAGAATTATAGAAACAGATAACATAAAACTAGCATATTACAACACCAAAAAGGTAGACAGATTATTCAGTAAATTAAAAGATAAAATACCTGATAAATATCAATCCAACATAGTATATAAAATAAATTGTACAGACTGCAATGGCACATATGTTGGCCAAAGTAAACAATATCTTTCAAATAGATTAAAACAGCATAGTAATGATTGTAAAAATATTAATAATAATGAAAAAACAGCCCTATCTACACATCATTTCAGTTTGGCACACATTTTTGATTTTAAAAATGTAAAAATATTAGAAATTGAACAAAACTACAAAAAACGTTTATTTTTGGAAATGTTTCATATAAAAATAGATAACAATAGCATTAATTTGAGAACTGATGTTGATAATTTAAATAGCATATACAATATAATATTGCAAAATATAAAAATTTAAATTTAAAATTACCGCTGATGTTACCAACATATTGTTCATGCAGTCTATAATTTCACTGATGTGCCTGAGAGGTGTATGACTGACAAACTTGCAGTCAGTCACACACAACTCGCTCACACAAGAACACCTACATTGTACTCTCCGTTTCTTTTCAAATGTTACAAATTGTTTCAACGTTTGTAATAATTTTAACAATGTATAAATATCCTGTAATAATCGTTAATCTGCGTAGATCAACAACGGTATGTTAATTATTGTTATAATTCTGATATTTGTAACATATTATTGTAGTAAATAATACTTTCAATGTTTTTTAGCTCTGATGATGATATTAAATATATCGAAACGTTAGCGATCTACATTTGTTTTTGCTTACACCTTGTCCAAATTCCGACTACTTCATATCCTAAATTATAATTTTATACACGACAACAATTAACATGAATATGAATGTTTTAACAAAAATATCCATTTCAAGAATAGGTAAAATCTGACTTTATTTTTGTAAAAAAATCATATAAATATTTGCTTCCGCGTCCGAATTTTATAATTCTTCATCATATTTTAGCTAAAAGAAAACATTGCAACAAAAAATTACTATTTCAAGTGTGGTAGCTTACAATATACAAAGTATTCTTTAAAATGACACCCGAAAATTGAATGCTTATTATCTGATTGCTACCACGTTTTGGTCACTTTTGCATGTCCAATGCTAAAACCATCCATAGATTAGATCCTAAAGCATGAATATTAATGTTTTAACAAAGATATCCATTTCAAGAATAGGTAAAATCTGACTTTATTTTTGTAAAAAAACATATAAATATTTGCTTCCGCGCCCGAATTTTATAATTCTTCATCATATTTTAGATAAAAGAAAACATTTCAACAAGAAAATTGCTATTTCAAGTGTGGTAGGTATTCTAGAATCCAGCCTATTTAGTTTACAATATACAACGTATTCATTAAAATGACACTCGAAAATTGAATGTTTATTATCTGATTGGTACCACGTTTTGGCCACTTTTGCATGTCCAATGCTAAAACCATCCATGGTATAGTTCCTAAAGCATGAAGATGAATGTTTTAACAAAAATATCCATTTCAAGAATAGGTAAAATCTGACTTTATTTTTGTAAAAAATCATATAAATATTTGCTTCCGCGCCCGAATTTTATAATTCTTCATCATATTTTAGCTAAAAGGAAACATTGCAACAATAAATTGCTATTTCAAGTGTGGTAGCTTACAATATACAACGTATTCTTTTAAATGACACCCGAAAATTTAAAGTTTATTTATTTATTTATTTATTTATTTAATGTACAAGGGAAGCTCACAGTTACCCAATTAAGAACTTCCACGATTTGATAAATGAATACAATTAAATACAATATGGTATCTATTACATTTACAAGATATTTACTTATTTATATATTTAAATAATATTTAAATTTAGATAAAGATAAATTAAAGAGATCAACATTCTGATATGATTTATTGTAATTTCTCATAATTCTGACCAGTGGAGAATTATGGTAGCTGTTTGATTGACAATATGGTATATGAAACATATTTAATTTCCTGTTTTGTTTTTGTGGAACATTAAGTGTTATATTTTCTATTAGTAGTTGATTGTCAATGATATTATTTATGATTTTATATAATAGAATCATGTCATTAAATGCTCTCCTTTGGTCCAGTGATAGTTTGTGTAGTTAAGATTGAATTTATGACAAACCATTTGTACCATTTTCTTTTGAATCGATTCCATTCTGTTTATGTATTTCATATAGAAAGGGTTCCATACTGGTGTTACATACTCTAACTTAGGACGTACAAGTGATTTGTATAGAAGAAGTAAAAGCTCTGGTAGTACGTAATATAAATCCTAAAAGTTTGTAGGCTTTATTTGCTATGGTGTCGATATTATTGAACCAATTCATTTTGCAATTGAATAAAATACCAAGGTCTCGAATACTGCATTTTCTGTCAAGTGAAACATGATTTACCGAGTAATTAAAGTAAATAGGATTTATATTTCGCGTAAAGCTCACAATTGAACATTTACTCAAGTTTAACGAAATATATTTATCTTTACAATATTCATAAAGTAGACATAGGTCTTGCTACAGTAAATCGCAATCATTTTGGGTCTCAATAACTCTATAAAATTTGAAGTCGTCAGCATATAACAGAAAGTTACTGTTACGGAATGTATTAGAAATATCATTAATATATAATTTAAAGAGTATAGGACCCAAATGAGAGCCCTGTGGTACTCCTGAGGTTACATGTATAATTCTAGACTTGAAACCATTACAAACAACAGTCTGGGTTCTGTTTTCGATGTACGATTCAACCTATCGTAATAAAGATCCATGTATGCCATTTTGAGACAGTTTATGTAGCAATAAATCATGATTTACTTTATCGAAAGCCTTGCTGAAATCTGTGTAAATTACATCAATTTGTATACGCTTATCCATCTTTTTATTAAGAAAATCCGTGAAAGTTACTAAGTTATTAATGACTGATTTTTTTTCGATCAATCCACATTGCTGAGGTAAGATAATGTTGTTAATATCATGTTTAATTTCAGTAATAAGAAGTTTTTCCAGTAATTTACCAACGGCTGATAGTATGGATATTGGGCGATAATTACAAATGTCATTTCTATTTCCAGTTTTAAAAATTGGTGTTACGTGAGAATGTTTCCAGATTTTTGGATATTCACCTGAGTTTATTGAGTGGTTATATTATATAAAGGAGGTCGACTAGGTAGTGTGAACAGTTCTTTTTTTGGATGAATTTTATCAGGGCCCGAGCCTTTGTTTGTATTAATATTTACTAGTTCATTTAAAATTTTTGATTTACTTATATGAAATTGGTTTATATTTACAGCAGAACAGGGATAGGTGATATTGTCAGAGATATTAGTTTTACTGCTACAGTAGGCTGATTCAAAATGATTTGCAAGCAGGTTACAAATGTTTTCACCATTAGTTGCTTCATTATTATTTAAGAACATTGTATTAGGTATAATGTTTGTACGTTTTAAATTGTTTATATGTTTCCAAAAATTTTTAGTATTATTACTTATATTTTTTTCCATAAAAGTAATATAGGTTTTATAGTCTAAATCGGATTGTATTTTAGTTCTTTTACGTAATAATGAAAACATATCATAATCAAACTTATTTCCGTATGTCTTCCATTTTTTGTGATATTTATGTTTTTCTTTTGTCATTTTAATAAGACTTTTGGAAAACCAAGGCGGATATAAGGGTGAGATATTTGTTTCCAGTGGAACGATACTGTTTAAAATACCATACATTATATCGTAGAAACAATTTGTGTTAATGTTGACGTCAGGAGAGTTTAGATTTCTGTACCAATTAACACTAGATAATTTATAAATTAATTCTTCATAATTACAGTTATTGAAGTCATAATAAGTTGAGGTATTTGATTGAAGTATATTGATTTTGCTAAATACAAGTTTGTATTGTAGGTTGCAGACCGTTGGGGGTAGTGGACCAGTCAATATACGGGAGATTGCAGTCGCCAGCAGTAATAAAAATGTCATTGGGGTGTTTTGAGGTGAGCTCAATTAGTCTGTTGCAATGTGCTTCATATATATTTATATCACTGACTGGGGCAAGATATACACAACACAGATTCACTTTGGTATTATGATTAACTCGAATAGATAACCAGATATCCTCCGCTGATGTGTACCATTCTGATTGTAATTTAGAATTTAATTTTGTAGATACTAATACTAATACTCCTCCACCTTCAAATTTATTAGAATTACTACGGTCTCGTCTATAAATAGTGAATAAGTTTTGATCACAAGTTTCTGAGTCCAATATCGAATCATTTAGCCAGGTTTCGGTAAATAATAAAACATCAAAGGTACAGGTTGATACTTCGTTGTAAAAATGTGTTAACTTTGTTTTAATTCCTCGGAGATTTTGATAATAAAAACGCAGATCCATGGATGTTTATAAAAAATATATATAAATATATGCAGTGTCGAATTATTTAATTTTAGATATGTCACCATTTCCATTAATGATAATTATGGGAGATGTATCATTTTTCCGAACAAAAATTTTACAGTTTCTCACCCAGACATGTTTATAGCCTTTCTCTCTTGCAGTAAGTTTAGTATCACGCCATAATAAATAATTTTTTGGGCTTAAGTGATCATTTACATAAATGTTTTTTGATTCATTAAAATTGATTGAGTTTGAATTTAAATTTTTTTTGGATCGGTAGGATAAATTCATCCTTTTTTATTATCTGATTAGTACCACGTTTTGGTCACTTTTGCATGTCCAATGCTAAAACCATCCATAGATTAGATCCTAAAGCATGAATATGAAAGTTTAAAAAAAATATCCATTTCAAGAATAGGTGAAATCTGACTTTATTTTTGTAAAAAATCATAAAAATATTTGCTTCCGCGCCCGAATTTTATAATTCTTCATCATATTTTAGCTAAAAGAAAACATTTCAACAAGAAAATTGCTATTTCAAGTGTGGTAGGTATTCTAGAATCCAGCCTATTTAGCTTACAATATACAACGTATTCATTAAAATGACACCCGAAAATTAAATGTTTATTATCTGATTGGTACCATGTTTTGGCCACTTTTGCATGTCCAATGCTAAAACCATCCATGGTATAGTTCTTAAAGCATGAATATGAATGTTTTAACAAAAATATCCATTTCAAGAATAGGTAAAATCTGACTTTATTTTTGTAAAAAATCATATAAATATTTGTTTCCGCACCCGAATTTTATAATTCATCATGTTTTAGCTAAAAGAAAACATTGCAACAAGAAAATTGCTATTTCAAGTGTGGTAGCTTACAATATATAACGTATTCATTAAAATGACACCCGCAAATTGATTGTTTATTATCTGATTGGTACCACGTTTTAATCACTTTTGCATGTTCAATGCTAAAACCATCCATAGTATAGATCCTAAAGCATGAATATGAATGTTTTAACAAAAATAACCATTTCAAAAGTAGGTAAAATCTGACTTTATTTTTGTTAAAATTCATATAAATATTTGCTTCCGCGTCCGAATTTTATAATTCTTCATCATATTTTAGCTAAAAGAAAACATTGCAACAAAAAATTACTATTTCAAGTGTGGTAGCTTACAATATACAACGTATTCATTAAAATGACACCCGAAAATTGAATGTTCATTATCTGATTGGTACCACGTTTTGGTCACTTTTGCATGTCCAATTCTTAAAACCATCCATAGTATAGATCCTATAGCATGCATATGAATGTTTTAACAAAAATATCTATATTAACCCGTTTTTGCCCAGGTTTTAAATTTTTTTATTTAAACTTTTTTTTTCTTTTTTTCGGTGTTAGAAAGATCTTTTAAGAAGAAAGTTATACTTTTTTATGTATTTTTTTTATTAATTTTGATTATAATTAGTGTTCCAATAATGGAACGATGGGCATGGTAGGGTACATGTATTCTATACATAGCCGCTATGACAAACATTTATTTAAATGTAAAATATAAAACAAAACTAAATTATAAAATAGATTAATATTTAAAAAAAACTTGATTTAAGCTACATGAAATTTTTTAAAACAATTTTCATGTAAATTTACTTTGCATTTTTCACATGATTTTGTACAATTCTTTTTGCAAAGAGCACATCTATTCTGTTTCTCTGCTGAAATTATCCAGTGATCTTGTCTGTCGAATCGAATTTGATCTGGAACTCTGCACGATATCTCTTTGTGTGTAATTGGTCGACCTCCACTAGATAAAGGAGTGCCATATTTAGCTAGATAAACCTGTACTATTTTTTTTCTGAATGACAAAAGATCATATTTGCTGCCATAGTTTTTTCTATAAATTTGCCACGCATTGTGTACAGCTGTATCAATTCCAAATGCAAAGAGCGGCCACCACCACTTTTTCGATCTTATGGATATTCTATAGTTATCTATGTTTTCGTCCATTCTGTCCACACCTCCCATGAATTGATTATATTGTGAAACAACATAGGGTTGAGTAATTGGCATTTTCTTTTTTTCTTTCGAAATCCAACGGTTTGCTTGTCGAGTAGGATTTATGCCATCACAATTACTAACCATCAACACAATTCTGTTATCATTCCACGAAGTTATAAGACAGTTATTATTTGTATCTGTACAATAATTGAAATAGCCTCGCTCCTTCTTCTTCATATCTTTTTCTGACATAATAGGACATGACTCAATTCTATTATATTTTATGGTACCCGTGTATCCAAGTCCTCTATTATTTAGATAATCAACAAGTTTGAAGGACGAAAAAAAACGATCACCGTAAATTTTGAAAGGTAAATTTGCTGGAAGAGTATCTACCAAGTTCATAATAACAGAACCACCGACACCCAAATGTGTTTTAGTTGTTGTTTTGCCTTGATATGGCTCAAATTGAATAAGATATCCCAATGGTTCACACATACACCACATTTTGTATCCATATCTGATCGGCTTGCCCTTTAAAAATTGTTTTGCACCGTGACGCCCAAAATATGGAACCATACTTTCGTCAATTGACAATCTCTCAGGTAATGTTGAGTATTCACGAAACTTGTTATTCAATTTTTGAAAGTAAGGTCTCATTTTACCGAATTTGTCTCCTTGTGGAAGGTTGTTATTGTCAGCGCAATGAATATATTTTTTAATTTTTTCAAAATGATTTCGTCTCATAGCATTTACAACGGATGTATTACATGTTTCAGTTCCTATTTCCCACCACATTCGCCATCTAGATACTTCTGAATAACCCGACAATAAAAGAATTGCAACAAAACACCTTATATCATTAGTGGTAATATCAACGCTGTGATCACCTTTCTGTGCTTTATATAACAACGTCATCTCTGTCAGATATTCAAACATAGTATCATCGAAAAACAATTCGAAACAAGAAACAACATCATCTGGAACTATAGTATTTATATTAGAAGCGAACGTAGAAGTATTTGCTATGAGATCGGCATTATGTTGCCAGTTTCTGACTTTAGGAGTTTTAATTTTTTTACGTAGTTCTGATAGAGGTATATTATATTCATCGTCGTTATCACTTGAGTCGCTTTCATTTCCTAAATTCAAGGTTTGCCCTTTATGAGTAATTGTTGCTATCGCTTGAGCTTGAAGTTGCTGACTATTCAGATTATTTACGTTAACTGCACCCTCATCGTCATCTCCACTGTCTTCTGCACTCTCCCAACCATCATCTGGTGGTGTTATGAAAACGTCCGCCTTCCAAAAATCTTCGTCCTCTAATAATTGAGCTATATCTTCGGTTGTTAAAGGTCTACAAATAATAATAACACCTGTACCCTACCGTGTCCATTGTTCCAAAATTGGAACATTATTAATTATATTGTAATAAAAAATTTGCAAAAAGAAATACTCATAATTGAATAATTAATATTTGATTACAGAGATATTGACAATATTTATAATACATAATAATTGATTTTTAAAAAACAGTTATTCAAAAATTACTTACTTTTTATGAGCCATTATCCTCTGGTTAAAAAGCAAATATTTAAAATTGTATTTATCACGTTTTTACCCTTTTTCTTTAAGTGAAACGAGAACTGTACTTTACTTAAAGCACACTGAACACGGAATGATACGAAACTAAACCTACCAAATCCCTTTGTATGTATTAACTTGCAAAATCTTGCATGTTCCAATAATGGAACTATGGGAAAAAACGGGTTAAGGATAGGTAAAATCTGACTTTATTTTTGTAAAAAATTATATAAATATTTGCTTCCGCGCCCGAATTTTATAATTCTCCATCATATTTTAGCTAAAAGAAAACATAGCAACAAGAAAATTGCTATTTTAAGTGTGGTAGGTATTCTTGAATCCAGCCCATGTAGCTTACAATACACAACGTATTCATTAAAATGACACCCAAAAATTGCATGTTTATTATCTAATTGGTACCACGTTTAGGTCACTTTTGCATGCCCAATGCTAAAACCATCCATAGTATAGTTACTAAAGCATGGATATGAACGTTGTAAAAAAATACCCATTTCAAGAATAGGTAAACTCTGACTTTATTTTATAAAAAAAATCATATAAATATTTGCTTCCGCGCCCGAATTTTATCATTTCTTTATCATATATTATAATATAAAAGAAAACATTGCAACAAGAAAATTGCTATTTCAAGTGTGGTAGGTATTCTACAATCCAGCCCATGTAGCTCACAATATACAACATATTCATTAAAATGACACACGAAAATTAAATGTTTACTATCTGATTAGTACCACGTTTTGGTCACTTTTGCATGTCCAATGCTAAAACCTTCCATAGTATAGATCCTTAAGCATGAATATGAATGTTTTAACAAAAATATCCATTTCAAGAATAGGTAAAATCTGACTTTATTTTTTTTTTAAAATCATATAAATATTTGCTTCCGCGCCCAAATTTTATCATTTCTTCATCATATATTATATAAAAGAAAACATTGCAACAAGAAAATTGCTATTTCAAGTGTGGTAGGTATTCTAGAATCCAGCCCATGTAGCTTACAATATACAACGTATTCATTTAAATGACACTCAAAAATTAAATGTTTATTATTTGATTGGTATCAAATTTTGGTCACTTTTGCATGACCAATGCTAAAACCATCCATAGTATAGTTCCTAAAGCATGAATATAAATGTTTTAACAAAAATGTCCATTTCAAGAATAGGTAAAATCTGACTTTAGTTTTGTAAAAAATCATATAAATATTTTCTTTCGTGCCCGAATTTTATAATTCTTTATCATATTTTAGATAAAAGAAACCATTGCGACAACAAAATTGCTATTTCAAGTGTGGTAGGTATTCTAGAATCCTTCCCATGTAGCTTACAATATACAACGTATTCATTTAAATGACACCCAAAACTTGAATGTTTATTATCTGATTGGTACCACATTTTGGTCACTTCTGCATGTCCAATGCTAGAACCATCCATAGTATAAATCCTATAGCATGAATATGAATGTTGCAACAAAAATATCCATTTCAAGAATAGGGAAATCTGACTTTATTTTTCTAAAAAATCATATAAATATTTTCTTCTGCGCCCGAATTTTATAATTCTTTATTATATTTTAGCTAAAGGAAAACATTGCAACAAGAAAATTCCTATTTCAAGTGTGGCAGGTATTTTAGAATCCAGCCCATGTAGCTTTCAATATACAACGTATTTATTAAAATGACACCCAAAAATTTAATGTTTATTATCTGATTGGTACCACGTTTTGGTCACTTTTGCATGTCCAATACTTAAAACCATCCATAGTATAGATCCTAAAGCAAAAATATAAATGTTTTAACAAAAATATCCATTTGAAGAATAGGTAAAACTGACTTAATTTTTGTAAAAAATTATATAAATATTTGCTTCCGCGCCCGAATTTTATAATTCTTCATCATATTTTAGCTAAAAGAAAACATTGCAACAATAAAATTGCTATTTCAAGTGTGGCAGGTATTCTAGAACCCAGCCCATGTAGCTTACAATATACAACTTATTCATTAAAATGACATCCAAAAATTTAATGTTTAATATCTGATTGGTGATACGTTTTGGTCACTTTTGCATGTACAATTCTTAAAACCATCCACAGTATGAATATAAATGTTTTAACAAAAATATCCATTTCAAGAATAGGTAAAATCTGCCTTTATTTTTGT
Organism: Stenolophus ochropezus; assembly: GCA_035578165.1. Classification (NCBI taxonomy): domain Eukaryota; kingdom Metazoa; phylum Arthropoda; class Insecta; order Coleoptera; family Carabidae; genus Stenolophus; species Stenolophus ochropezus. The sequence goes on from JAQOWZ010000032.1 coordinate 2,570,086, forward strand.
AAAAAATCATATAATTATTTGCTTCCCCGAGCGAATTTTATAATTTGTCATCATATTTTAGCTAAAAGAAAACATTGCAACAAGCAAATTACTATTTCAAGTGTGGTAGGTATTCTAGAATCTAGCCCATGTAGCTTACAATATACAACGTATTCATTAAAAAGACACCCGAAATTAAATATTTGTTAACTGATTGGAACCACGTTTTGGACACTTTTGCGTGTCTAATGCACAAAACCATCTATAGTATAGATCCTAAAGCATGCATATGAATGTTTTAACAAAAATATCCATATCAGGAATAGGTAAAAAAAATATTTGCTTCCGCGCCCGAATTGTATAATTCTTCATCATATATAAGCTAAAAGAAAACATTGCAACAAGAAAATTGCTGTTTCAAGTGTGGTACGTATTCTAGAATCCAGCCCATGTAGCTTACAATATACAACGTATTCATTAAAATGACACACGAAAATTGAAAGTTTATTATCTTTGGTACCACATTTTGGTCACTTTTGCATGTCCAATGCTAAAACCATCTATAGTATAGATCCTAAAGCATAAATATAATTGTTTTAACAAAAATATCCATTTTAAGAATACGTAAAATATGACTTCCTTTTGGTAAAAAATCATATAAATATTTGCTTTCGCGCCCGAATTTTATAATTTCTTCATCATATTTTAGCTAAAAGAAAACACTGTAACAAGATAATTGCTATTTCAAGTGTGGTAGGTATATTAGAATCCAGCCCATATAGCTTACAATATACAACGTATTCATTAAAATGACACCCGAAAATTTAATGTTTATTATCTGATTGGTACCACATGTTGGTCACTTTTGCATTACCACTGCTAAAACCTTCCATATTATAGATCCTAACGCATGAATATGAATGTTTTAACAAAAATATCTATTTCAAGAATGGGTAAAATCTAACTTTATTTTTTTAAAAAGTCGTATAAATATTTGTTTTCGCGCACGAATTTTATAATTTCTTCATAATATTTTAGATAAAAGAAAACATTGCAACAAGAAAACTGCTATTTCAAGTGTGGTAGGTATTCTAGAATCCAGCCCATGTAGCTTACAATATACAACGTATTCATTAAAAGGACACCCGACAATTTAAAGTTTATTATCTGATTGATACCACCTTTTGGTCACATTTGCATGTTTAATGCTTAAAACCATCTATAGTATAGATTCTAAAGCATGAATATAAAAGTTTTAACAAAAATATCCATTTCAAGAATAGGTAAAACTGACTTTATTTTTGTAAAAAATCATATAAATATTTGCTTCCGCGCCCGAGTTTTATAATTCTTCTTCATAATTTAGCTAAAAGAAGACATTTCAAGAAGAAAATTGCTATTTCAAGAGTGGTAGGTATTATAGAATCCAGCTCATGTAGCTTACAATATACAACGTATTCATTTAAATGACACCCGAAAATTGAATGTTTAATATCTAATTGGTACCACGTTTTGGTCACTTTTGCATGTCCAATGCTAAAACCATCCATAGTATAGATCCTAAAGCATGAAAATGAATGTTTTAACAAAAATATCCATTTCAAAAATAGGTAAAATCTGACTTTATTTTTGTAAAAAATCATATAAATATTTTCTTCCGCGCCCGAATTTTATAATTCTTTATCATATTTTAGCTAAAAGAAACCATTGCAACGAGAAAATTGCTATTTCAAGTGTGGTTGGTATTCTAGAATCTAGCCCATGTAGTTTACAATATACAACATATTCATTTAAATGACACCCGAAAATTTAATCTTTATTATCTGATGGTACCTCGTTTTGGTCCCTTCGGCATGTCTAATGCTAAAACCATTCATAGTATAGATCCTAAAGCATAAATATGAATGTTTTAACAAAAATATCTATTTCAAGAATAGGTAAAATCTGACTTTATTTTAAAAAAAATCATATCAATATTTGCTTCGGCGCCCGAATTTTATAATTTTTTCATTATATTTTAGATAAAAGAAAACATTGCAACAAGAAAATTGCTATTTCAATTGTGGTAGGTATTCTAGAATCCAGCCATTGTAGCTTACAATATACAACGTATTCATTAAAATGACACCCGAAAATTAAATGTTTATTATCTAATTGGTACCTCGTTTTGGTCACTATTGCATGTCCAATGCTAAAACCATCCATAGTATAGATCCTAAAGCATGAATATGAATGTTCTAACAAAAATATCCATTTCAAGAATAGGTAAAATCTGACTTTATTTTTGTAAAAAATCATATAAATATTTGCTTTTGCGCTCGAATTTTGTAATTTTTCATTATATGTTAGCTAAAAACAAGAAAATTGCTATTTAAGTGTGGTAGTATTCTAGAATCCAGCCCATCTAGCTAACAATATACAACAAATTCATTCAAATGACACCCGAAAATTGAATGTTTGGTACCACGTTTTAGTCACTTTTGCATGTCCAATGCTAAAACCTTCCATAGTATAGATCCTAAAGCATGATTATGAATGTTTTAACAAAAATATCCATTTCAAGAATAGGTAAAATCTGACTTTATTTTTGTAAAAAATCATATAAATATTTACTTCCGCGCCCGAATTATATAATTCTTTATCATATTTTAGCTAAAAAAACACATAGCAACAAGAAAATTTATATTTTAAGTGTGGTAGGTATTCTAAAATCCAGCCCATTTAGCTTACAATATACAACGTATTCATTATAATGACACCCAAAAATGGAATGTTTATTATCTGATTGGTACCACGGTCTGGTCACTTTTACATGTCCAATGCTATAACCATCCATAGTATAGATCCTAAAGCATAAATATGAATGTTTTAACAAAAATATCCATTTCCAGAATAGGTAAAATCTGACTTAATTTTTGTAAAAAATCATATAAATATTTGTTACCGCGCCCGAATTTTATAATTCTTCATCATATTTTAGCTAAAAGATAACATTGCAACAAGAAAATTGCTATTTCAAGTGTGGTAGGTATTTTAGAATCCAGCCCGTGTAGCTTACAATATACAACGTATTCATTAAAACGAAACCTGAAAATTAAACGTGTATTATCTGTTTAGTACCAAATTTTGGTCACTTTTGCATGTCCAATGCTTAAAACTATCCATAGTACAGATTCTAAAGCATGAATATGAATGTTTTAACAAAAATATCCATTTCAAGAATAGGTAAAATCTGACTTTATTTTATTGTAAAAAAATCATAAATATTTGCTTTCGCGCCCGAATTTTATAATTAGTCATCATATTTTTGCTAAAAGAAAACATTGCCACAAGAAAATTGCTATTCCAAGTGTGGTAGGTATTCTAGAATCCAGCCCATGTAGCTTACAATATACAACGTATTCATTAAAATGACACCCGAAAATTGAATGATTATTATCTGATAAGTACCACGTTTTGGCCACTTTTGCACGTCCAATGCTTACAAGAATCCATAGTATAGATCCTAAACCATGAATATGAATGTTGTAACAAAAATATCCATTTCAAGAATAGGTAACATATGAGTTTATTTTTGCAAAAAATCATTTAAAAATTTGCTTCCGCGCCCGAATATTAAAATTCTTCATCATATTTTAGCTAGAAGACAACATTGCTACAAGGTAATTGCTATTTCAAAAAAGGTAGTTTTTCTAGAATCCAGCCCATGTAGCTTACAATATACAACGTATTCATTAAAACGACACCTGAAAAATTAACTTTTATTATCTGTTTGGTACAACGTTTTGGTCATTTTTGCATGTCCAATGCTAAAACCATCCATAGTATAGATCCTAAAGCATGATTATAAATGTTTTAACAAAAATATCAATTTCAAGAATACGTAAAATCTGACTTTATTTTTGAAAAAAATCATATAAATATTTGCATCCGCGCCAGAATTTTTCAACTCCTCATCATATTTTAGCTAAAAAAAACATTGCGACAAGAAAATTGCTATTTTAAGTGTGGTAGGTATTCTAGAATCCAGACCATGTAGCTTACAATATACAACGTATTCATTAAAATAAAACCTGAAAATTAAATGTTTATTATCTGTTTGGTACCACATTTTGGTTACTTTTGCATGTCCAATGCATAAAACTATCCATAGTATAGATCCTAAAGCATGTATATGAATGTTTTAACAAAAATATCCATTTCAAGAATAGGTAAAATCTGACTTTATTTTTGTGAAAAGTCATATAAATATTTGCTTCCGCGCCCAAATTGTATAATTCTTCATTATTTTTTAGCTAAAAGAAAACATTCCCACAAGAAAATTGCTATTTCAAGTGTAGTAGGTATTCTATAATCCAGCTCTTGTAGCTTACAATATACAAGGTGTTAATTAAAATGACACCCGAAAATTAAATGTTTATTATCTGATTGGTACCAAGTTTTGGCCACTTTTGCACGTCCAATGCTTAAAACAATCCATATTTTAGATCCTAAACCATGAATATGAATGTTTTAACAAAAATATCCATGTCAAGAATAAGTAAAATCAGACTTTCTTTTTGTATGAAATCATATAAATATTTGCTTCCGCGCCAAAATTTTATAATTCTTTATCATATTTTTTAGCTAAAAGAACACATTGCAACAAGAAAATTGCTATTTCAAGTGTGGTAGGTATTCTAGAATCCAGACCATGTAGCTTAAAATATACAACGTATTCATTAAAATGAAACCAGAAAATTAAATGTTTATTATCTGTTTGGTACCACATTTTGGTTACTTTTGCATGTCCAATGCATAAAACTATCCATAGTATAGCTCCTAAAGCATGAATATGAATGTTTTAACATAAATATCCATTTCAAGAGTAGGTAAAATCTGACATTATTTTTGTGAAAAGTCATATAAATATTTGCTTCCGCGCCCGAATTTTATAATTCTTCATTATTTTTTAGCTAACAGAAAACATTCCCACAAGAAAATTGCTATTTCAAGTGTAGTAGGTATTCTATAATCCAGCTCTTGTAGCTTACAATATACAACGTATTCATTAAAATGACACCCGAAAATTGAATGTTTATTATCTGATTTGTACCACGTTTTGGTCACTTTTGCATGTCCAATGCTAAAACCATCCATAGTATAGATCCTAAAGCATAAATATGAATGTTTTAACAAAAATATCCATTTTAAGACTAGGTAAAATCTGACATTATTTTTGCAAAAAATCATATAAATATTTGCTTCCGCGGCCGAATATTAAAATTCTTCATCATATTTTAGCTAGAAGAAAACATTGCAACAAGGTAATTGCTATTTCAAGTGTGGTAGATATTCTAGAATCCAGCCCATGTAGCTTACAATATACAACGTATTAATTAAAATGACATCCGAAAATTGAATGTTTATTATCTGATTGGTACCACGTTTTGGCCACTTTTGCACGTCCAATGCTTAAAACAATCCATAGTATAGATCCTAAACCATGAAAATGAATGTTTTAACAAAAATATTCATTTCAAGAATAGGTAAAATCTGACTTAATTTTTGTAAAAAATCATATAAATATTTGCTACCGCGCCCGAATTTTATAATTCTTCATCATATTTTAGCTAAAAGATAACATTGCAACAAGAAAATTGCTATTTCAAGTGTGGTAGGTATTCTAGAATCCAGCCCATGTAGCTTACAATATACAACGTATTCATTAAAACGAAACCTGAAAATTAAATGTTTATTATCTGTTTAGTACCACATTTTGGTCACTTTTGCATGTCCAATGTTTTAAACTATCCATAGTATAGATCCTAAAGCATGAATATGAATGTTTTAACAAAAATATCCATTTCAAGAATAGGTAAAATCTGACTTTATTTTATTGTAAAAAAATCATAAATATTTGCTTCCGCGCCCGAATTTTATAATTATTCATCATATTTTTGCTAAAAAAAAACATTGCTAGAAGAAAATTGCTATTCCAAGTGTGGTAGGTATTCTAGAATCCAGCCCATGTAGCTTACAATATACAACGTATTCATTAAAATGACACCCGAAAATTGAATGATTATTATCTGATAAGTACCACGTTTTGGCCACTTTTGCACGTCCAATGCTTAAAACAATCCATAGTATAGATCCTAAACCATGAATATGAATGTTTTAACAAAAATATCAATTTCAAGAATATGTAAAATCTGACTTTATTTTTGTAAAAAATCATATAAATATTTGCTGCCGCGCCCAAATTTTTTAACTCCTCATCATATTTTAGCTAAAAAAAACATTGCGACAAGAAAATTGCTATTTTAAGTGTGGTAGGTATTCTAGAATCCAGACCATGTAGCTTACAATATACAACGTATTCATTAAAATGAAACCTGAAAATTTAATGTTTATTATCTGTTTGGTACCACATTTTGGTTACTTTTGCATGTCCAATGCTTAAAACTATCCATAGTATATGTCCTAAAGCATGAATACGAATGTTTTAACAAAAATATCCATTTCAAGAATAGGTAAAATCTAACTTTATTTTTTTTAAAAATCACATAAATATATGCTTCCGCGCCCGAATTTTATAATTCTTCATCATATTTTAGATAAAAGAAATCATTGCAACAAGAAAACTGCTATTTCAAGTGTGGTAAGTATTCTAGAATCTAGCCCATGTAGCTTACAATATACAACGTATTCATTAAAATGATACCCGATAATTGAATGTTTATTATCGGATTTGTACCACGTTTTGGTCACTTTTGCATGTCCAATGCAAAAAAACATCCGTAGTATATATCCTAAAGCATGAACATAAATGTTTTAACAAAAATATCCATTTAAAGAATAGGTAAAATCTGACTTTATTTTATTGTAAAAAATCATAAATATTTGCTTCCGCGCCCGAATTTTATAATTCTTTATCATATTTAAGCTAAAAGAAAACATTCCTACAAGAAAATTGCTATTTCAAGTGTAGTAGGTATTCTATAATCCAGCTCTTGTAGCTTACAATATACAATGTATTAATTAAAATGACACCCGAAAATTAAATGTTTATTATCTGATTGGTACCAAGTTTTGGCCACTTTTGCACGTCCAATGCTTAAAACAATCCATAATATAGATCCTAAACCATGAATATGAATGTTTTAACAAAAATATCCATTTCAAGAATAGGTAAAATCAGACTTTATTTTTGTAAAAAATCATATAAATATTTGCTTCTTTGCTCGAATTTCATAATTCTCCATCATATTTTTGCTAAAAGAAAACATTGCAACAAAAAATTGCTATTTCATGTGTGGTAGGTATTCTAAAATCCAGCCCATGTAGCTTACAATATACAACGTATTCATTAAAATGACACCCGAAAATTGAATGTTTATTCTCTGATTTGTACCACGTTTTGGTCACTTTTGCATGTCAAATGCTTAAAACCATCCATAGTATAGATCCTTAACCATGAATATGAATATAGGATATGAAGTAGTCGGAATTTGGACAAGGTGTAAGCAAAAACAAATGTAGATCGCTAACGTTTCGATATATTTAATATCATCATCAGAGCTAAAAAACATTGAAAGTATTATTTATAGTCACACACAACTCGCTCACACAAGAACACCTACATTGTACTCTCCGTTTCTTTTCAAATGTAACAAATTGTTTCAACGTTTGTAATAATTTTAACAATGTATAAATATCCTGTAATAATCGTTAATCTGCGTAGATCAACAATGCTCTGATGATGATATTAAATATATCGAAACGTTAGCGATCTACATTTGTTTTTGCTTACACCTTGTCCAAATTCCGACTACTTCATATCCATCAATTCCTATTGATTTTAAGGATAAAATTTTGGAATTTTTCAATAGTTACAATATACATATACAATTTACAATTGAAATTGAATCGGAAAAAAAAAAATGTCTACCATTTTTGGATATTTTATTGTTGAGACAAACTGATGGTGAAATCCATACTAACTGGTACAGTAAACCAACTTCTTCAAATAGAATATTAAATTATCAGTCAGCACATCCTTTTAAACAAAAACTAAGTTTAATTAAAGGCATGAAACATAGAATTAAACAGATATGTCACAAAAATTACATAAATGAACAACTTAACAATTTAAAAAATTATTTAAAGGAAAATAACTATCCAGTTGGTCTCATAAATAAATTAATTTATAATGATGATGTAGTTTCAGTAAATAATAATTTCAATAATAATTTAAATAATAACATTACATATTACAAATTACCATATGTTCCACAACTTTCTGAAAACTTATGTAGAATTACAGAAACAGATAACATAAAACTAGGATAAAATTTTGGAATTTTTCAATAGTTACAATATACATATACAATTTACAATTGAAATTGAATCGGAAAAAAAAAATGTCTACCATTTTTGGATATTTTATTGTTGAGACAAACTGATGGTGAAATCCATACTAACTGGTACAGTAAACCAACTTCTTCAAATAGAATATTAAATTATCAGTCAGCACATCCTTTTAAACAAAAACTAAGTTTAATTAAAGGCATGAAACATAGAAATAAACAAATATGTCACAAAAATTACATAAATGAACAACTTAACAATTTAAAAAATAATTTAAAGGATAATAACTATCCAGTTGGTCTCATAAATAAATTAATTTATAATGATGATGTAGTTTCAGTAAATAATAATCTCAATAATAATTTAAATAATAACATTACATATTACAAATTACCATATGTTCCACAACTTTCTGAAAACTTATGTAGAATTATAGAAACAGATAACATAAAACTAGCATATTACAACACCAAAAAGGTAGACAGATTATTCAGTAAATTAAAAGATAAAATACCTGATAAATATCAATCCAACATAGTATATAAAATAAATTGTACAGACTGCAATGGCACATATGTTGGCCAAAGTAAACAATATCTTTCAAATAGATTAAAACAGCATAGTAATGATTGTAAAAATATTAATAATAATGAAAAAACAGCCCTATCTACACATCATTTCAGTTTGGCACACATTTTTGATTTTAATAATGTAAAAATATTAGAAATTGAACAAAACTACAAAAAACGTTTATTTTTGGAAATGTTTCATATAAAAATAGATAACAATAGCATTAATTTGAGAACTGATGTTGATAATTTAAATAGCATATACAATATAATATTGCAAAATATAAAAATTTAAATTTAAAATTACCGCTGATGTTACCAACATATTGTTCATGCAGTCTATAATTTCACTGATGTGCCTGAGAGGTGTATGACTGACAAACTTGCAGTCAGTCACACACAACGCGCTCACACAAGAACACCTACATTGTACTCTCCGTTTCTTTTCAAATGTTACAAATTGTTTCAACGTTTGTAATAATTTTAACAATGTATAAATATCCTGTAATAATCGTTAATCTGCGTAGATCAACAATGGTATGTTAATTATTGTTATAATTCTGATATTTGTAACATATTATTGTAGTAAATAATACTTTCAATGTTTTTTAGCTCTGATGATGATATTAAATATATCGAAACGTTAGCGATCTACATTTGTTTTTGCTTACACCTTGTCCAAATTCCGAGTACTTCATATCCTAAATTATAATTTTATACACGACAACAATTAACATGAATATGAATGTTTTAACAAAAATATCCATTTCAAGAATAGGTAAAATCTGACTTTATTTTTGTAAAAAAATCATATAAATATTTGCTTCCGCGTCCGAATTTTATAATTCTCCATCATATTTTAGCTAAAAGAAAACATTGCAACAAAAAATTACTATTTCAAGTGTGGTAGCTTACAATATACAAAGTATTCTTTAAAATGACACCCGAAAATTGAATGCTTATTATCTGATTGCTACCACGTTTTGGTCACTTTTGCATGTCCAATGCTAAAACCATCCATAGATTAGATCCTAAAGCATGAATATTGATGTTTTAACAAAGATATCCATTTCAAGAATAGGTAAAATCTGACTTTATTTTTGTAAAAAAACATATAAATATTTGCTTCCGCGCCCGAATTTTATAATTCTTCATCATATTTTAGATAAAAGAAAACATTTCAACAAGAAAATTGCTATTTCAAGTGTGGTAGGTATTCTAGAATCCAGCCTATTTAGTTTACAATATACAACGTATTCATTAAAATGACACCCGAAAATTGAATGTTTATTATCTGATTGGTACCACGTTTTGGCCACTTTTGCATGTCCAATGCTAAAACCATCCATGGTATAGTTCCTAAAGCATGAAGATGAATGTTTTAACAAAAATATCCATTTCAAGAATAGGTAAAATCTGACTTTATTTTTGTAAAAAATCATATAAATATTTGCTTCCGCGCCCGAATTTTATAATTCTTCATCATATTTTAGCTAAAAGGAAACATTGCAACAATAAATTGCTATTTCAAGTGTGGTAGCTTACAATATACAACGTATTCTTTTAAATGACACCCGAAAATTTAAAGTTTATTTATTTATTTATTTATTTAATGTACAAGGGAAGCTCACAGTTACCCAATTAAGAACTTCCACGATTTGATAAATGAATACAATTAAATACAATATGGTATCTATTACATTTACAAGATATTTACTTATTTATATATTTAAATAATATTTAAATTTAGATAAAGATAAATTAAAGAGATCAACATTCTGATATGATTTATTGTAATTTCTCATAATTCTGACCAGTGGAGAATTATGGTAACTGTTTGATTGACAATATGGTATATGAAACATATTTAATTTCCTGTTTTGTTTTTGTGGAACATTAAGTGTTATATTTTCTATTAGTAGTTGATTGTCAATGATATTATTTATGATTTTATATAATAGAATCATGTCATTAAATGCTCTCCTTTGGTCCAGTGATAGTTTGTGTAGTTAAGATTGAATTTATGACAAACCATTTGTACCATTTTCTTTTGAATCGATTCCATTCTGTTTATGTATTTCATATAGAAAGGGTTCCATACTGGTGTTACATACTCTAACTTAGGACGTACAAGTGATTTGTATAGAAGAAGTAAAAGCTCTGGTAGTACGTAATATAAATCCTAGAAGTTTGTAGGCTTTATTTGCTATGGTGTCGATATTATTGAACCAATTCATTTTGCAATTGAATAAAATACCAAGGTCTCGAATACTGCATTTTCTGTCAAGTGAAACATGATTTACCGAGTAATTAAAGTAAATAGGATTTATATTTCGCGTAAAGCTCACAATTGAACATTTACTCAAGTTTAACGAAATATATTTATCTTTACAATATTCATAAAGTAGACATAGGTCTTGCCACAGTAAATCGCAATCATTTTGGGTCTCAATAACTCTATAAAATTTGAAGTCGTCAGCATATAACAGAAAGTTACTGTTACGGAATGTATTAGAAATATCATTAATATATAATTTAAAGAGTATAGGACCCAAATGAGAGCCCTGTGGTACTCCTGAGGTTACATGTATAATTCTAGAGTTGAAACCATTACAAACAACAGTCTGGGTTCTGTTTTCGATGTACGATTCAACCTATCGTAATAAAGATCCATGTATGCCATTTTGAGACAGTTTATGTAGCAATAAATCATGATTTACTTTATCGAAAGCCTTGCTGAAATCTGTGTAAATTACATCAATTTGTATACGCTTATCCATCTTTTTATTAAGAAAATCCGTGAAAGTTACTAAGTTATTAATGACTGATTTTTTTTCGATCAATCCAAATTGCTGAGGTAAGATAATGTTGTTAATATCATGTTTAATTTCAGTAATAAGAAGTTTTTCCAGTAATTTACCAACGGCTGATAGTATGGATATTGGGCGATAATTACAAATGTCATTTCTATTTCCAGTTTTAAAAATTGGTGTTACGTGAGAATGTTTCCAGATTTTTGGAAATTCACCTGAGTTTATTGAGTGGTTATATTATATAAAGGAGGTCGACTAGGTAGTGTGAACAGTTCTTTTTTTGGATGAATTATATCAGGGCCCGAGCCTTTGTTTGTATTAATATTTACTAGTTCATTTAAAATTTTTGATTTACTTATATGAAATTGGTTTATATTTACAGCAGAACAGGGATAGGTGATATTGTCAGAGATATTAGTTTTACTGCTACAGTAGGCTGATTCAAAATGATTTGCAAGCAGGTTACAAATGTTTTCACCATTAGTTGCTTCATTATTATTTAAGAACATTGTATTAGGTATAATGTTTGTACGTTTTAAATTGTTTATATGTTTCCAAAAATTTTTAGTATTATTACTTATATTTTTTTCCATAAAAGTAATATAGGTTTTATAGTCTAAATCGGATTGTATTTTAGTTCTTTTACGTAATAATGAAAACATATCATAATCAAACTTATTTCCGTATGTCTTCCATTTTTTGTGATATTTATGTTTTTCTTTTGTCATTTTAATAAGACTTTTGGAAAACCAAGGCGGATATAAGGGTGAGATATTTGTTTTCAGTGGAACGATACTGTTTAAAATACCATACATTATATCGTAGAAACAATTTGTGTTAATGTTGACGTCAGGAGAGTTTAGATTTCTGTACCAATTAACACTAGATAATTTATAAATTAATTCTTCATAATTACAGTTATTGAAGTCATAATAAGTTGAGGTATTTGATTGAAGTATATTGATTTTGCTAAATACAAGTTTGTATTGTAGGTTGCAGACCGTTGGGGGTAGTGGACCAGTCAATATACGGGAGATTGCAGTCGCCAGCAGTAATAAAAATGTCATTGGGGTGTTTTGAGGTGAGCTCAATTAGTCTGTTGCAATGTGCTTCATATATATTTATATCACTGACTGGGGCAAGATATACACAACACAGATTCACTTTGGTATTATGATTAACTCGAATAGATAACCAGATATCCTCCGCTGATGTGTACCATTCTGATTGTAATTTAGAATTTAATTTTGTAGATACTAATACTAATACTCCTCCACCTTCAAATTTATTAGAATTACTACGGTCTCGTCTATAAATAGTGAATAAGTTTTGATCACAAGTTTCTGAGTCCAATATCGAATCATTTAGCCAGGTTTCGGTAAATAATAAAACATCAAAGGTACAGGTTGATACTTCGTTGTAAAAATGTGTTAACTTTGTTTTAATTCCTCGGAGATTTTGATAATAAAAACGCAGATCCATGGATGTTTATAAAAAATATATATAAATATATGCAGTGTCGAATTATTTAATTTTAGATATGTCACCATTTCCATTAATGATAATTATGGGAGATGTATCATTTTTCCGAACAAAAATTTTACAGTTTCTCACCCAGACATGTTTATAGCCTTTCTCTCTTGCAGTAAGTTTAGTATCACGCCATAATAAATAATTTTTTGGGCTTAAGTGATCATTGACATAAATGTTTTTTGATTCATTAAAATTGATTGAGTTTGAATTTAAATTTTTTTTGGATCGGTAGGATAAATTCATCCTTTTTTATTATCTGATTAGTACCACGTTTTGGTCACTTTTGCATGTCCAATGCTAAAACCATCCATAGATTAGATCCTAAAGCATGAATATGAAAGTTTAAAAAAAATATCCATTTCAAGAATAGGTGAAATCTGACTTTATTTTTGTAAAAAATCATAAAAATATTTGCTTCCGCGCCCGAATTTTATAATTCTTCATCATATTTTAGCTAAAAGAAAACATTTCAACAAGAAAATTGCTATTTCAAGTGTGGTAGGTATTCTAGAATCCAGCCTATTTAGCTTACAATATACAACGTATTCATTAAAATGACACCCGAAAATTAAATGTTTATTATCTGATTGGTACCATGTTTTGGCCACTTTTGCATGTCCAATGCTAAAACCATCCATGGTATAGTTCTTAAAGCATGAATATGAATGTTTTAACAAAAATATCCATTTCAAGAATAGGTAAAATCTGACTTTATTTTTGTAAAAAATCATATAAATATTTGTTTCCGCGCCCGAATTTTATAATTCATCATGTTTTAGCTAAAAGAAAACATTGCAACAAGAAAATTGCTATTTCAAGTGTGGTAGCTTACAATATATAACGTATTCATTAAAATGACACCCGCAAATTGATTGTTTATTATCTGATTGGTACCACGTTTTAATCACTTTTGCATGTTTAATGCTAAAAATTGCAAAAATGTGTTAACTTTGTTTTAATTCCTCGGAGATTTTGATAATAAAAACGCAGATCCATGGATGTTTATAAAAAATATATATAAATATATGCAGTGTCGAATTATTTAATTTTAGATATGTCACCATTTCCATTAATGATAATTATGGGAGATGTTGGTTTTTAAATATTGCAAGGACAAGTCTGTTCGGTTCCGGCGTTGTTACGCTAAAGTTGTTTTGTATCGGTCCGCTACAATCTATTGTTGTACTGCTTTGATCCGTAAAGTATTTACATTTGTTTTGATCCGTAAAGTATTTACATTTGTTATATCTGTTATTTGTATAGTTTTGGTTGTGCTGTGTGTAAATAAATAAGTGTTTTTCGCGTGGTTGTGTGAAAGTGAGATTTACAACCTCACCAACTGTTCCATCATCCATACTCGATATCCTGGGTATCCATCCCTGTTATCCCGCACATTTTTTGGTCCTTCGAGCCGGATCTTATCCGGGTTATCCGAGTTTTTTCCACCCTTAAAACCACGTGTAAAACCTGACAAATCCTTGTCCATGCGCACAGCCTGTCAAATCCTAATCCAGTGTCATCCACCCATCCTTTGTTAATTCTAACCTCGCAAACCTGCGTGTAGAATCACGATAACTTCGAAGTCATCGCCAAACAGTTCCGTTTTCGCGTCCGTAACCTTCACCAGGTTCAACAATGGCTGAAGTCTTGCGCCACCAGCAAGAGTTGACGGAACAGATCCGGAAGTTACCGCTGGCACTCCGTACGCAGCTATCGAAAGAAGAAATAACTCCGACAAGCAAGCTGATCGACAACGCGTTCGCCAACCTACAGAGACATTGGGATGACTTCCTGACTAACCACCACTCTTTTAGAGCAGAAAAGGGTTCAGAAGCTACGGTGTACTTCGTTGAAGATCACTTCTCCGCCACAGAGCTCTTGTACTTGACGGGTGTCGCTATCCTGGAGGCCCTCCGTCCTTCGCCACCTCCGCCAGCTCCAGTTGTCGCTCCAGTTCAATCGCCAAAGGCTTCCCTTCCGCCTCTACCTAAGGTAAACCTGCCGGAGTTCTCCGGGTCATACTTGGAATGGGAGGCATTCCACGACGCCTTTCAGGGTCTCGTGATAGACCGTGACGATGTTCCCGACGTCCAGAAGCTGTTCCTCCTCAAGGCAGCACTGAAAGGTGAAGCCGCGCTCCTAGTGCGTACCATGACTACCACGGCAGCGAACTTTCAGGGAGCCTGGGACGCCGTCTGCGCCAGGTACCGGAACAGTCGGGTTCTGGTAAGTGCTCACCTGTCGGCACTGTTCGACCTGCCCCAGGTATCGAAAGAGTCCGCACGCGACCTGCGAGCCCTGATCTACCGAGCACGGGAAGAGATAAGATCGCTCGAGCAGCTAGGGCTACCTGTAGGCAAGTGGGACGACGTCATCGTGTTCTTACTCCTCCGTCGCCTAGACTCCGCATCCCGCCGAGCATGGGAGTTGCATCTCGCTTCCACAGATGCGACTCAAACATTGGTGAACCCCGACTACAAGTTGGAACAGCCGACACTCAAGCAGCTCGAGGCCTTCTTCGAGATGCGTATCCGCGCATTAGAGATGTCGGCCCCGCTGAGCCCACCTGCCCGCTCCATAACGGCCTCCAACGCGAAGGCTGCGCCACTTCGCTCACACCAGGTCTCTGCAAGCGTCAAGAACATGAACTGCGTGTTCTGCGGAGACTCGCACTCCAACTTCTCCTGCTCATCGTTCCGGGAGAAGTCTCCACAAGAGCGTCTGTCCGAGGTCAAGCGACTTCGGCTCTGCTTCAACTGTCAGGGTTCTCACCAGCGTAACGCATGCAGATCCACGAAGACGTGCTCCAAGTGCAGCCAGACGCACAACACGCTGCTGCACGACGCTTTCCCATCCAGTTCTGTTACAGGTTCGGCCAGTCCTCCAGAAAGAGCTGCTGCTCTCCATACCTCCACGGTCTCTAGTCACTCCACGCACCAGGGCACATCCCGTGCCATGGTTCTCCTGACTACAGCGCTGGTCACCATCTGTTCGCCCAGCGGACAGCGCGTACAGACACGCGCGCTCCTCGACACCGGGTCCGAGGTGTCTTTCATCTCTGAAGACATTGTGCAATGTCTTGGTCTAGCCAGGCGGCGCTCCCACGTCAAGGTCGTCGGCATCGGGGCCTCGCACTCTGCCACGGCCTCCTCACAAGTGGAAGTCGTCTTCCGATCCAGAGCAGCACCTGGTGCCAAGCACCAGGTATCCGCCTACGTGCTTCTACGTCTGACGGCTCACGTTCCACAACGGAGAGTCCGTCCCTTAGATCCGCAGCTGCTGCTGCACCTGGAGCTGGCCGATCCGTCGTTCTACGGTGGGCAGTCCAGGTCATTCCCAGTCGGCCTGATGTCCACACGATCTTGCTTACTTAAGTTTCATTGTTCTTCCATGTTAATTGTTTAGTTTAGTCGCTTCTCGACTATGTGGGCAGTATGTTTGAGATTTTAATTGTTGTCAGCTCCGTATATTGTCAAAGGTACGACATTTATTTGCCAATGTCAACGCCATATACGCTTCTCTGTATTTTTTTGTAGCTTATTGTTAGTGGCGCTGTCGCTAGCGAATTTTGTTGGTTTTTAAATATTGCAAGGACAAGTCTGTTCGGTTCCGGCGTTGTTACGCCAAAGTTGTTTTGTATCGGTCCGCAACAATCCATTGTTGTACTGCTTTGATCCGTAAAGTATTTACATTTGTTTTGATCCGTAAAGTATTTACATTTGTTATATCTGTTATTTGTATAGTTTTGGTTGTGCTGTGTGTAAATAAATAAGTGTATTTCGCGTGGTTGTGTGAAAGTGAGATTTACAACCTCACCAACTGTTCCATCATCCAAACTCGATATCCTGGGTATCCATCCCTGTTATCCCGCACAATAGTATAGATCCTAAAGCATGAATATGAATGTTTTAATAAAAATATCCATTGCAAGAATAGGTAAAATCTGACTTTATTTTTGTAAAAAATCATATAAATATTTGCTTCCGCGCCCGAATTTTATAATTCTTCATCATATTTTAGTTAAAGATAACATTGTAACAAGAAAATTGCTATTTCAAGTGTGGTAGGTATTCTAGAATCCAGCCCATGTAGCTTACAATATACAACGTATTCATTAAAATGACACTTGAAAATTGAATGTTTATTATCTGATTGGTACCACGTTTTAGTCACTTTTGCATGTCCAATGTTTAAAATTATTCATAGTCTAGATCCTAAAGCATAAATATGAATGTTTTAACAAAAATATCCATTTCAAGAATAGGTAAAATCTGACTTTATTTTTGTAAAAAATCATATAAAAATTTGTTTCCGCGCCTGAATTTTATAATTCTTCATCATATTTTAGCTAAAAGAAAACATTGCAATAATATAATTGCTGTTTTAAGTGTAGTAGGTATTCTAGAATCCAGCCCATATAGCTTAAAATATACAACGTCTTCATTAAAACGACACCCGAAAATTGAATTTTTATTATCTGATTAGTACCACGTTTTAGTCACTTTTGCATGTCCAATGCCAAAACCTTCCATAGTATAGATCCTTAAGCATGAATATGAAAGTTTTAACAAAAACTTTCATATCAAAAATAGGTAAAGACTGACTTTATTTTGTAAAAAATCATATAAATATTTGCTTCCGCGCCCGAATTTTATAATTCTTCATCATATTTTAGCTAAAAGAAATCATTGCAACAAGAAAATTGCTATTTTAAGTGTGGTAGGCATTCTATAATAGAATCCAGCCCATGTAGCTTACAATATATGACGTATTTTTTAAAATGACACCCTAAAATTGAATGTTTATTATCTGATTGTTACCACGTCTCGGCCACTTTTGCATGTCTAATGCTTAAATCATCCATAGTATAGATCATAAAGCATGAATATGAATGTTTTAACAATAATACCCATTTCAAGAATAGGTAAAATTTGACTTTATTTTTGTAAAAAATCATATAAATATTTGCTTCCGCGCCCGAATTTTATAATTCTTCATCATATTTTAGCTAAAAGAAAACATAGCAACAAGAAAATTGTTATTTCAAGTGTGATAGGTATTTTAGAATCCAGCCCATGTAGCTTAAAATATACAACGTATTCATTAAAATGACACCCGAAAGTTGAATGTCTATTGTCTGATTGGTACCACGTTTTGGTCACTTTTGCATGTCTAATGACAAAACCATCCATAGTTTAGATCCTAAAGCAAGAAAATGAATGTTTTAACAAAAATTTTCATTTCATAAATAGGTAAAATCTGACTTTTTCTTGTAAAAAAATCATATAAATATTTGCTTCCGCGACCGAATTTTATAAATCTTCTTCATATTTTAGCAAAAATAAAACATTGCAACAAAAAAATTGCTATTTCAAGTCTGGTAGGTATTCTAGAATCCAGCCCATGTAGCTTACAATATACGTATTCATTATAATGATACTCAAAAATTGAATGTTTGCTATCAGATTGGTACCAAGTTTTGGTCACTTTTGCATGCCCAATGCCAAAACCATCCATAGTATATATCCTAAAGCATGAATATGAATGTTTTAACAAAAATTTCAAAAATAGGTAAAATCTGATTCTATTTTTGTAAAAAATCATATAAATATTTGCTTCCGCGCCCGAATTTTATAATTCGTCATCATATTTTAGCTAAAAGAAAACATTGCAACAAGAAAATTGCTATTACATGTGTGGTAGGTATTCTAGAATCCAGCCCATGTAGCTTAAAATATACAACGTATTAATTAAAATGACACCCGAAAATTGAATATTTATTATCTAATTGGTACCACGTTTTGGTCACTTTTACATATCCAATGCTAAAACTATCCATAGTGTAGATCCTAAAGCATGAATGTGAATGTTTTAACAAAAATTTTCATTTCAAAAATAGGTAAAATCTGACTTTATTTCTGTAAAAATTATATAAATATTTGCTTCCGCGCCCGAACTTTATAATTTTTTATCATATTTTAGCTAAAAGAAAACATTGCAACAAGAAAATTGCTATTTCAAGTGCGGTAGGTATTCTAGAATCCAGCCCATGTAGCTTACAATATACAACGTATTCATTAAAATGACACCCGAAAATTGAATGTTGTGCGAACGTGCTTAAGTGTCAAAGCAGTACCAAGGTCAAGGTAATTCCTTTACTTAAAATTATTTTCCCAAAAAACCTAATATATTTCACATTCCTGCCCTAAATAATTATTCTACATTTCTCTTCCTCCTCTTACATTCCTCTCCAACTCATAATTATAATAAAATTTCTTTTATCACAAAACTTTAATACAAAAACCAGATCCACCACACAGAGCTATCTTTGCAAATAAAAATATGTCGATAAAATAGCAACTAACCATGGACAAAGAAATAAACACGATAACGCCATCACTTAGTCAACAGCAAAATACAAGTTCCAACTATGCCAGCGCTGTCTAACAAAACATAAATAACACTAACCTTTATCCATCTAAGGAACAAGCAATTATTATAACTGCAGTAAATGAAATACCCCTAATTTCATACATTAAAGCTATAGTACAAGCAAAAAATGTAATATTTGCTTCCAGGATTTCTAACGGTCGCATATGTTTATACTTATCATCCAAAAATGTTGTTGACAACCTAATAATAAAACATAAACATATTGTAATAGACAATAAAACATTAGAAATAAGACGCCTAATTACTCCTACAAAACGCATAATAATCTCCAATGTATTGCCATCAATCTTACATGAAATAATTGAAAATGCATTAAAACAAAGTAACCTCAAAACTATATCTCCTATTAGCTTTTTAAGGGTAAGTATGCTAGACAGCGAATATGCTCACGTCTTAAGCTTTCGCAAGCAAGTCTACATAGTAGAAAAAGAAGACATTATAATACCAGACACCTTACTAATTATTCACGAAAACACAGAATATAGAATCTACATATCCGGAGAAACACAAAACTGTTACAATTGCAAAAAACCGGGTCATACAACAGCACAATGCCAATTCAACCCAACTACTGAAACTACAACTAACAAAACAAACAGACAACAAATCACACAAGAAACCATAAATACACAGATCACTCGCTCCAAAACAGTCCAGAAAGAACACAGTATATAAAACTCACAAATAAATATAAAAACGTCGAAATCAATCACAGCTGCATCACTACCACTAACTAATATAACAAAAAGCTCTGATAACTTCTATCCTTTCTCTCGAAATACAATACTTACACAACCTTTAATACAAATATCTCAGAAATCATTAAAAGTGAATGCACTAAAAATTCAAACCAAAGAAACAAACACAAACGAACAAGACAAACCAACTAGTACCAAAAGACTATACGAAAGTAAAAACTCCAATAATTCAAAAAACGACGAAAGCGATACACAACAAAACACAAAACAAGTCGAATTAAGAAAAACAAAAAAAACCACGTTCTGTAAGTCCAAATTATTACTTAACAACTGAAGAGTTACTAAAAAATATAGAAAATGAAATCGAAAATAACCTAGAAAGCTACCCATTAAATTATGATAGATTTAAAGACTTTGTAGACAATGCAATTATTTATTATATTACTAACACTTCTGAATCATTATCTATGATGAACAAACTATATCCTTTCCTTAAGAAAAAAATTATAAAAAAACGGATTTACTACAATACAGAATCGCATAAAAATACAAATAGAAGAAGAAAAACAACAAACAGAAAACTAAGTAAGCCAAAAATAAACATTCTTCAGTGGAACCTGAACGGCTTGCTACGTACTGGGAGGACCTTAAAGGTCCTACCTCTAAAGGCAAATATAACGCACCCAAGCTTTTCAGGAATGCGGCCGCCAGCTTTTAGACAGTGGAGAAGGGCTGGGTCTTTGATAACCAAAATAATTTGCAATAAATAAAATAACCAAAAATGTAGGGCGCCACGCGTGTTGTTAGATATGGTGCACAACAGCGAAAGCACCGATACCGCAAGCACACAAAACTCGTGGAAAGGGAGTTCGCAATAAAGCTCAAAATTATATAAAATTATATCTATATTGATATACTGAAGATAAATATTACAATTATTATTATTTCAAAAAATAACTGACGCGAGCTGAATAATACTCGAAAATCGAGTTTAACAATATTCTAATATGAGCGGTGCTAACAGCCGACGAAACGAGGACAGAGTACCGAAACTCATAAACAAAAGAGATAAAATACCGCAAAACGCCCACGCACGATGATTGGTCGACCATTGACGGACGTCGCAGGCATACGCTATAAGAGCACTAAAATACTCTCGCCCTAATTCGTCTTAACTATCAGACGGCGCTACTGAAAGTCTAATACTGAATATTCAAGAAAAATAAATAAACTCGCGTGAGTCAGTACACAAAATAATAAATCAGTGTGGAAATAAATTAACAATTAAACAAATTATTTGTTAAATAAAGTAAATTCAAGCGAACAAATAAGTATAAAAAGAATAATAAAGGGCTTTCCTGAATTTCCGGAAGTAGGTGGCATGATGGTGTCCCGCTGGAGACGATTTCAAAATGGCGGCAACTGGTCCCGCATGCTCGGATCACCAATTCTTTCTGTCGTGTCCTCTCAAAAGATCGTTCTCACGAGTGGATGAGAATTATACTCAATTGTGTAAATTGCATGGTAAAATTACCATATAAAAAAAAAGCCTGAAAGAGATATATGTTAGCTTAGCCTTGGCAAATAGTTAGGCCACAAACACGTGGTCTAAATCTTACACAAAAATGTGATCAGCTTAAAGACTGAACTGAATAACAAATTCTGTATATGACAAAATGACTGAAATTACTGTGCATTACAATTACCTTGAGACGTTGAGCGGCTTAGAAAGTATCTTTGATCTGGAGTTAAACTATCAAATCCAGCAACAGCTGATAGAGACAAATTCTCCGTGATGTAATATTGATAAATCCCCAAAATGGGCTCCCTTGAGTAAATAACACTCAAAAATTTAAATCACAAAACTCAAATTATTTCTCAATGGACAGTCAAATAAAACATCTGTTCAAACTCACTGATCAAGATGAGAATGAATCTGAGATGCACAAAACAGTTTCTTAAAAGACAAGTTCAGTCCGAGCAAGAATTTAAAAAGTATAAACCAAAATAAGCCAAGACTCCACTAAACATATATTCTTATCAGCAAAAAGGGTTGCCTGCTTACCAAGAAATATAATAAAATAGCAGACCGTAACAACTCCCCCCCCCCCAACCAAATGAGGAAATTTTCCTGGGAAAATTTCCGATATGTAGAAAAAAAACTAAAGAAAGTTAATAATAAAGCGTACAAAATAATTTTCAAAAAAAAGGAAACTCACAAACTCATGGAGTCAAAATTTGTAACAACAAACACGAAAATTAATTATGATTTGGATTGTCCGTTGTGTCAGCCTTTAAATGTTGTACGTTCCAAGTACCTGATAATTTTTCTCCATTTCGAATCTCTAACTCGTAGGTAGTGGGAGAAATACGTTTGCGGACTCGAAATGGTCCAACAAATTTATCTGCTAATTTTGCGGAATAAAAGTCAGAAGCATTTGATAAAACAAAATTTCGCCGCCACACTAATTCTCCAGGATGAAAAGTTACATCACGACGCCTAAGATTATAACGAATCTTGGACTTCTCGTATGAATCTTGCAATCGCTTGCGAACATTATTATAAAGTTCCTTAAAATTACAAGCTCGTTCAATAACCTTTTCTTTCTCAAAATCTGAATTATTGTTCTCACGAAACTTTTCATTGTCAGCGTCACCAAGCAATACGGCTTCGCGTCCGAAATTGATAAAATAAGGTGTTAATCTAGTTACTTCATGTTTAGCGGTACGCAGAGCACAAGCTACTTTTGGCAATACATCATCCCATCCGCGTTGATGATCTGACACGAAAGCTGTCAACATTGTTTTTAAGACACGATTTACACGCTCTGTAGGATTCGCTTGAGGGTGATACAACGACGTGAAAGCAGGTTTGACGTGGTACGAACTCAATAAATTCAGATACTCCTTTGACTTAAACTGCACACCATTGTTTGAAATTATAACTCGAGGAACTCCAAATAGAAGAAATACATCATTTTCAAAATGTTTAATAATATTATTTGCATTAGCTTTTCGCAAGGGAAAACATAAGCTAAATTTGCTAAAACAGTCGGTAATAACCAAAATATACGCAAAACCATTCTTAGATCTCGGAAGTGGTCCTATCAAATCAGTACTTAGTACTTCCCACGGTCGAGAAATATTAGAATGACCTCCCATTACACCGGCCGGAGCTTTCTGTTCTGGCTTAGATTTTGCGCAAGTAACACACGAGCGAACGTACTTAGCCACATCAGCCTTCATTTTAGGCCAGAAATAATTTTGAGCAAGACGGTGGTACGTCTTAAAGACACCTAAATGACCACTTGTCGGTATATCATGGCACTGCTGAAGTAAAGTCTTACGTCTCTCTTTAGGTATTACTAATTTCCATTCGTCGGTTCCATCGCCTAATTGGGAAAACTCTACTTTGACACGCTTAAATAACCGCCCTTTATCTACTCGAAAGTTTGGAAAACGAATTGGATTACTTTCCACTAACTTAAAAAGACGTACAAACCATTTATCTGTACATTCCGTAACCTCAATATTATCTACAATAGGTACTGAACGAGAAAGAGTGTCAGGAACCACGTGGTCTTTACCTTTCCGATGGATTATCTCAAATTTAAATTGTTGTAGGCGCACTGCCCAACGAGCAAGACGTCCAGAAGGGTTCTGGATCTTGTTTAACCACACGAGAGAATGATGATCAGTAATGGCTTTAAACTGTACACCCTCCAAATACGGATGGAGTTTCTCCGCTGCCCATAGCAACGCTAATAATTCCTTCTCGGAGTTGGAATACTTTCTTTCTTGCCGAGTAAGGGAACGCGAAAGGTAACATACCACCTTTTCACCCTCAGGATATTCCTGACTCAAAACTGCCCCGAGTCCAAAATCTGAAGCATCTGTTTGCAAAATAAATTCCTTAGAGAAATCCGGACAACTCAAAATTGGAGCCGAAACTAAATGGTCCTTGATTTTCAACCAAGCGTTTTCACAATCGGTATCCCAAGAAAATTTAACGTTTTTACGAAGTAAATTAGTTAAAGGAGAAATAACTGTAGAAAAAGCCGGAACGAACCGTCTGTACCAGGATGCCATACCAACGATACGACGAACCTCTGATACTGTTCTCGGAGTAGGGATTTCTAAAATCGCTTTAACCTTTTCAGGGTCCACCAATAAACCTTGCTTATTAATCACGTAACCCAAGTAACGGAGTTCTTCTCTACAAAAATTACATTTTTCACGACTTAGTGTTAATCCCGCATCAATTAAGCGTTTACAGACCTCGCGAAGAATTTCAACATGTTTTTCAAAAGTACTGGTAACGATAACAATGTCGTCAAGATACACAAAAACGTATGGCTCAAGATCGGCACCAATTACTGAGTCAATAAATCGTTGCCAAGTAGCGGGAGCATTATGAAGCCCAAATGGCATTCTTTTAAATTGGAAAAGGCCACGATTTGGCACAGTAAACGCTGTGTAAGGTCTAGACTCTTCCGCGACCGGAATCTGCCAATAAGCCGATTTAATGTCAAGGGTTGTTAAATAACGAGCGTCACGTAGTTTGTCTAAAGTACTAGACACATACGGCAACGGATAAGCATCGTGCTCCGTTACTTTATTCAACCTACGATAGTCGACACAAAAACGATACGAACCGTCCTTTTTTTTAACTAATAAAATAGGTGACGACCATGCACTGGTAGACTTTTCGACAATTCCCTTTTCTAACATTTCATTTAGCTCTTGATCGACATATTTTTGCATAGCCGGTGACAACGGATAATACCTTTGCTTAATTGGTGGGCTATCGGGCTTGATAACATGCTGTACTAAATTTGTACAACCGATTAAATCAGGAGGCATATTTTCAAAAATTTTGTCTAACGTTTTACTTAACTCTGATTCTTGCTCCAAAGATAAGGAAGAACGTGAAATTACTTTATCAATACTATTGATTAAAATTGGATTTTCAGAAAACGACCACTCGCCCTTTCTAAGGTCAGGAACTATACCCATGATTCTCCAAAAATCCGCTCCCAAAATAATGTCGTGTTTAATAGATGGCACAACAACGAAGGTAATTAATTTAACAATATCCCGAAGTCTCACCGGTGCTGTAATCTCGCCAGGACTATAACATCCTTCACCATTGGCAACAATACATGAAGAAGGGTTACTTGTTAATTTATATCCCAAATCTAACAAATATTTATAACCTAAATCACCAACAACTGTACGCGATGCACCCGAATCTAGTAATCCGAAAAATGGTTGACCTAAAATAGAAATTTCTAAATATGGTCGTTCGTCTCCTTGAACGTGAGACAAAATAAAATCTAATTTAACATTGTTAATAATGGCCGCGGTAGAAGACCTATGATGGTGTAATCGACCACTTACATCGTCCTTCTTCCGTTTCCCGATTGACACTTAGGACACGAAGCTTTTGTAACATTCTGTGTGCCACACCCAAAACAATATTTATTCTTTGGTAGCCTACAGTCTCGCGACATATGCCCCACAGCTCGACAATTCCAGCACACGGGTTTACTAGAAGTACGAGTACTAGTACTGGGTTGAATATTAGAAGAATTTACAGTTAACCGAGACCGCCCTTGATAAGACAAATCCGGTTCAAGAAGATTACGACGGTTAGTTGGAGGTGGCCGAAACTTTTCAACTATAAAACGATTTCGCTCCATCTTTTTACACCATTCCCGTAATTCATCTGTAGATTTGAATTCTTGGACTCCTAACGAATGAATATAATATGGTGCAATATTACGGCGTAATATTTGCAGTTTCTCTGCCTCTGAAGGAGGTTTAGGTAGACGTGCGAACAAATTAATCATACACGCGAAGAAAGTACCTATAGATTCATCCAAACCCTGTGAACGTTTTCTGATTTCGTCCCATAATTCAATTTCATAATCGTAGGGCTCATATTCTTCACGCAACAGTTTAACAAAATCGTTCCATGATTTAATTTTATGCCGCACGGATCGATACCAAGTTAAAGCATTACCAGATAATAGTTCTATGATACTATTGCATAATTCTTCTTTAGAGACGTTACGCGCGATACTAAGTTCATCTAATTGCTCTAAAAATGCGCTTATGCTCACACCTGGTTCACCATTGAAAGAAATTCGCCATTTACTAACAGGGACTTGTTTCTGATTTGCATTAACTCTAGTTGCAGGCTCTATTGGTTTTTGCTCCGAACTTTCATTCTCGCTTCGTTCTAAAGCATCTGTTTCACAATTTGAAATAGATTCTTTTAATCTAGTAAGGAACGCTTTAATTTCATCATCGTCCGGCTTAATTCGAGCCAAACGACACCGTACATGATATATTTTCGCGAATATTTTTTCTATCGAATATATTCCGGACCTATCATTTAATTCTAGAATCAACGATTGTATCTCACTAACTTTTTGGGTACACACATCAATTTCTTCAGAAGCATCCCGCGGTTCTGAGCTTCTATCTTCAACCGAACCTAATTCCTCGTTTTTAATTCGTCGCCTAAGGTCACTTCGCATAATCGGTATCGTTAAATTTTCCGGACTTTGTACACCACGAACTGATAATTCGTACTCAAGTTCATCACGACTCAATTTTCCAACATCCATGATAGACATAAAATAAATAAAGAAAATGTACACGATAATCAAAAAAAATCTCAACTATCTAACAGCAACGGAAAGAAAGAATTCAATACTAGTAATACTTTAGGTTATAAAATTAATAACTGAATTGTACAACACTTAAAGTTTAAAGTATGACACAACAACGGACAATAACTTAGATAAGATTCAACAGAATATTTTCCTAATTTAAGTTGCCACTATTATTAGAGAGCACCTCTTAATTAAAGGCTTCTTTTAATCAAAGGCCCCTGTTTTAAACTAAATGGCCCCACGTTGGGCGCCAGAGATTTGCTACGTACTGGGAGGACCTTAAAGGTCCTACCTCTAAAGGCAAATATAACGCACCCAAGCTTTTCAGGAATGCGGCCGGCAGCTTTTAGACAGTGGAGAAGGGCTGGGTCTTTGATAACCAAAATAATTTGCAATAAATAAAATAACCAAAAATGTAGGGCGCCACGCGTGTTGTTAAATATGGTGCACAACAGCGAAAGCACCGATACCGCAAGCACACAAAACTCGTGGAAAGGGAGTTCGCAATAAAGCTCAAAATTATATAAAATTATATCTATATTGATATACTGAAGATAAATATTACAAGAGAAAGAATGTGTTTCAAAAAATAACTGACGCGAGCTGAATAGTACTCGAAAATAGAGTTTAACAATATTCTAATATGAGCGGTGCTAACAGCCGACGGAACGAGGACAGAGTACCGAAACTCATAAACAAAAGAGATAAAATACCGCAAAACGCGCACGCACGATGATTGGTCGACCATTCACGGACGTCGCAGGCATACGCTATAAGAGCACTAAAATACTCTCGCCCTAATTCGTCTTAACTATCAGTCGGCGCTACTGAAAGTCTAATACTGAATATTCAAGAAAAATAAATAAACTCGCGTGAGTCAGTACACAAAATAATAAATCAGTGTGGAAATAAATTAACAATTAAACAAATTATTTGTTAAATAAAGTAAATTCAAGCGAACAAATAAGTATAAAAAGAATAATAAAGGGCTTTCCTGAATTTCCGGAAGTAGGTGGCACGATGGTGTCCCGCTGGAGACGATTTCAAAATGGCGGCAACTGGTCCCGCATGCTCGGATCACCAATTCTCTTTGTCGTGTCCTCTCAAAAGATCGTTCTCACGAGTGGATGAGAATTATACTCAATTGTGTAAATTGCATGGTAAAATTACCATATAAAAAAAAAAGCCTGAAAGAGATATATGTTAGCTTAGCCTTGGCAAATAGTTAGGCCACAAACACGTGGTCTAAATCTTACACAAAAATGTGATCAGCTTAAAGACTGAACTGAATAACAAATTCTGTATATGACAAAATGACTGAAATTACTGTGCATTACAATTACCTTGAGATGTTGAGCGGCTTAGAAAGTATCTTTGATCTGGATTTAAACTATCAAATCCAGCAACAGCTGATAGAGACAAATTCTCCGTGATGTAATATTGATAAATCCCCAAAATGGGCTCCCTTGAGTAAATAACACTCAAAAATTTAAATCACAAAACTCAAATTATTTCTCAATGGACAGTCAAATAAAACATCTGTTCAAACTCACTGATCAAGATGAGAATGAATCTGAGATGCACAAAACAGTTTCTTAAAAGACAAGTTCAGTCCGAGCAAGAATTTAAAAAGTATAAACCAAAATAAGCCAAGACTCCACTAAACATATATTCTTATCAGCAAAAAGGGTTGCCTGATTACCAAGAAATATAATAAAATAGCAGACCGTAACAGGCTTCAACGCACATCTTCCAGAGTTACAAAAAACAATAGCAGACACAAATGCTCAGTATATTTGTTTACAAGAAACCCGCCTCCACTCCCACCATAAAGTTTCACTAAAAAATTTTACAATATTTAGAAAGGGGAAATTTTTGTAATCGGAGACTTTAATGGAAGAGTAGGCATACGAGATGAAAACACTGCAGATACAGTTGGGATATATGGAGAAAACCGAAGAAATAATAACGGAAGAAGACTGATAGACTACTGTATATTAAACGACATGTTAATTACTAATACGTTTTTTCAACATAAAAATGTACATAAATACACAAGACAAGGGCCAAGAGAAGAAGATAGATCAATAATAGACTATATACTTGTAGAAAACAAAAAGAGAAATTTAGTACAGGATTGCAGAGTTAGGCGTGGTCCAGATATCTTCAGCGATCACTTTCTCGTTGAAGCAAGAATTAAAAAAAATAGTAAAGATGAGAATACCAAAACTGAAGAAACAAGAACAATAGAATATGAGACAATAAAAACATACAAACTTAGAGATGTAATAACAGCGACAAAATATGCACAAGAAATAAATAGGTTAACTGACATAGAGAAAATTAACTATAAGGACAAGGATATAGAAGAAACATGGAATATTTTTAAAAAAATAATAACACAAGCAGCAAAGAATATATGTGGAAGTAGTAAATAGAAAGCTAATTAAAGAATGACGTCCTGGTGGAATGAGGAAATAAAAGAGGAAGTAAAAAAGAAAAAGAAAACATGGGTAAAATATCTTAGTAATAGAACAAATGAAAACTATGATCAATACAACCAACAAAGACGAAAGGTTAAAGAATTAGTAGCACAAGCGAAAGAAAAAAGCTGGGAACAATTTGGAAAACAAATGGAAGACATCAGTAAAGAAAGTCAAAAATTATTTTATAAAACACTGAAATCATTAAGAAATGAGAAGAGGAAAGTAGCAAATACAACCAAATCCAAAGAAGGTACAATATTAACGGAAGAACAAAATATCATGAACTGATGGAAGCAATATTTCCAAGAGCTATTATTCACAGATAAAGATAATCAGATAGAACCTGTTGAACAAATTCTAACAGACCAGGTAGAAAATGTGAATGAAGACGAAACGCAGGAAATACAAATAGAAGAAGTAAAACAAGCACTACGAATACTTAAAAATGGTAAAGCAGCAGGGCATGACAAAATTACGCCAGAAATGTTAAAGTACATGGGGGAAAAGGGCATAGAAATATTGTTAACAATTTTCAACAAAATTTGGAATGGAGATAAAATACCAAACGATTGGGAATTAGCAATAATTGTGCCGATACACAAGAAAGGAGACACTAAAGAATGCAACAACTAAAGAGGCATATCGTTATTGTGTACAACACTCAAAGTATTTGAAAGAATATTATAAAAAAGATTAAGAAACAAAATAGAATCAACAATGTCCGAAGTACAAAGTGGATTTAAGAAAGGACGCAGTAGCCAAGACCATATATTCACAGTTAAAGACTTAATACATAAGACTAAGATCACTAACACAAAAACATACATGACATTCATAGATTTAGAAAAAGCGTTTGACAGAGTACAAAAAGAGATAATGTGGAAAATCCTAAAAAGAAAAGGTATAAGCACCAATCTTCTAAATGCTATAAAAGGACTGTATAACAAAAACACGAACTACGTAATTAGCCAAAATAGGAAAAGCGAGCTCTTCGAATCAAAGAACGGTTTGAGACAAGGAGGAGTAATGAGCCCAGTCTTATTTACGATATTTATGGATGAGATAATAAAGGAGTGCGATCAAAAATTCAATAAGATACATGTAGAGTATAGAAATCTACTACCAGTAAAAATATCAATATGTGCTTACGCCGATGACGTAGTAATTATGGCAAACAGCGAGGAAAAAATGCAACAAAATGTTAACACTTGGAACGAAATTATAAAGAAATACAATATGAAAATAAATGCGACTAAAACCAAAATAATGGTAATCTCTAACGAACTAACAACTGCTAACATAACAGTAAATAGTGAAACAATAGAACAAGTTAATAAATTCCAATATTTAGGCATAACAATAGATAGTAACGGCACACAAGATGCTGACATAAACGAAAGAATAATTAAAATGACAAAAATATATCACGCAATGAAACACAATTTTATAGGAAAAAAAGAAATAAGCAATAATACAAAAATGACGGTATTTAACACAATATATAGAGCGATATTGACGTACGGGTGTGAATCATGGATATTGTCAAATAGAACGAAAAGTAAAATACAGGCGATAGAGATGAAATATCTAAGAAGAGTTAAAGGAGTAACAATGTTAGATAGAGTAAGGAATGAAGCCATCAGGGAAGAACTGCAATGCAAACCAATACTAGATTTCATAGAAACAAGACAACTAGCCTGGTGGGGACACATGATACGAATGAACGAAAGTAGATCGGTACGCCAAGTGTGGATGACCAACGTTACACCGAAAAGGGGAAGGGGAAGACCAAAGAACACATGGGATAACGTAATAAAGAAGATACTGACGAAAAGAAATATCCCAATGCAAGAAGCAAGAAGAATCGCAAAGGACAAGAAACAATGGGCAAAATTAGTGCATATGTGAAATTACTGGACATTAAATTATGTAAATTAAATTAAGATTAAGTGAAAATGTATACATTTTACACCTGAGGGTAGAAGGATGACTGACTATATATATATATATATATATATATATATATATATATATATATATATATATATATATATATATATATATATAGAAAAGATAGACACAACACTAGAAATGCAAGCGGCGGAGTAGCCATACTAGTAAGAAACCAAAAACATGCAGACTATATCATCCTCAATACACCTTTGGAAGCAATTGCAATAACCATCTATACACCCAAAAAACTTACAATTTGCTCACTTTATCTCCCACCCACACAATTAATACAGAGAGCAGACATAGAAGCTCTAATAAAGCAGCTACCAAAACCGTTCCTTTTAATGGGCGACTTTAACGCTCATAACACAATATGGTGGAGTGAAAATACCGACAGAAGAGGAAAAGTCATAGAAAATATACTAGATCGAAACGATGACCTAATTCTCTTAAATGATGGAAGTAAAACACATTTTTGTTCTAGGTCAGGAAACTTTACAGCCATAGATATGACCCTTTGCGACACATCAATAGCGCAAGACTTGACATGGACTGTACTTCCTTTTCTACATACTGGAAACCATTTACCCATCAAAATAACAATTACTAACAAAGACAAAGACTTACTCAAAAACGTACAAAAATGGAAAACAAAAGAGGTAAACTGGACACTATTCACAGAACTAACAGAAATAAAACAGTACCCACATCGGAAGACATAGATGAACAAGTAGAATTCCTGACAAAAACTATAACGGAAGCAGCAGATTTAACACTAAAAAAAGTAAAAATAAATAAATACAAGAAAATAGTACCATGGAGGAACGAACAATGTCAACAATCAGTAAAAAATAACAAAAAAGCTCTAAATATGTATAAAAAATATAGAACTGTGGAAAACTTAATAAAATTGAAACGTACAAAAGCATATTGCAGGAAAATAATAATGCAAAGTAAAAGAAAATCATGGCAAGAATACACCTCATCTATCACAACTGATACACCTGTAAAAGAAGTATGGCAAAAAGTAAAACGACTAAATGGAAAAAAATCATACAAAAGCACAGACGTCTTAATACATAATAATAATACCATCACAGAACCTCTAGAAATCGCAAATATGCTAGCACAACAGTTCTACGAGAATTCAAGCAACACACAATACACCCCAGAATTTCTTATGTATAAACAAAATGAGGAAAACAAAAATATCGAAATAGATCCAAACAACATAAATGAAATAAATGATCCTTTGACTATTAATGAACTTAACATCGCCATTCAAGAGATTAAACACTCCTCAAGTCCAGGACCTGATGGCATAACTTATGAAATCATTAAAAACCTCTCAAAAAATACGAAAGAATACATATTAACAATTTATAACAATATATGGACAAAACACAAATTCCCACGAAAATGGAGAGAAGTTACAACAATTCCACTACTAAAACACAAACCAAAAACAAAAACGGACAGCTACAGGCCAATATCCCTATCCAACTGTTTAAAGAAACTCCTGCAAAAAATTATAAACAAAAGATTAGTCTGGTACATGGAAAACAACAATATGCTAAACGAAAATCAAAGCGGTTTCAGAAATGGCAGATCCACCATAGACCAACTTGTAGCTCTTCAGACAGAAATACAGAACGGTTTCAAAAACCAACAACACATAGTAGGCATATTCCTTGATATATCCAAAGCATATGACACTGTCTGCAGACACCATATCATTAAAGCCCTAAAAGAACTGAAACTTGCCGGAAACATACTAACTTACGTTAACAATTTCCTTACAGATCGCAAATTCAGAGTTCTCTTCAACGGTCAACTATCCAACGAAAAATACCAAGAAAATGGAACTCCACAGGGAGAAATACTCAGTGTCACGCTATTCTTATTAGCCATGAACAACATTACTAAATATATCCCTAGTCATGTAAAGTTGTCACTGTTCGCCGATGATCTTGCAATTTACATTAAAAATAAGAATACTACAACCATCAAAAAAGAACTTCAACACACTATAAATCAGTTACAAAAATAAGCAAATACAACCGGACTAAGATTCTCTGAAGAAAAAACGAAGATGATGTTATTCACAAAACTTACCCGTCCCGTAATGAAACCATTAATAAAAATTAACAATAAAAAAATAGAATACGTCGACAGCATAAAATTCCTACGAATGATATTAGATAAAAAACTTACATGGAAACAACACCTACAAGATCTAAAACAAGATTGCTGCAAAGTAATGAACCTAATAAAATGTCTAAGCCACAAGAAATGGGGTTCTCACAGAGACACATTACTACATATTTATTTAGCTTTAATTAGGTCTAAAATAGACTACGGATGCATAGTATACCAGACAGCTAGTAAAAACATATTGAAAACAATCGACCCAATACAGAACACAGCAATTCGACTCTCAACAGGAGCATATCGCACTAGCCCAGAAATCAGCATGGCATGTGAATCTGGCATTATTCTCTTAGAAATCTGAAGAAACCAACTAACCATGTCCTATATAACAAAACTCGCAAAAAATCCCAAAAATCCTGCATTTAAATGTATCTTTAGATAAAACTCCGACCACTTAACACTGTTAACATATACACCGCTTCAACAAAAAATTTACC
This sequence comes from Stenolophus ochropezus, assembly GCA_035578165.1. Lineage (NCBI taxonomy): Eukaryota > Metazoa > Arthropoda > Insecta > Coleoptera > Carabidae > Stenolophus > Stenolophus ochropezus. Next base: position 2,604,253 of record JAQOWZ010000032.1, read on the forward strand.
AAACCTTAAGAAAACTCCACTTAACCCTACCTGACCTTCAACAAATATATAAAGACACTGTAACACCCTGGAAGAAAGTACCACCAAATGATAACACCGAACTCTCCAAATACAAAAAAGGAGAAACCCAGACAGAAACCTACAAACAAAAATATAACGAAATATACAACCAATTCCACAAAGCACAACACATTTTCACAAATGGATCGAAAACAAATGAAGGAACAGGGTGTGCAGTAGTTTTAGAGAATATTAACAAAACAATCAAAATACACCTTCCAGACAATATATCAAGCTATATAGCCGAAGATTACAGCATTCTGGAAGCACTAAAGGAAATCCAGCACAACCAACAAACAAAAGAATTTGTCATATACACCGATGCACTCAAAATAATAAATGAAATAAAAAATATATATAACACCCAACCGATCATAAGACTAATCCAACAAAAAATATACAATATAGTTCAACAAAGAAAAAACTTAAATATAACTTGGATTCCAGCACATATAGGCATTGACAAAAACGAAACAGCAGATCAAGCAGCAAAGGACGCCATCGAAGAAGACTTAACAACTATCCCTATTCCTATTGCAGACTTCTTGAAAATAATAAAAAATAAAATCATAAAATTCTGGGACGAAACATAGAAAAATACAACATCTAATAAATTAAGAAATATAAAAACTGATACATCAAAATGGACAAATATCACTAACCGGAAACACCAAATAATAATAACGAGGCTTCGAATAGGGCACAGTAATTTAACTCACAAACATATAATGAATAAATCTGAACGAGAAAAATGCAATACCCCAATAACAATTGAACATATCCTAATACACTGCCCAAAATACACAACAGAAAGGACGAAACACCAAATTCCATCATCACTAGAAGAGGCCCTAGGAAACAACTCAAACCACCTGACAAACATAATAAACTTCCTCATAGAAACTAATTTAATTCAAAAAATATAAATATCGAATCTATATAAAATGTATATAATAGTGTAAAACACCAAATGTTTTATGTAATAATGGCCACAGTTGCCGATGTACTTTTTCAAATAAAAAAAAAAGATTGCAACAAGAAAATTGCTATTTCAAGTATAGTAGGTATTCTATAATAGAATCCAGCCCATGTAGCTTACAATATACAACCATCCATAGTATAGATCCTAAAGCATGAATATGAATGTTTTAACAAAAATATACATTTCAAGAATAGGTAAAATCTGACTTTATTTTTGTAAAAAACCATATAAATATTTGCTTCCGCGCCCGAATTTTATAATTCTTCATCATATTTTCGCTAAAAGAAAACATTGCAACAAGAAAATTGCTATATCATGTGTGGTAGGTATTCTAGAACCAGCCCGTGTAGCTTACAATATACAACGTATTCATTAAAATGACACCCGAAAATTAAATGTTTATTATCTGATTGGAACCACGTTTTGGTCACTTTTGCATGTCCAATGCTAAAACCATCTATAGTATAGATACTAAAGCATGAATATGAATGTTTTAACAAAAATTTTCATTTCAAAAATAGGTAAAATCTGACTTTTTTTGTAAAAAATCATATAAATATTTGCGTCTGCGCCCGAATTTTATAATTTTTCATCATATTTTAGATAAAAGAAAACATTGCAACAAGAAAATTGCTATTTCAAGTGTGGTAGGTATTCTAGAATCCAGCCCATGTAGCTTACAATATACACCGTATTCATTAAAATGACCCCCAAAAATTGAATGTTTATTATCTGATTTGTACCACGTTTTGGTAACTTTTGCATGTCTAATGCTAAAACCATCGATAGTATAGATCCTAAAGCATGAATATGAATGTTTTAACAAAAATATACATTTCAAGAATAGGTAAAATCTGATTTTATTTTTGTAAAAAACCATATACATATTTGCTTCCGCGCCCGAATTTTATAATTCTTCATCATATTTTAGCTAAAAGAAAACATTGCAACAAGAAAATTGCTATTTCAAATACGGAAGGTATTCTAGAATCCAGCAAATGTAGCTTACAATATACAACGTATTCATCAAAATGACACCCGAAAATTAAATGTTTATTATCTGATTGGAACCAGGTTTTGGTCACTTTTGCATGTCCAATGCTAAAACCATCCATAGTATAGTTCCTAAAGCATGAATATGAATGTTTTAACAAAAATTTTCATTTCAAAAATAGGTAAAATCTGACATATTTGTAAAAAATCATATAAATATTTGCGTCCGCGCCCGAATTTTATAATTCTTCATCATATTTTAGCTAAAAGAAAACATTGCAACAAGAAAATTGCTATTTCAAGTGTGTTAGGTATTCTAGAATCCAGCCCATGTAGCTTACAATATACACCGTATTCATTAAAATGACACCCAAAAATTGAATGTTTATTATCTAATTGGTACCACGTTTTGGTAACTTTTGCATGTCTAATCCTAAAACCATCCATAGTATAGATCCTAAAGCATGAATATGAATGTTTAAACAAAAATATCCATTTCAAGAATAGGTAAAATCTGACTATTTTTGTAAAAAATTATATAAATATTTGCTTCCGCGCCCGAAATTTATAATTTTTTATCATATTTTAGCTAAAAGAAAACATTGCAACAAGAAAATTGCTATTTCAAGTGTGGTAGGTATTCTGGAATCCAATCCATGTAGCTTACAATATACAACGTATTCATTAAAATGACACCCGAAAATTGAATGTTTATTATCAGATTGGTATTACGTTTTGGTCACTTTTACATTGCCAATGCTAAAACAATCCATAGTATAGATTCTAAAGCGTGAATATGAATGTTTTAACAAAAATATCCATTACAAGAATAGGTAAAATCTGACTTTATTTTGTAAATATCATATAAATATTTGCTTCCGCGCCCGAATTTTATAATTCTTTATCATATTTTAGCTAAAAGAAAACATTGCAACTAGAAAATTGCTATTTCAAGTGTGGTAGGTATTCTAGAATCCAGCCCATGTAGCTTACAATATACAACGTATTCGTTAAAACGAAACCCGAAAATTGAATGTATATTATCTGATTGTTATTACATTTTGGTCACTTTTACATGTCCAATGCTAAAACCATCCATAGTATAGGTCCTCAAGCATGAGTATGAATGTTTTAACAAAATATGCATTTCAAGAATAGGTAAAATCTGCCGTTATTTTTGTTAAAAATCATATAAATATTTGCTTTTGCGCCCGAGTTTTATAAATCTGCTTCATATTCTAGCTAAAAGAAAACATTGCAACAAGAAAATTGCTATTTCAAGTGCGGTAGGTATTCTAGAATCCAGCCCATGTAGCTTACAATATACAACGTTTTCATTAAAATGACGCCCGAAAATTAAATATTTATTATCTGATTGGTACCACGGTTTGGTCACTTTTGCATGGCCAATGCTTAAAACCATCCATAGTATAAATCCTAAAGCATGAATATGAATGGTTTAACACAAATATCCATTTCAAGAATAGATAAAATCTGATTTTATTTTTGTAAAAAATCATATAAATATTTGTTTCCGCGCCCAAATTTTATAATTTTTCATCGAATTTTAGCTAAAAGAAAACATTGCAACAAGAAAATTGCTATTTAAAGTGTGGTAGGTATTCTAGAATTCAGCCCATGTAGCTTACAATATACAACGTAATCATTAAAATGACACCCGAAAATTGAATAATTACTATCTAAATGGTACCACGTTTTAAAAACTTTTGCATGTGCAATGCTAAAACCATCCATAGTATAGATCCTAAAGCATAAATATTAATGTTTTAACAAAAATATCCACTTTAAGAATAGGTAACACCTGACTTCATTTTTGTAAATTATCATATAAATATTTGCTTCCGCGCCCGAATTTTATAATTCTTTATCATATTTTAGCTAAAAGGAAACATTGGAACAAGAAATTTCTATTTCAAGTATGGTAGGTAATCTAGAATCCAGCCCATGTAGCTTATTATATACAACGTATTCATTAAAATGACACCCGAAAATTGAACGTTTATTATCTGATTGGTACCACGTTTTGGTCACTTTTGCATGTCCAATGCTAAAACCAACCATAGTATAGATCTTAAAGCGTGAATATGAATGTTTTAACAGAAATGCCCATTTTAAGAATAGGAAAAACTGACTTTATTTTTGTAAAAAATATTATAAATATTTGCTTCCGCGCCCGAATTTTATAATTCTTCATCATATCTTAGCTAAAGAAATACATTGCAACAAGACATTTGCTATTTAAAGTGTGGTAGGTATTCTAAAATCCAGCCCATGTAGCTTACAATACACAACGTATTCATTATAATGACACCTGAAAATTAAATGTTTTTTATCTGATCGGTTCCACGTTTTGGTCACTTTTGCATGTCCAATACTAAAACCATCCATGGTATAGATCTTAAAGCAAGAATATGAATGTTTTAACAAAAATATCCATTTGAAGAATATGTAAAACTGACTTTATTTTTGTAAAAAATCTTATAAATATTTGCTTCCGCGCCCGAATTTTATAATTCTTCATCATAATTTAGCTAAAAGAATACATTGCAACAAAAAAAATGCTATTTCAAGTGTGATACGAACTCTAGAATCCAGCCCATGTAACTTATAATATACAAAGTATTCATTAAAACAACACCTGAAAATTGAATGTTTATTATCTGATTGGTACCTCGTTTTGGACATTTTTGCATGTCCAATGCTTGAAACCATCCATAGTATAGATTTTAAAACATGAATATTAATGCTATAACAAAAATATCCATTTCAAGTATAGGTAAAATCTGAATTTTTCATTGTAAAAATCATAAAAATATTTGCTTCCGCGTACAAATTTTATAATTCTTCATCATATTTTAGTAAAAAGAAAACATTGCAACAAGAAAATGCTATTTGAAGTGTGGTAGGTTTTCTAGAATTCAGTCCATGTAGCTTATAATATACAACGTATTCATTAAAATGACACCCGAAAATTAGATGTTTATTATCTGATTGGTACCACGTTTTGGTCACTTTTGCATGTCCAATGCTAAAACTATCCATAGTATAGATCCTAAAGCATGAATATGAATGTTTTAATAAAAAGATCCATTTCAAGAATAGGTAAAATTTGACTTAATTTTGTAAAAAAATCATATAAATATTTGCTTCCGCGCCCGAGTTTTATAATTCTTTATCATAATTTAGCTAAAAGAAAACATTGCAACAAGAAAATAGCTCTTTCAAGTGTAGTAGGTGTTCTAGAATCCAGCCCATGTAGCTTACAATATACAACATATTCATTAAAATGACACCCGAAAATTGAATGTTTATTATCTAAATGTTACTACGTTTTTGTCACTTTTGCATGTCCAATGCTAAAACCATCCATAGTATAGATCATAAAGCATGAATATGAATGTTTTAATAAAAAGATGCATTTCAAGAATAGGTAAAATATGACTTTATTTTTTAAAAAATCATATAAATATTTGCTTCCGCGCCCAAATTTTATAACTCTTCATCATATTTTAGCTAAAAGAAAACATTTCAGCAAGAAAATTGCTATTTCAATTGTGGTAGGTATTCTAGAATCCAGACTACGTAGCTTACAATATACAACGTATTCATTAAAATGACACCCGAAAATTAAATATTAATTATCTGATTTGTACCACGTTTTGCTCACTTTTGCATGTCTAATGCTAAAACCATCCAAAGTATAGATCCTAAAGCATGAATATGAATGTTTTAACAAAAATATTCATTTCAAGAATAGGTAAAATCTGACTTTATTTAGGTAAAAAATTATATAAATATTTGCTTCCGCGCTCGAATTTTATAATTCTTCATCATATTTTAGCTAAAAGAAAACATTGCTACAAGAAAATTGCTATTTTAAGTGTGGTAGGTATTCTAAAATCCAGCCCATGTAGCTTAAAATGTACAACGTATTCATTATAATGACACCCGAAAATTTAATGTTTATTATCTGATTGGTACCACGTTTTGGTCACTTTTGCATGTCCAATGCTAAAACCATCCATACTATAGATCATAAAGCTTGAATATTAATGTTTTAACAAAAATATCCATTTCAAGAAATGGTAAAATCTTACTTTATTTTTGTAAAAAATCATATAAATATTTGCTTCCGCGCCCGAATATTATAATTCTTCATAATGTGTTAGCTAAAAGAAAACATTGCAACAAGAAAATTGCTTTTTCAAGGGTGGTAGGTATTCTAAAATCCATCCCATGTAGCTTACAATATACACCATATTCATTAAAATGACACCCGAAAATTGAATGTTTATTATCTGATTGGTACTACGTTTTGGTCACTTTTGCATGTTCAATGTTTAAACCATCGATAGTATAATTCCTTAAGCATGAATATGAATGTTTTAACAAAAATATCCATTTCAAGGATAGGTAAAACTGACTTTATTTTTGTAAAAGATCTTATAAACATTTGCTTTCGCGCCCTAATTTTATAATTCTTTATCATATTTTAGCTAAAAGCAAACATTGCAACACGAAAATTGCTATTTCAAGTGTGGTAGGTATTCTAGAATCCAGCCCATGTAGCTTACAATATACAACGTATTCATTAAAATGACACCCGAAAATTATATGTTTATTATCTGATTGGTACCTCGTTTTGGTCACTTTTGCATGTCCAATGCTAAAATCATCCATACTATAGATCCTTAAGCATGAATATGAATGCTTTAACAAAAATATCCATTTCAAGAATATGTAAATTCTGAATTTATTTTTGTAAAATATCATATAAATATTTGCTTCCGCGCTCAAATTTTATAAATATTCATCATATTTTAGCTAAAAGAAAATTGAATGTTTTTTTATCTGATTAGTACCACGTTTTGGTCACTTTTGCATGTCCAATGCTGAAACCATGCATAGTATAGATCCTAAAGCATGAATATGAATGTTTTAACAAAAATATCCAGTTCAAAAATAGGTAAATCTGACTTTATTTTTGTAAAAAATCATATAAATATTTGCTTCCGCGCCCGAATTTTATAATTCTTCATCATATTTTAGCTAAAAGAAAACATTGCAACAAGAAAATTGCTATTTCAAGTGTGGTAGGTATTCTAGAATCCACCCCATGTAGCTTACAATATTCAACGTAATCATTAAAATGACACCCGAAAATTGAATGTTTACTATCTGATTGGTACCACGTTTTGGTCAATTTGCATGTCCAATGCTAAAATTATCCATAGTATAGATCCTAAAGCTTGAATATTACTGTTTTAACAAAAATATCCATTTCAAGAATAAGTAAAATCTGACTTTATTTTTGTAAAAAATCATATAAATATTTGCTTCCGCGCCCGAATTTTATAATTCTTCATCATATTTTAGCTAAAAGAAAACATTGCAACAAGAAAATTCGTATTTCAAGTGTGGGAGGTATTCTAAATTCTAGCCCATATAGCTTACGATATAAAACGTATTCATTAGAATGACAATCGAAAACTGAATGTTTTTTATCTGATTGGTACCACGTTTAAGTCACTTTTACATGTCTAATGCTTAAAATCATCCATAAAATAGATCCTAAAGCATGAATATGAATGCTTTAACAAAAATATCCATTTCAAGAATAGGTAAAATCTGACTTTATTTTTGTATTCTAGAACCCAGCCCTTGTAGCTTACAATATACAAGGTATTCAACAAGAATAGGTAAAATTTGACTTTATTTTTGTAAAAAGTCATATAAATATTTGCTTCCGCGCCCGAATTTTATAATTCTTCATCATATTTTAGCTAGAAGATAACTTTGCAACAAGAAAATTGCTGTTTCAAGTGTGGTAGGTGTTCTAGAATCCAGTCCATGTAGCTTATAAAATACAACGTATTCATTAAAATGACACCTGAAAATTGAATGTTTATTATCTGATTTTTACCACGTTTTGGTCACTTTTGCATGTCCAATGCTTAAAACCATCCATAGTATAGATCCTAAAGCATGAATATGAATGTTTTAACAAAAATATCCAGTTCAAGAATAGGTATTTTTGTAAAAAATCATATAAATATTTGCTTCCGTGGCCCGAATTTTATAATTCTACATCATATCTTAGCTAAGAGAAAACATTGCAACAAGAAAATTGCTATTTCAAGTGCGGTAGGTACTCTAAAATCCAGCCCACGTAGCTTACAATACACAACGTATTCATCAGGAAAAGTTAAATCTGTCTTTATTTTTGTAAAAAATCATATAAATATTTACTTCCGCGGCCGACTTTTATAATCCTTGATCATATTTTAGCTAAAAGAAAACATTGCAACAAGAAAATTACTATTTCAAGTGTGGTAGGTATTCTAGAATCCAGCTCATGTAGCTTACAATATACAACGTATTCATCAAAAATAGGTAAAATCTGCCTTTATTTTTGTTAAAAATCATATAAATAATTGCTTCCGCGCCCAAATTTTATGATTCTTCATCATATTTTAGCTAAAAGAAAACATTGCAACAAGAAAATTGGTATTTCAAGTGTGGGAGGTATTATAAAATCTAGCCCATGTAGCTTATATTATACAACGTATTCATCAAGAATAGGTAAAATCTGACTTTATTTTTGTAAAAAATCATATAAATATTTGCTTCCGCGCCCGAAGTTTATAATTCCTAATCATACTTTAGCTAAAAGAAAACATTGCAACAAGAAAATTGCTATTTCAAGTGTGGTAGGTATTCTAGAATCCAGCCCACGTAGCTTACAATACACAACGTATTCATTAAGAAAAGGTGAAATATGACTTTATTTTTGTAAAAAATTATATAAATATTTGCTTCCGCGCCCGAATTTAATAATTTTTGATCATATTTTAGCTAAAAGAAAACATTGCAACAAGAAATATGTTATTTCAAGTGTAATAGGTATTCTAGAATCCAGCCCAAGTAGCTTTCAATACACAACGTATTCATTAAAAAAAGGTTAAATCTGACTTTATATTTGTAAAAAAATATATAAATATTAGCTTCCGCGCCCGAATTTTAGAATTCTTCATAATATTTTAGCTAAAAGAAAACATTGCAACAAGAAAATTGCTATTTCAAGTGTGGTTGGTATTCTAGAATCCAACCCACGTAGCTTACAATACACAACGTATTCATTAAGAAAAGGTAAAATCTGACTTTATTTTTGTAAAAAATTATATAAATATTGTCTTCCGCGCCCGAATTTTATAATTTTTTATCACATTTTAGCTAAAAGAAAACATTGCAACAAGAAATATGTTATTTCAAATGTAATAGGTATTTTAGAATCCAGCCCAAGTAGCTTACTATACACAACGTATTTATCAAGAAAAGGTAAAACCTGACTTTATATTTGTAAAAAATTATATAAATATTAGCTTCCGCGCCCGAATTTTATAATTCTTCATTATATTTTGGCTAAAAGAAAATATTGCAACAAGAAAATTGCTATATCAAGTGTGGTAGGTATTCTAGAATCCAGCGCATGTAGCTTACAATATACAACGTATTCATTAAAATGACACCCGAAAATTGAATGTTTATTATTTGATTGGTACCACGTTTTGGTCACTTTTGCATGTCCAATGCTAAAACCATCCATAGTATAGATTCTAAAGCATGAATATGAATGTTTTAACAAAAATATCCATTTCAAGAATAGGTAAAATCTGACTTATTTTTTGTAAAAAATCATATAAATATTTGCTTCCGCGCCCGAATTTTATAATTCTTTATCATATTTCAGCTAAAAGAAAACATTGCAACAAGAGAATTTCTATTTCAAGTGTGGTAGGTATTCTAGAATCCAGCCCATGTAGCTTACAATATACAACGTATTCATTAAAATGACACCCGAAAATTGAATGTTTATTATCTGATTGGTATCACGTTTTTGTTACTTTTGCATATTCTATGCTAAAACCATCAATAGTATAGATCCTAAAGTATGAATATGAATGTTTTAACAAAAATATCTATTTCAAGAATAGGTAAAATTTAACTTTATTTTTGGACAAAATATTATAAATATTTGCTTCCGCGCCCGAATTTTATAATTCTTTATCATATTTTAGCTAAAAGAAAACATTGCAACAAGAAAATTGCTATTTCAAGTGTTGTAGGTATTCTAGAATCCAGCCCATGTAGCATACAATATACAACGTATTCATTAAAATGACACCCGAAAATTGAATGTTTATTATCTGATTGGTACCACGTTTTGGTCCCTTTTGCATGTCCAATGCTAAAACCATCCATATTATAGATCCTAAAGCATGAATATGAATGAAAGGAAAGATTTTATTTGGAGTTGCAGTCATTTAATAAAATCCACTAATGCACCAACTTTTCGACTGTAAATCAGTCTTCATCAGGGTGCTGATAACATACAAAACATACAATCAAATATTCGAACATACAGGTACCAGACTTACATAAATGGTATTAAAATCTTATCAAGTAAATCATGTAAATTATTTTACAGAAATCTTTCGTCAAACATAGATAAAACATACACACAACCATGTTACTTAACAGTTATCAACCAACTAACTTATACAAGAAGTTTCAAGTGGAGTAACAGTCAAAATTTGTAAAAACCTACAGCTAGCCAATCAAGGGCCAGCACCAGATTGTACAATATATGTATAGCCAATTGAATATCACAGATTTAATATCAGAAAAATGTATTTGTACAGGGAATAAACTATTGTAATAATTGTCCATAATGTTTTCTCAAAATCTCAGAATAAATGGAGCTGAGATTCTGAATGTCGGTCTGTGAATTTACAGATTGTTGATCCCTCTGTATAAATAACATTTCAAGCGTGGGACGTTTGTTTAAGTTCTTCCCCGTAGCTAGTATCCTAGTGTCTTCAAAATCGAAAGAATGTTCTTCTTTTTGACAATGTTCCACTAGGGCACATTTGGAGCTCAAATTTGGTTTTACTGCGTTTCTTGTGTTTTCCTTTTATCTAGTGTGGAGGTATCTTTTAGTTTGTCCAATGTAAGCTTTGTTACAGTCTTTACGTGGAATTCTGTAAACAATGTTCGATCGTTGCATTGTGTCAATGGGGTGTTTGGTATTACTGAACAAATTATTTACTGTTTTGTATTGTTTGAACGTAATGTTCAAATTCAGGTGTCCTGTCAGCGTATTCCTGATCTTGTGTGACAATTCAGAGATGTAAGGAATCGTACAGTAATAATTGTTAGTATTGTTGGGTAAGAGGCGTGGAGGATTGGTGGAATTAGTGTTTAGGATACGATTAACTAGGATTAGGGTAGTTGTTTATAAGAAGTAGTTGTTTAATCCTCATAATGACCTCTGGGTGGAAGCATTCAGACGTGAGTTTCAAAGCGCGGTTTTTTAAGTTTGCCGCCAGATCAATTAGCTGGTGCCGCGGATGGTGTGAGCGGTAGTTCAGATATCGCGTTGTAGATTTCGGTTTTTGATACCATTTTGACAATATGTTGCCTTCTTCTGTACGAATGAGTAACATGTCGAGAAATGGTATTTTTCCTTCATTTTCAACCTCCATCGTGAACTGCAAGTGGGTGTTGTAGCTGTTGAAAATCTGTAGAATAACTTCCTTCTGGTCAGATGGTACGGCTGTGATGATGTCGTCAACATACTTCTTAATGAATGGGATGGGAAATGGGAGACGGGAGACACAATGTTCTACTAACCTGTCCATCACTAGATTGGCGATAACAGGGCTAAGATTGGAACCCATCGCAGTACCAAATAGTTGTAAATAGAACTTGCCATTGTAGCAGAAGAAGCTGTTGTTGTACCAAAACTCTATCAGGTGTAGTAATTCACTTTTAGGTATGGTTGTTTTATTACTAATTATATCCCATTTCTCTTCTATAACTTGTAGAATGAGATTAGGAGGTACATTAGTGAACAAGGAGACAACATCAAGGGAAACTAGTATGTAACCTGGATCCAATGTAACTGCTGATTTGAACGTTGCAAACTCGAACGAACTCTTCACTAGGAAGTCGTCATTTTTTTGCAACGTTCAAATCAGCAGTTACATTGGATCCAGGTTACATACTAGTTTCACTTGATGTTGTCTCCTTGTTCACTAATGTACCTCTTAACCTCATTCTACAAGTTATAGAAGAGAAATGGGATATAATTAGTAACAAAACAACCATACCTAAAAGTGAATTACTACACCTGATAGAGTTTTGGTACAACAACAGCTTCTTCTGCTACAATGGCAAGTTCTATTTACAACTATTTGGTACTGCGATGGGTTCCAATCTTAGCCCTGTTATCGCCAATCTAGTGATGGACAGGTTAGTAGAACATTGTGTCTCCCGTCTCCCATTTCCCATCCCATTCATTAAGAAGTATGTTGATGACATCATCACAGCCGTACCATCTGACCAGAAGGAAGTTATTCTACAGATTTTCAACAGCTACAACACCGACTTGCAGTTCACGATGGAGGTTGAAAATGAAGGAAAAATACCATTTCTCGACATGTTACTCATTCGTACAGAAGAAGGCAACATATTGTCAAAATGGTATCAAAAGCCGACATCTACAACACGATATCTGAACTACCGCTCACACCATCCGCGGCACCAGCTTATTAATCTGGCGGCAAACTTAAAAAACCGCGCTTTGAAACTTACGTCTGAATGCTTCCACCATGAGGTCATTATGAGGATTAAACAACTACCCTAAAACCCTAGTTAATCGTATCCTAAACACTAATTCCACCAATCCTCCACGCCCCTTACCCAACAATACTAACAATTATTACTGTACGATTCTTTACATCTCTGAATTGTCACACAAGATCAGGAATACGCTGACAGGACACCTGAATTTGAACATTACGTTCAAACAATACAAAACAGTAAATAATTTGTTCAGTAATACCAAACACCCCATTGACACAATGCAACGATCGAACATTGTTTACAGAATTCCATGTAAAGACTGTAACAAAGCTTACATTGGACAAACTAAAAGATACCTCCACACTAGATTAAAGGAACACACAAGAAACGCAGTAAAACCAAATTTGAGCTCCAAATGTGCCCTAGTGGAACATTGTCAAAAAGAAGAACATTCTTTCGATTTTGAAGACACTAGGATACTAGCTACGGAGAAGAACTTAAACAAACGTCTCACGCTGAAATGTTATTTTCCTGAAATCGGCCAGTAATCTATCAAATGGCTGCCGCAAAATAGGCAGGGAAATCCAATTTCCCTGCCTAGGCAGTGGTAAAATACAATGTTGCCAACTCTATTTTGACAAGTAGGTATATTTATATTTCAATACGAAACACTGTTTACGTGACCAATAAATAAAATTCAAATGTTTATAACATGTAGTATTTATACTAAATAAACTAAATTTAGAAGATCAATGCATTTAACAAATTACAATAAAAAAAATAATTTCTTAATTAGTGATCTGGCAACCATGAGCTTGTCCTGCGTGCCATGTGATAGCTAAACAAACAACAGAGCAGGTTGACACATAACCTCAGTAGCCTACAATGACAGTTACTCGTAAAATACATATATGTTATGTATAAATACATATATTACTCGTTGATTTTAAAATTTTGTACGATTTCAGAAAAAATATAATACATATCTCGTCAGGGAGGCACCTTTTCATGACTCATTCATGGTTATTTGCCTCGGCCTGCGCCTCGGCAAACAATCTCCATATTCGTCATGAAAAGATTAACCTCCCTGCCATGATATGTAAATAACTATTATACAGAGGGATCAACAATCTGTAAATTCACAGACCGACATTCAGAATCTCAGCTCCATTTATTCTGGGATTTTGAGAAAACATTATTGACAATTATTACAATAGTTTATTCCCTATACAAATACATTTTTGTGATATTAAATCTGTGATATTTAATTGGCTATACATATGTTGTACAATCTGGTGCTGGCCCTTGATTGGCTAGCTGTAGATTTTTACAAATTTTGACTGTTACTCAACTTGAAACTTCTTGTATAAGTTAGTTGGTTGATAACAGTTAAGTAACATGGTTGTGTGTATGTTTTATCTATGTTTGACGAAAGAGATCTGTAAAATAGTTTACATGATTTACTTGATAAGATTTTAATACCATTTATGTAAGTCTGGTACCTGTGTTGAATGTATGTTCGAATATTTGATTGTATGTTTTGTATGTTATCAGCACCCTGATGAAGACTGATTTACCGTCGAAACGTTGGTGTATTAGTGGATTTTATTAAATGACTGCAACTCCAAATAACATCTTTCCTTTCATTCATATTCATGCTTTAGGATCTATAATATGGTTGGTTTTAGCATTGGATATGCAAAAGGGACCAAAACGTGGTACCAATCAGATAATAAACATTCAATTTTAATGAATACGTTGTATATTGTATGCTACATGGGCTGGATTCTAGAATACCTACCACACTTGAAATAGCAATTTTCTTCTTGGAATGTTTTCTTTTAGCTAAAATATGATGAAGAATTATAAAATTCGGGCGCGGAAGCAAATATTTATAATATTTTGTCCAAAAATAAAGTTAAATTTTACCTATTCTTGAAATGGATATTTTTGTTAAAACATTCATATTCATACTTTAGGATCTATACTATTGATGGTTTTAAAATAGAACATGCAAAAGTGACAAAAACGTGATACCAATCAGATAATAAACATTCAATTTTTGGGTGTCATTTTAATGAATACGTTGTATATTGTAAGCTACATGGGCTGGATTCTAGAATACCTACTACACTTGAAATAGCTATTTTCTTGTTGCAATGTTTTCTTTTAGCTAAAATATGATGAAGAATTATAAAATTCGGGCGCGGAAGCAAATATTTATATGGTTTTTTACAAAAATAAAGTCAGATTTTACCTATTCTTGAAATGGATATTTTTGTTAAAACATTCATATTCATGCTTTAGAATCTATACGATGGATGGTTTTAGCATTAGACATGGAAAAGTGACCAAACCGTGGTACCAATCAAATAATAAACATTCAATTTTCGGGTGTCATTTTAATGAATACGTTGTATATTGTAAGCTACATGGGCTGGATTCTAGAATACCTACCACACTTGAAATAGCAATTTTCTAGTTGCAATGTTTTCTTTTAGCTAAAATATGATAAAGAATTATAACATTCGGGCGCGGAAGCAAATATTTTTATGATTTTTTACAAAAATAAAGTCAGATTTTACCTATTCTTGATGAATACGTTGTATATTGTAAGCTACATTAGCTGGATTCTAGAATACCTACCACACTTAAAATAGTAATTTTCTTGTTGCAATGTTTTCTTTTAGCTAAAATATAATGAAGAATCATAAAATTCGGGCGCGGAAGCTAATATTTATATAATTTTTTACAAATATAAAGTCAGATTTTACCTTTTCTTGATGAATACGTTGTGTATAGTAAGCTACTTGGGCTGGATTCTAAAATACCTATTACATTTGAAATAACATATTTCTTGTTGCAATGTTTTCTTTAACTAAAATGTAATAAAAATTATAAAATTCGGGCGCGAAAGCAAATATTTATATGATTTTTTAAGAAAATAAAGTCAGATTTTACCTATTCTTGAAATGGATATTTTTGTTAAACCATTCATATTCAAGCTTTAAGATCTATACTATGGATAATTTTAACATTGGACATGCATAAGTGACCAAAACCTGGTCAGATAATAAACATTTTATTTTCGGGTGTCATTTTAATGAATACGTTGTATATTGTAAGCTACATGGGCTGGATTCCAGAATACCGACTACACTTGAAATAGCAATTTTCTTGTTGCAATGTTTTCTTTTAGCTAAAATATGATGAAGAATTATAAAATTCGGGCGCGGAAGCTAATATTTATATAATTTTTTACAAATATAAAGTCAGATTTTACTTATTCTTGAAATGGATATTTTTGTTAAAACAGTCATATTCATGCTTTAGGATCTATACTATGGACAATTTTAGCATTGGACATGCAAAAGTGACCAAAACTTGGTACCAATCAGATAGTAAACATTCAATTTTCGGGTGTCATTTTAATGATTACGTTGTATATTGTAAGCTACATGTGCTGGATTCTAGAATACATACCACACTTGAAATAGCAATTTTCTTGTTGCAATGTTTTCTTTTGGCTAAAATATGATGAAGAATTATAAAATTCGGGCGCGGAAGCAAATGTTTATATGATTTTTTTACAAAAATAAAGTCAGATTTTACCTATTTTTGATGAATACTTTGTATATTGTAAGTTACATGACCTGGATTCTAGAATACCTACCACACTTGAAATAGTAATTTTTTGTTGCAATGTTTTCTTTTAGCTAAAATATGATGAAGAATTATAAAAGTCGGCCGCGTAAGCAAATATTTATATGATTTTTTACAAAAATAAAGTCAGATTTTACCTATTTTTGAAATGGATATTTTTGTTAAAACATTCATATTCATGCTTTAGGATCTATACTATGGATGGTTTTAAGCGTTGGACATGCACAAGTGACCAAAACTTGGTACCAATCAGATAATAAACATTTAATTTTCGGGTGTCATTTTAATGATTACGTTGTATATTTAAGCTACATCGGCTTGATTCTAGAATACCTACCATACTTGAAACAGAAACTTTCTTGCTGCAATGCTTTCTTTTAGCTTAAATATAGTAAAGAATTATAAAATTCAGGCGCGGAAGCAAATATTTATATGATTTTTTTCAAAAATTAAGTCAGATTTTACCTATTCTTGATGAATACTTTTTATATTGTAAGCTACATGGGCTGGATTCTAGAATACCTACTGTACTTGAAATAGCAATTTTCTTGTTGCAATGTTTTCTTTTAGCTAAAATATGATTATGAATTATAAAATTCGGGTGCGGAAGCAAATATTTATATGAATTTTTACAAAAATAAAGTCTGTTCTTACCTATTCTTGAAATGGTTATTTTTGTTAAAACATTCATATTCATGCTTTAGGATCTATACTATGGATGGTTGTAAACATTGGACATTCAAAAGTGACCAAAACGTGGTACCAATCAGATAGTAAATGTTCAACTTTCGGGTGTCATTTTAATGAATACATTGTATATTGTAAGCTACATGGGCTGGATTCTACAATACCTATCACACTTGAAATAGTAATTTTCTTGTTGCAATGTTTTCTTTTAGCTAAAATATTATGAAGAATTATAAAAGTCGGCCGCGGAAGCAAATATTTATATGATTTTTTTCAAAAATAAATTCAGATTTTACCTATTCTTGATGAATACGTTGTATATTGTAAGCTACATGGGCTGGATTCTAGAATACCTACCACACTTGAAATAGCAATTTTCTTGTTGCAATGTTTTCTTTTAGCTAAATTATGATGAAGAATTATAAAATTTGGGCGCGGAAGCAAATATTTATATGATTTTTTACAAAAATTAAGTCAGATTTTACCTATTTTTGATGAGTACGTTGTATATTGTAAGCTACATGGACTGGATTCTAGAATACCTACAACACTTGAAATAGCAATTTTCTTGTTGCAATGTTTTCTTAACCTAATAAGCCTAAAAATGTTTTTATTTGCTTAGTCGTTTTTGGTAGTGAAAAATTTTGTACAGCTCTTATTTTTTGCGGGTTTGGCTTCATGCCGTTTGTTGTTATGATATGCCCCAGATAGCCTACTTCTTTCCGCAGAAATTCACATTGATTTAGTTGAATTTTTAGATTTGCCTAACGCAATAAGTTAAATATTAATTTTAAATTTTGTTTGTGCTCCTGAAGTGATGAACCTAATACAATAATTTCAAGCATGGCACTCAGTCGCTACAGCTCGGGATAGTGCATTTGCACTCCGGCTGTTAGTTATACCACGCTGATGAGCTCAAATAAGAGCGAAACGCGTCCGTGGTTACTGATTGAGTGCTAAATGGCCGGCTAGTATTGTTAGCTTGCTCCTTTTGTAAACTTACGCGGAATCCTAAGCCCTATAATTTTATTGTCTAATACAATAATATCATCCAAGTAGACATAACAAATTTTGTTAATTACGTCTCTCAGAACAAAATTCATTAGTCTTTGAAACGTCGCGGGGGCGTTCTTTAGGCCGAATGGCATGCGTTTGTATTCAAAATGACCTTTTTCAGTGGAGAATGCTGTCTTTTCTGTGTCATTGGGATTCATTTCAATTTGGTGGAATCCACTAGTGAGATCGAGAGTAGTGAAATATGCAAATGTACCAAGTTTATTTGAAATGACATTCTCGTCATTTATAATAATTCACCAGGTGTAAAAGTAGGGCATTTTGAACGATAAAATGAAGTTAGAAATATTATTAACTTGAATGTCGAATATCTATCGGTATCTGTTGAAATTGACGTTAAATGAGAATGCGTTTCCGGTATTTTGGCCTAGTTCATAGCGGGAAGTTCAATTCAAGAACTATAAAAGTTGTAATGTTTTCAAGACTTTTTTTAAACATTACTTAGTAACTGTAACTACCATATTAACAGGGGATTGTCATAAATCTTTCTCATAGTATTTTCTAACAAATCTATTATTTCTAGAGGATAAGATGTGTTTAAAATAATAATGTTCCATTAAATAAACTATATCAAATTATTTGTTAAAATGCACACTTTTTATTTGCGTTGATAAAAATAATTGAAATAATTTATTTCAATTTGTAATTCTATTATATGTACTCCTATCCGGTCAGAAATGAAACAATCATTAATTCGATTATTTCTTAACTTTTGGCGATTTAATGTAACCTAAAATAATATATTATATTGCCGCTTTAAACAAATCTTGATTTAAATTCTCATCCATTGTTTTATTCATAAATATTTATTATTATTTGTGTACACATTTATTCTACATTTATTAAATTATAGTTCTTAAATGTCTAAACGCTATCTGTAGCAGTTGACAGTAAATTAAAATAAGCTTCCGGCGTTTTGGCCGATTCACAGCGGGAAAATCAATTCAAGACCTATAAATGTTGAAATAATTTGAAGACAATAGTTTCAAATACTTAGTAAACCTGTAATTATGTGTCTATTAACTCTGCAAATAATGCTAATAACTTAAGTAGACTTTTTAGATGAGATATTTGAAGCGGATTATATGTCGGTTGTATAATTACCAGTCTAAGTTTATGCAAATGTTGAGTTTTTAGTTCGTGATTGCACATACATGCATACACCTATTCACAGATCGACAAATAATTTGTGAACAATCAAAACAGTTGCCCTGTTTATAATATACTGTTAAATATTGTAATTTTGTAAATCTTAATTAATTTCTATAAATGACAAAAACAAAAATTTCTACGCAAAATAGTGCAAAAGATAATATGTTAACTATTACTTTAAGAACATTACAGATTGCAAGTTCCCATAATGTAGATCTACGAGAAATAGCCAGTACGCAAAATCCACCAGGAGTAAACTAGCCCACGAAGATGGTAACCGTCATCTCCACGAGATAATATGTTAATAAATACTCCAGAAGCAAAACAGATTGCAAGTTTCAATAATGTAGAGCTAGGAAAAATAGCTAATCCGGAAAATCTTTCTGAAGTAAACCGCCCTACGAAGATGGTACCCGTCACGATGCGAATATGGTAAAGTATTATAAAATTCGGGCACGGAAGCAAATATTTATATGATTTTTTACAAAAATAAAGACATATTTGACCTATTCTTGAAATGGATTTTTTGTAAAAACGTTCAAATTAATGCTTTAGGATCTATACTATGAATGGTTTTAAGCATTGGACATGCAAAAGTGACCAAAACCTGGTAATAATCAGATAATAAACATTCAATTTTCGGGTGTCATTTTAATAAATACGTTGTATATTGTAAGCTACATGGGCTGGCTTCTAGAATACCTGCCACACTTAAAATAGCAATTATCTTGTTGCAATGTTTTCTTTTAGCTAAAATATGATAAAGAATTATAAAATTCGGGCGAGGAAGCAAATATTTATATGATTTTTTACAATAATAAAGTTAGATTTCACTTATTCTTGATGAATACGTTGTATATTGTAAGCTACATGGGCTGGATTGTAGAATACATATCACACTTAACATAGCAATTTTCTTGTTGCAATGTTTTCTTTTAGCTAATATATGATGAAGAATTATAAAATTCGGGCGCTGAAGCAAATATTTATATAATTTTTTGCAAAAATAAAGTCAGATTTTACATATTCTTGAAATTGATATTTATGTTAAAACATTTATTTTCATGCTTTAGGATCTATATTATGGATGGTTTTAAGCACTGGTCATGCAAAAGTGACCAAAACGTTGTACCAATCAAAAAATAAACATTCGATTTTCGGTTGTCATTTTAATGAATACGTTGTATATTGTTATCTATATGGACTGGATTCTATAATACCTACCACACTTGAAATAGTAATTTTTTTATTGCAATGTTTTCCTTTACATAAATATGATAAAAAATTATAAAATTCGGGCGCGGAAGCAAATATTTATATGATTTTTTACAAAAATAAAGTCAGATTTTACTCTTTCTTGATGAATACGTTGTTTATTGTAAGCTACATGGGCTGGAATCTGGAATACCTACCACACTTGAAATAGCAATTTTCTTGTTGCAATGTTTATTTTAGCTAAAATATAAAAAAGAATTATAAAATTCGGGTGCGGAAGCAAATATTTATATGATTTTTTACAAAAATAAAGTCAGATTTTACTCTTTCTTCTTGAATACGTTGTTTATTGTTAGCTACATGGGCTGGAATCTAGAATACCAACCACACTTGAAATAGCAATTTTCTTGTTGCAATGTTTTCGTTTAGCTAAAATATTGTGAAGAAATATAAAATTCGGACGCGGTAGCAAATATTTATATGATTTTTTACATATTGGAAGCTACATGGACTGGAATCTAGAATACCTACCACTCTTGAAATAGCAATTTTCTTGTTGCAATGTTTTCTTTTAGCTAAAATATGATGAAGAATTATAAAATTCGGGCGCGGAAGCAAATATTTATATGATTTTTTACAAAAATAAAGTCAGATTTTACCTATTCTTGAAATGGATATTTTTGTTAAAACATTCATATTCATGATTTATGATCTTTACTATGGATGGTTTTAAGCATTACACATGCAAAAGTGACCAAAACGTGCGACCAATCATATAATAAACATTCAATTTTCGAGTGTCATTTTAATGAATACGTTGTATATTGTAACCTACATGTGCTGGATTCTAGAATACCTACCTCACTTGAAAAAGAAATTTTCTTGTTACAATGTTTTCTTATAGCTGAAATATGATAAAAAATTATAAAATTCAGGCGGGGAAGCAAATATTTATATAATTTTTTACAAAAATAAAGTCATTTTTTACCTATTCTTAAAATGGATATTTTTGTTAAAACATTCATATTCATGATTTAGGATCTATACTATGGATGGTTTTAAGCATTAGACATGCAAATGTGACCAAAACGTGGTACCAATCAGATAATGAACATTCAATTTTCGGGTGTCATTTTAATGAATACGTTGTATATTGTAAGCTACATGGGCTGGATTCTAGAGTACTTACCACACTTGAAATAGCAATTTTCTTGTTGCAATGTTTTCTTTTAGCTAAAATATGATGAAGAATTATAAAATTCGGGTGCGGACGCAAATATTTGTCTGTTTTTTACAAAAATAAAGTCAAATTTTACCTATTCTTGATGAATACGTTGTATATTGTAAGCTACATGGGCTGGATTCTAGAATAACTACCACACTTGAAATAGCAATTTTCTTGTAGCAATGTTTTCTTTTAGCTAATATATGATGAAGAATTATAAAATTCGGCCGCGGAAGTAAATATTTATATGATTTTTTACAAAAATAAAGTCAGATTTTACCTATTTTTGAAATGGATATTTTTGTAAAAACAATCATATTCACGCTTTAGGATATATACTATGGATAATTTTAGCATTGGACATGCAAAAGTGACCAAAACGTGGTACCAATCAGATAATAAACATTCAATTTTCATGTGTCTTTTAATGAATACGTTGTATATTGTAAGCTAAATGGGCTGGATTCTAGAACACCTACCACACTTGAAATAGAAATTTTCTTATTACAATGATTTCTTTTAGCTAATATATGATAAAGAATTATAAAATTGGGGCGCGGTAGCAAATATTTATATGATTTTTTAGGAAAATAAAGTCAGATTTTACCTATTCTTGATGAATACGTTATATATTGTAAGCTACATGGGCTGTATTCTAGAATACCTACCACACTTGAAATAGCAATTTTCTTGTTGCAATGTTATCTTTTAGCTAATATATGATAAAGTATTATAAAATTCTTGCACGGAAGCAAATATTTATATGATTTTTTACAAAAATAAAGACATATTTGACCTATTCTTGAAATGGATTTTTTGTTAAAACGTTCATATTAATGCTTTAGGATCTATACTATGAATGGTTTTAAGCATTGGACATGCAAAAGTGACCAAAACCTGGTAATAATCAGATAATAAACATTCAATTTTCGGGTGTCATTTTAATAAATACGTTGTAAATTGTAAGCTACATGGGCTGGCTTCTAAAATACCTACCACACTTAAAATAGCAATTATCTTGTTGCAATGTTTTCTTTTAGCTAAAATATGATAAAGAATTATAAAATTCGGGCGCGGAAGCAAATATTTATATGATTTTTTACAAAAATAAAGTTAGATTTTACCTATTCTTGATGAATACGTTGTATATTGGAAGCTACATGGGCTGAATTCTAGAATACCTACCACACTTGAAATAGCAATTTTCTTGTTGCAATGTTTTCCTTTAGCTAAAATATGATGAAGAATTTTAAAATTCGGGCGCGGAACCAAATATTTATATGATTTTTTACAACAACAAAGTCAGATTTTATATATACTTGATGAATACGTTGTATATTGTAAGCTACATGGGCTGGATTCTAGAATACCTATTACACTTGAAATAGCAATTTTCTTGTTGCAATGTTTTCTATTAACTAAAATATGATGAAGAATTAAAAAATTCAGACGCGAAAGCAAATATTTATGATTTTTTACAAAAATAAAGTCAGATTTTACTCTTTCTTGATGAATACGTTGTATATTGTAAGCTACATGAGCTGGATTCTAGAATACCTACCACAATTGAAATAGCAATTTTCTTGTTGCAATGTTTTCTTTTAGCTAAAATATTATGAAGAATTATAAAATTCGGCGCGGAAGCAAAAATTTACATGATATTTTACAAAAATAAAGTCAGATTTTACCTATTCTTGAAATGGATATTTTTGTTGAAACATTCATATTCATGCTTTAGGATATATACTATGGATAATTTTAGCATTGAACATGCAAAAGTAACCAAAACATTGTGCCAATCAGATAATAAACATTTAATTTTCGGGTGTCATTTTAATGAATACGTTGTATATTGTAAGCTACATGGGCTGGATTCTACAATACCTACCACACTTGAAATAGCAATTTTCTTGTTACAGTGTTTTCTTTTAGTTAAAATATGATGAAACATTATGAAATTCGGGCGCGGAACCAAACATTTATATGATTTTTTACAAAAATAAAGTCAGATTTTACCTATTCTTAATGAATACGTTGTATATTGTAAGCTACATGGGCTGGATTCTAGAATATCTACCACACCTGAATTAGCAATTTTCTTGTTGCAATGTTTTCTTTTAGCGAAATTAAGATAAAGAATTATAAAATTCGGGCGCGGAAGCAAATATTTACATGATTTTTTACAAAAATTAAGTCAGATTTTACATATTCTTGATGAATACGTTGTATATTGTAAGCTACATGGGCTGGATTCTAGAATACCTTTTACACTTGCAATAGTAATTTTCTTGTTGCAATGTTTTCTATTAGCTAAAATATGATGATGAATTATAAAATTCGGGTGCGGAAGCAAATATTTATCTGTTTTTTTCAAAAATAAAATCAGATTTTACTTATTCTTGATGAATATGTTGTATATTGTAAGCTACATGGGCTGGATTCTAGAATACCTACCACACTTGAAATAGCAATTTTCTTGTTGCGATGTTTTCTTTTAGCTAAAATTTGATGAATAATTATAAAATTCAGGCGCGGAAGCAAATATTTATATGATTTTTACAAAAATAAAGTCAGATATTACATATTTTTGATGAATACGTTGTACATTGTAAGCTACATAAGCTGGATTCTAGAATACCTATTACACTTGAAATAGCAATTTTTTTGTTGCAATGTTTTTTTTTAGCTAATATATGATAAAGAATTATAAAATTCGGACGCGAATGCAAATAATAATATAATTTTTTACAAAAATAAAGTCAGATTTTATCTATTCTTGAAATGGATATTTTTTTTTAAAACATTCATATTCATGCTTTTAGATCTATACTATGGATAATTTTAGCATTGGTCATGCAAAAGTGACCAAAACGTGGTACCATTGAGATAATACACATTCAATTATCGGGTGTCATTTTAATGAATACGTTGCATATTGTAAGCTACATGGGCTGGATTCTAGAGTACCTACCACACTTAAAATAGCAATTTTCTTGTTACAGTGTTTTCTTTTAGTTAAAATATGATGAAAAATTATAAAATTCGGGCGCGGAAGCAAGTATTTATATGATTTTTTACAAAAATAAAGTTAGATTTTACCTATTCTTGAAATGGTAATTTTTGTTAAAAAGTTTATATTCATGCTTTAGGATCTATACTATGAATGGTTTTAAGCATTGGACATGCAAAAGTCACCAAAACGTAGTACTAATGAGAAAATAAACATTCAATTTTCGGGTGTCATTTTAGTGAATACGTTGTATATTGTAAGCTACATGGGCTGGATTCTAGAATACCTACCACACTTGAAATAGCAATTTTCTTGTTGCAATGTTTTCTTTTAGCTAAAATATGATAAAGAATTATAAAATTCGGGCGCGAAAGCAAATATTTACATGATTTTTTACAAAAATAAAGTCAGATTTTACATATTCTTGATGAATACTTTGTATATTGTAAGCTACATGGGCTGGATTCTAGAATACCTATTACACTTGAAATAACATTTTTCTTGTTGCAATGTTTTCTTTTAGCTAAAATATGATGAAGAATTATAAAATTCGGGTGCGGAAGCAAATATTTATCTGTTTTTTTCAAAAATAAAGTCAGATCTTACCTATTCTTGATGAATATGATGTATATTGTAAGGTATATGGGCTGGATTCTAGAATACCTACCACACTTGAAATAGCAATTTTCTTGTTGCAAAGTTTTTTTTTAGCTAAAATATGATGAAGAGTTATAAAATTTGTGCGCGAAAGCAAATATATATATATATATATATATATATATATATATATGATTTTTTACAAAAATAAAGTTAGATTTTACCTATTCTTGAATTGGATATTTTTGTTAAAACGTTCGTATTCATGCTTTAGGATCTATACTATGAATGGTTTTAAGCATTGGACATACAAAAGTGACCAAAACGTTGTACCAATCAGATAATAAACATTTAATTTTCGGGTGTCATTTTAATGAATACGTTGTATATTGTAAGCTACATGGGCTGGAGTCTAAAGTACCCACCACACTTGAAATAGCAATTTTCTTGTTGCAATGTTTTCTTTTAGCTAAAATATGATGAAGAATTATAAAATTCGAATGCGGACGCAAATATTTATCTGTATTTTCCAAAAATATAGTCAGATCTTACCTATTCTTGATGAATATGTTGTATATTGTAAGATACATGGGCTGGATTCTACAATACCTACCACACTTGAAATAGCAATTTTCTTGTTGCAATGTTTTCTTTTAGCTAAAATATGATGAAGAATTGTAAAATTCGGGCGTGGAAGCAAATATTTATATGATTTTTTACAAAAATAAAGTCAGATTTTACCTATTCTTGAAATGGATATTTTTGTTAAAACATTCATATTCATGCTTTAGTATCTATACTATGGATAATTTTAGCATTGGACATGCAAAACTGACCAGAACGTGGTATCATTCAGATAATTTATTTATTTATTTATTTATTTATTAAGGAAACAAACAACCGAAGTCTACATAGTTTCCACAGATTACATTATAGTAAATTAATTACATAATGAGTGCATTAGTAGAATTTTTAGAAAATAATGTCAATTTAATATTATAACAGTGATAAAAGTAGTGATAAAGATAATAGTAGTATTTAAGGCACAGAGAATTCAAGTTAATGAACGGGTAAACATATTATAATAATCGGCTAACTAGCTTTTTATATTTTGCGATTTTTAATGAAAATGGATCTACATCATTTAAATTATTATTATAAAGTATCATGAGTCTGTTTATAGGCGCATATGCAAGAAGGTTAGAATTGTATTTGTGAATTTTAAATAATTGTTTTTTTCGAACTGTTTTTTGTGGTACATGAAAGTTAAAGTTTTGTAAACATTATTCAATCTTGTTAAGCTGTACCTATATGAAAAATATTAGAGTCAAAAACTGGAATAGATAACTTTTAATGTTTACTAGTGATTGAAAAAAAACTTGGTTAAGTAAAAAGATTTTAATGTATAATTGGAAATGTGAATTTTTAATTTTTTACTGACCCATTCGTTAAACATACAATGATTTTGTACTGTAAACTCATTTTTAAATCAAAAGTTAAAATTGAGACTGTTTACATCTTACTGACATATTTTAAGGTATAACATTGTAATTACTGGACCATGTGTTGAAACACCTTAAACTTTTTTTTTGTTGTAAAAAGCAAAATATATTGTAGTTTTGTACATTTAAATATTTTAGTTTGAATTGAGACACTTTGGGGCTCATTTGATCCATTTTAATGTGTGCCAATCAAAATATTTTCTGTAAAATGTGTCTAGACACTTTTCAACCCATTTTTGGGTGCAGAAAGTAATACATAACCTGTTAAACTCAAAATGTATTGTTTTAAATATCCAAAATTTTTGTTTGAATTAGGTAGGTTTTGGTCACATTTCAACCCATTTAAAGGTGTGATAATCAAATAAATGTACCAAACAATGTGTCAATACACCATCAAGCCTATTTACGGGGAGAAATGAAAATTTTGGAGGTGATTATACAAGTAGCAATATATTTGTTCATATATATTTTCGCCATTCCTCCGGGAGAGAATTCAAATTCACCGGAGGGGAAATTCACCCCCGGTCACCCCCCTGAATTCAACACTGCAAAAGATTGCTGATACTCTCTCTCCTTATAGATTTAGAGCAAAACTACAACGGTACAAATTTGTTCAATATTAAATTCCATATCAGACAAGATCATAATTGAATTGACTACATGTTTGCAGTACGAAATTTAATAAATATGAAATATAACACTTTCGTTAAAAGTCAGACTGCCATGGAAATAAATTAACATATCTATGTGACAGTTCTGTGAAGTAGCACTGATTATAATTCTTTTTGTCTGTCTCTCACATATATTTTCTTTTATTTCAATGGTTGTCTGATTTTTAACGAAAATGTTACAATTTATATGTAGCTCGTAGTGCAGACGTGCTGTTACATCAATTATTTATCTTACCTAATATAAAATTTAATTTTCAATAACTTAGTAGTCTTGTAGTTTTACTCTAAATATATCAGAAAATAGTCCATGAGCAATTTTTTCAAATTCCATGTTAAGTCCTATGTTCCATGTTTCGTTGCACATGCTGTATATACAATTAATACCAATACCTACATTTTATTCAAATATTAACATAAAGTGACAAATATTATAATTAATATTTTTGCAAATGTTTTAACCATTTTCAGTGGGCTGGATAGCAAAAGTGCACCGTTCGGATTTTCAAACATTTCATAAGCGCACCAAAATAACGTAGCAAGAGCGCACCAGTAAAATTTAGAAATTAGGCATTTAAATGTAATTAGCTGAGTATAATTAACAGTTGATGTTAATACAAATTTTAAAAAATACCCTAAACAAACGGAACCTATAGCAAATTGAGTGCAATTAGCAGTGGATGTTAATACAAATTTTTAAAAATACCCTAAACTAACGAAACCTACGGATACTGAATGTAATTAGCAGTGGATCTTAAACGCTTATGAAACATACTTTGGTGCGCTTTTGAAATGTTTATTTGGTGCGCTTTTGTAACAAAAAATACCATTTGAAGCGCTTTTGTCATACGCCGTTTCAGGAACGAAACCACACGTAAAACTATGTTTTATACAAGACATAGTGCGCGATTTTATAATAAATAATAATAAATTATACTGTAATATATAATGTAATATTATAAATTCTAATTTAAATTTTAAAGTTAGCATAACTATATTTGACTATAAAATGAGTAAGTAATCAATAATTTAATTTTAAATAAACATGGACATTCTCGTCATTTATAATAATTCACCAGGTGTAAAAGTAGGGCATTTTGAACGATAAAATGAAGTTAGAAATATTATTAACTTGAATGTCGAATATCTATCGGTATCTGTTGAAATTGACGTTAAATGAGAATGCGTTTCCGGTATTTTGGCCTAGTTCATAGCGGGAAGTTCAATTCAAGAACTATAAAAGTTGTAATGTTTTCAAGACTTTTTTTAAACATTACTTAGTAACTGTAACTACCATATTAACAGGGGATTGTCATAAATCTTTCTCATAGTATTTTCTAACAAATCTATTATTTCTAGAGGATAAGATGTGTTTAAAATAATAATGTTCCATTAAATAAACTATATCAAATTATTTGTTAAAATGCACACTTTTTATTTGCGTTGATAAAAATAATTGAAATAATTTATTTCAATTTGTAATTCTATTATATGTACTCCTATCCGGTCAGAAATGAAACAATCATTAATTCGATTATTTCTTAACTTTTGGCGATTTAATGTAACCTAAAATAATATATTATATTGCCGCTTTAAACAAATCTTGATTTAAATTCTCATCCATTGTTTTATTCATAAATATTTATTATTATTTGTGTACACATTTATTCTACATTTATTAAATTATAGTTCTTAAATGTCTAAACGCTATCTGTAGCAGTTGACAGTAAATTAAAATAAGCTTCCGGCGTTTTGGCCGATTCACAGCGGGAAAATCAATTCAAGACCTATAAATGTTGAAATAATTTGAAGACAATAGTTTCAAATACTTAGTAAACCTGTAATTATGTGTCTATTAACTCTGCAAATAATGCTAATAACTTAAGTAGACTTTTTAGATGAGATATTTGAAGCGGATTATATGTCGGTTGTATAATTACCAGTCTAAGTTTATGCAAATGTTGAGTTTTTAGTTCGTGATTGCACATACATGCATACACCTATTCACAGATCGACAAATAATTTGTGAACAATCAAAACAGTTGCCCTGTTTATAATATACTGTTAAATATTGTAATTTTGTAAATCTTAATTAATTTCTATAAATGACAAAAACAAAAATTTCTACGCAAAATAGTGCAAAAGATAATATGTTAACTATTACTTTAAGAACATTACAGATTGCAAGTTCCCATAATGTAGATCTACGAGAAATAGCCAGTACGCAAAATCCACCAGGAGTAAACTAGCCCACGAAGATGGTAACCGTCATCTCCACGAGATAATATGTTAATAAATACTCCAGAAGCAAAACAGATTGCAAGTTTCAATAATGTAGAGCTAGGAAAAATAGCTAATCCGGAAAATCTTTCTGAAGTAAACCGCCCTACGAAGATGGTACCCGTCACGATGCGATAATATGTAAATTATTACCCTAGAAGCGTAATAAATTGCAAGCATCGATAATATAAAACTAAGAGAAATAGTCAGTCCGCAAAAACCCCCATGAGTAAATTAGCACTACATAGATGGTATTCGTCGCGACGCAATAATATGTTTATAAGTACCCCAGGAGCATAACATATTGCTAGTTTCCATAATGTAGAGCTATATACCATATTGTAGAACTACGAGAAATCCCTTAGGTATAAACTGGTTCTACGAAGATAGCACCCACCTTGACGTGATAATATGTTAATTAGTAGGTACCCTAGAAACATAAAAAATGCAGTTTTCCCTTTTATAGAGCTACGAGACATACTTAGCCAGTCTGCAACATCCAGCAGGTGTAAACTAGCCTTACGAAGAAGGTGTTCGTCTCGAAGCCATAATATATACCCTAGGAGCATAATGAATTGCTTTCCAAAATATAGAGTTAGGAGAAATAGCTAGGCCACCAAATCGCCCAAGAGTAAACTTGCCCTACGAAGATATGGTAACTGTCTCGAGACGATAATATGTTAATCTATTAGTACCCTTGGAGAATAAGAAATTGCAAGTTTCCTTAGTGTAGATCTAGGGAAAATAAGCAGTTCGCAAAATCCACCAGGAGCAAACTAGCTCCTTGCAATATTGTCTTGATATGTATTATATAAATAAAGTAATAGTAAAAATATCGTGAAATATATATGTTTTATTATCATAAATCCTTTTTGTACAGTATAAAAGTAACAAATACATATAAATATGACATAAACAAATGAATACAATAAATAAATGTATTTACAAATATAAAATAAAGGATATCCTATAGTAATACGTAGTACGAACAGCATACATTGGATATTATTGTTGTTGTTGTTGGTGGTGATGTAATAAAACAACACTTCTTTTGATGTTTTTGGCAATTCCCCTAACACAAATATCACTAACAATTTAAGAATACTATACTGAGTTCAATTTCAATCTACATGCAGTTTAATTATAAAATATTGTCCTGAAAAATATATATTGTAATTAAAAAAGATATAAATTTCTAATAAAATATGTATATATTACCTTAATCTTGTAATAGATATAAAATCAGTCGTTTTGACATTTAAATATGACTTAGTTACTTGAAAAATATATTTTCTGCGCCTCCGTCCGGCATGACTAGTGTTATAGAACTCAAAATCGTCCGGGAACTCTCTGTTTGCCGGCCAAGGCAGGCAAAATGTAGGAATGCCAACTTAAATATTATTTTAGCAATGTATTCTGTCAAAATTTTTATTTTTACTTCATTAAATATGTAAAACGTTAATCAAAACCACTATATTTGATTTATTATTCATATTATACTCGTGTTTTACGATTACGATTACGTTAATTGTTGAGCTATATTTCATATTGTAGAACTACGAGAAATCCCTTAGGTATAAACTGGTTCTACGAAGATAGCACCCACCTTGACGTGATAATATGTTAATTAGTAGGTACCCTAGAAACATAAAAAATGCAGTTTTCCCTTTTGTAGAGCTACGAGACATACTTAGCCAGTCTGCAACATCCAGCAGGTGTAAACTAGCCTTACGAAGAAGGTGTTCGTCTCGAAGCCATAATATATACCCTAGGAGCTTAATGAATTGCTTTCCAAAATATAGAGTTAGGACAAATAGCTAGGCCACCAAATCGCCCAAGAGTAAACTTGCCCTACGAAGATATGGTAACTGTCTCGAGACGATAATATGTTAATCTATTAGTACCCTTGGAGAATAAGAAATTGCAAGTTTCCTTAGTGTAGATCTAGGAAAAATAAGCAGTTCGCAAAATCCACCAGGAGCAAACTAGCTCCTTGCAATATTGTCTTGATAAGTATTATATAAATAAAGTAATAGTAAAAATATCCTGAAATATGTATGTTTCATTATCATAAATCCTTTGTGTACAGTATAAAAGTAACAAATACATATAAATATGACATAAACAAATGAATACAATAAATAAATGTATTTACAAATATAAAATAAAGGATATCCTATAGTAATACGTAGTACGAACAGCATACATTGGATATCATTGTTGTTGTTGTTGGTGGTGATGTAATAAAACAACACTTCTTTTGATGCTTTTGGCAACTCCCCTAACACAAATATCACTGTAACACTTTAAGAATACTATATTGGACTAGTGATACAATAGTTATTTGTATCACAAGGCCAGAAACTGAACTTTTGCGAGAGCGAGCTTATATTGCCAGGCCGAGCTGAAAGCGAGGCTTGCTAATGCGAGATCTCGCAGAAGAGTTTCTGGGCGTGTGATACACAAGATTTTTTGCGTCGATGACATTTTTAGATTATTAAAGAAATATAACTACTACTTAAAATTCTCGATTCACGTGAATATATAAACAATTCACTTGACAATTAGTGACATTTGTTCTAACCTAAAAAATAAAACGATTGTGAATTGATATTTTTCAACAATTAACGTAATCGTAAATGTAAAACACTAGTATAATATGAATAATAAAGCAAATATAGTGGTTTTGATCAACGTTTTACATATTTAATAGAGTAAAAATAAAAATTTTGACAGAATATATTGCTAAAATAATATTTAAGTTGGCATTCCTACATTTTGCCTGCCTTGGCCGGCAAACAGAGAGTTTCCGGACGATTTTGAGTTCTGTAACACTAGTCATGCCGGACGGAGGCGCAAAAATAACTATTGTTATCAATATTAGACATAAATATCTAGCAAAATATATACTTACTACCTTAAAATCAATAGTTGTCAAATATTTGAAAATGTAAACTTAAATAATATTTCATTTAAAAAAATCATACTTACACACAATACATATATTTAAATTTAGAATGTTGCTGTTTAGTTGAATATACTATAATTTTTTAAAAACATTAATTAAATGCTTATACTGACATCTTACGGAAGAATGTTTAACTAATCAGAATCAATAACTCACACCACAAAATTGACGTTTTAATGCAAATTATGTGTAATTATTACTTATAATTAAATAATTACGAGTATTTTTTAAGAAATAACATTATTTTACGGTAAATTAAAATTAAAACATGAAGTATAATTTAACAGGTAAATACTTATGCATTTTATTATTTATTTTGTGTTGTAGATATTTATTTTTAAAACATGTTACATATAACCTCTCATCCACATTATACGAATGTCATTGGAAGAGGTAAAACACTTGAATATAATAATAGTATTCATTGTGGTATTCATCTCAGTGATACTTAGTTAGTCCTGTCTAATTTGTTGCTACTACGCTACTTGGAACCTCTAAAATCAACATCAAAAAGGCCGAACCATCAAAATATTCTTTGGTATGCAGTTGCTATTTGAAGGATGGTGAGAGAATTAATCCACCAACGATATATGAACACAACCGTTCATTGAACAGTATTGGGACCGGGCATGTCATTGGTGTCAGTTGCTGTTACGACGCAAGCGCTCAACATCGGGAAAAATCGCATTAATTTTGGACCTTGACAGCTGACAGATACCGTAAATTTTGGAGTTGGACATTTAAATTATTGTAAAAAATTGCATAAAGAATGAGAAAAACAATAAAAATTATAACAATAAGTTGAAACCTCGGTTAACACAAGCGAAATAGGTTGTCGAGGTCCAAAATTTTTTCCTAAATTTACCACTTCGCGGCGCCAGATACTAACTTGCCTGGTCCCAATATACTGAGGCAAGTCGTGTATATTTTTGTGTACCTCTGTTTTGGAATCAAATTCGTCAGAGCCATCTAGTTCGTGGTTC
The DNA here is from genome assembly GCA_035578165.1 of Stenolophus ochropezus. Taxonomy (NCBI): domain Eukaryota; kingdom Metazoa; phylum Arthropoda; class Insecta; order Coleoptera; family Carabidae; genus Stenolophus; species Stenolophus ochropezus. The sequence goes on from JAQOWZ010000032.1 coordinate 2,637,980, forward strand.
CATTAACTACTTTGCGGAATTAAACAGACGAAATGTCAGATAAATAAAATTGTATTACATTTACTATTTTTTTTGGAATCTATTAAAATAGTTCTTTCAATAATTCATTGGTATATTTTATAACAGAACTAATTTATATTAATAATTATTTGACGTTTGTTATTTTTTTTGTAATGTTTGACAGAAACGCCTTATATTAACGCAAATGCAACCAGACTCACAGTTATGTAGATGACACGAATTTTCTCATAAGCTTGCTTTTATATATTTTTCAATCAACGACACAACAAAGAAAAGTTATTCAAATTATCTCCAGAAGAAAGAAACGAAAGTACATATTTATTTATATAAAAAAATAGAGAATACAGAATTAATACCAAGTTCCAGTTTACAGGCACGTAACACCTTTAAAAAAGTGTACCATCATATCTATAAGAATTAAATGTACCATATATGTCCAAATAGAATCCAACAAGTCCCTCTAAATTCAAACAAAATCCAACAGGCTGGTGTATAAATCGATGTCGATCATTTATAGAATTATAAGTCTACCGTGAGTATTTTTAACGTGAAATTTCGGATTTTGAATATCCATGTTTACAACTTGACATTTTCAGACAGCAATGTATTTGAACCGTGGATATAGGACATCACCTTTACAAGCAACATTAATAAAAAATATGAACTGGTACGTTTTGTGTAATATGTGGCAATTGTTTATAAATTTATTATATTTTATTTACTAATCTATAAATGCCAAAGTTAAAAATGAAAATACTAGAAATTAACTATTTCTCCTATTTCCAATGAAAATGTCTATGTTACAACAAATATTATTCAATAAAAATATTAGTTTATAACATTAATTATAGAATTATTTTTACCTTGTCTAAATCTAAATTTATTTAATTGATTACTGAAATGTTAAAGAAGCACATGAAATTATATAGTGAAAAACAACATATAAAATAATCATTTTCTTCATATCCCTGTCCTATAGCCTCTGTTAACAATAATTATTTTACAAAGTCTTGTTTGTCTATGGTATTTGAGCTGTTGAAGAAGGTGTCAAAGAACTGATACGAAAAAGCCACGGTGGTATTTAGTTTTTAAAGTTTTATAATTTCGTATAATACAAAAACATACTATTTCACAATTGAAAAATTATGCAAAGTAACAATAATATTATATTAAACAGGGATTATACAAATATTAATGCGGAATAAAGGCACTAAAATTCATTTTTTTTAACTGATTATTAATCCAGGCTTTCAATTGACCTGGAGTTCTATGCCTAAACACTGGATTTTCTCGGATAGCTTCTGAACATTCATTATGCGTCGGTAAGTATTCACTTTCTAAATTTGATCTTAATATTCGTCTAACTAGATGTTTTTCAGGAGTACTACATGTCGTTCGTTTTATTTTTCCCATAGGTGACACCGGAGCTATAGTAATGTACTCTAGGATAAAATTGTTATATTATTATTATTATTAATGCATACCAATCCGTTTACGTTGAATACCGTATACTTCATACTCTTTAGTAGTGGTAACTGTAAAAAATATGTGTCTATTAGTTACGTTACAGTATTATATTTAACAGAAAGTATTGTAAAGATTGTATTATACAATGCTGCACAAAAAAGGACACTTGGTATTTTATCGATTGCCGCTAAATTTTAATAAAACGATTGGTGATAATAGTATACAGAGAGACTCATCGAAATACCCGTCTTCGCTATCTCCCTTGTCGTTACAAATACAGCATAAATTTATTAACAGAATTTACTCTTGTACTTAAGGAGCATAATGTAAAATTATTTTCACATATACAGGGTGTTGCACTACGGCTCGGCAGGAATTGCTTTTTTTTTTTTAAATTGAACATCCTATATATTTTCGATTGTATTTTAATCTCCTATACGGACATATGAATTTTGTTTTAGTTTTTCGCGACGTTGTTAAACTATTCCGTTTGTTCTCTAGAAAAGGCCGAATACACGCATTGCTTTATAAAGGCGAACTGAAGTTATTTTAATTGTAAAAATTAGGAATTTTTTTTTGTACATCTGTAACTATACTCTATGTTCTGACATATTTTTTTAAAAATGTGATTTTACAGGCTGCTCATAAAGCAAATCAAATTTACTCAATTTTAAATGACTATAACTCATCATTTTCAAATGGAAAACCCTATATTTCATGTAACTATACTCTATATTCTGACATTGTTTTTTTAAGAACATAGAACACAACTGAATTATAAAATATGGGATGTTCTTAAAAAAATAATAATGTCAGAACATAGAGTATAGTTACAGTTGAACACAAAAAAAATCTAAATTTTTACTATTAAAATAACTTCAGTACGCCTTTATAAAGCAATACGTGTAATCAGTCTTTTTTAGAGAACAAACGGAATAACTTAGCAACGCCGTTGAAAACTAAAACAAAATGTCCGTATAGGAAAATAAAAAACAATTGAAAATATATAAAAATATATAGGGTGTTCCATTTAAAAAAAGACAAACAATTCTCGCCAAACCGTAATGCAACACCTGTATAAGTGGAAATAATTTTACGTTATGCTCCTTGAGTAGACGAATAATTTTTGTTAGTAAATTTAAGCTGTATTTCTAACGACAAGGGAGATATCGAAGACTGGTATTTTGATGACTCATCCTGTATAGAAACTTTAAAGATAATAAAAAGTTTAGTAAATAAAGAACAATGGAATTTTAATTAGATAAAAATATACCTATAAACTAAATTTAAAAAAAATAAAAACATACATAGACGTTTTCTAATATTTCTCGGCTGCCCTCTATTTGAATTGTTGTCCTTTGATAACATATAAGTTCTTTGGTTTATAAAATCTGGAGGAGTTTGCAAATCTGCCTCTGAAAATAAAAAAAATGTTACACAAAATGTCAATTGGTAATTATACCTACTGTAAATAATTACTACATTTTAAATTTATTTCAATTGGCTTTTATAAGAAAATACATTTCATAGTACGTCGATCATACTATATACATACATATGTATATAAATAACTTGTACTTTCACTATATCTAGCAAATTATAAAATGTATCAAACCAATTTCTTATTAAAAACGCATTATGTATTTAAATTCCACTTTAAATTACATTTAACAGACTATACATATACCATAAACCGTAGAATATAATGTTACATTTGTATGAAGCGATATTTGAAACTGTCTAATGCAGGGTTCACAATCTTTTATTGAGGGTTGAGTAGCTTAGATATTATAAGTAATAAATAATTAAAACTCAAAGGCATCACTTGAAGAGTAAGAAATGAGCCATATTAAAAAAATTCATACTGAGGTTATTTTGTATTAATTTTTTTATTGAAATTTTACGTTTAAATTTATTGTAATTTCTATAATATTTTAATCTCATTTCAAGTTACAAATAAAAATTAGAAAAAGAACATTTAATATGCATTATTACTTGAATATTTGAATCCATATTTGAAAGTACATAATGTAGAAACATCTTGGAACTCAAATTTCTGGTACGGCATATTGTATTACACGACCTACCTAAAGAAACTTTTGCCGCAAGCCTCACAAAACTTTAGAAGGGCCAATGGACTATTTCTACAATGTATTTCAAATATCGTTTCCTACAATTAAACTTACCCATACTTGTCTTATTTGGAGTGACATCCGTATTAAAATTTATTAGACTTGTGTTTGGATCTGTAAACAAATTTAATACGTATAAATAAACCTAAACTTGTAGTTGTAAATGTAAAAATTGTAAAATGAATGCATTACATACAGGGTAGTGTCTCGAACACCCTGACATAGGGATTTAACATGTAAAATCATATTTTACTAATTTCCTGCTTCTCTAATTATATTAGATAAAAAAGCTTCAAATAATAGTTGTAGAGCATAAAATTCTATATTTGAATGAATAAGCAAAATTAATTTTACGTGCCTTGCAAGCTCAGAAATTAGATATGAAAATGACGCAAATCATTCCAAAAATAGCTGTAACTAAAACAAATGTTTAACGGTTTATCTGTCAAGTCACGATGTGTTAGTTAATAAAAAAACAAATATAGTAACTTTATTTTGTTTTTATTATTTAAATTCAAAATTAATTCATTTAATGTTATTCATTTCATCATATATTCCAAATAATAAAAAAATAAGCTAACACTGTGTAACTTGACAAATAAACCTTTAAACATTGTTTCAATACCATGGCTACTGCTATTTTTGGAGTGATTTACGTCGTTTTTATACCTAATTTCTGAAACACGAAAAATTAAAAATTTCTTACAAGGCACGTGAAATTAATTTTGCTTATTGGTACAGATGCAGAATTTTATACTCTACTCTATTTGAAGCATTTTTTTACCTGAAATAATTAGGGAAGCAGGAAATTGCGAATATATGATTTTACATGTTGAATCCTTAAGTTCGGGTGTTCGAGTCACGAGCCCGTATAATAAGCGAAATAAATCAGTAGACATATTAATAACTTACCACAAACATTTATTTCTCGTAGATTTTTCCCAGCATGTTTTTCTATATTACCGCTTTCCATTAGTATGAATAATTTGGAGAGTTGACCAATTTGTATTGCTGTACTAGGTAAACGGTAATGTTCATTATGTATATTTATGTCGTAGCCCATAAAATTTGCTAGTTGCTGCAATTCACTTTTATTTAAATTTAACATTAGCACAACAGTGGCTAGCTGCTTTCTTAACAAAGTACCACGTAAATTATTTGGATTCGTTGCCCCACATTGTACGGAAAATTCTCTTAAAGCTGCACACACACGAATAAAATTATCTATAGCCCCAGGGCATCCAAAAACATATACATTATTTGCATCTACCTGTGCTTCAGGTCTAGTTTCTATTATTAATTTAATATATTTTACGTCATCGTTACTAAGTAAAATTGGAACAGTACGTCCCAATTTTCCTCTAAGGTCAATTTTCACATATTTTTTGGCAAGTAGTTGCTCTACTTTATTTAAAGACTTATATAAATCTGAATGTTTGTCTTTATCTATGGATTGTCTATTTTCAAAATCCGTAATTAACAATCTTTCTATTTCGCCTGCACGTTTTCTGTTAAACAATAAACGGAAATTAGAACACATTTAGATAGACGCATTCATGAAATATATGAAAACTGCTCATTTAATTTAGAATAATATTTTTCTTTTTCGGACTTTAAAAAATCGTGTAATTTTTTAATATCTTCATGAATAGGAAGAGCTATCGGCTTATTTCTTTTTAATTTAGTTTGTGTTTCAACTGCCGTTTTATTCACAGAGGTTCCATAATCTTCTTCATAAATTTCTAGAAATTTCTTTATATTTTGAATTTTATTATCGTCACATTTCTTTATACAATCGGTATTTAATATTCTAGCACATTTCTCAATGCAGTTGCCAAGTCTCAATGCTAAAGACGGGATATCATATTCATTTGTTTCAGGATTTAATTTTGCTAAATTATTAACTGCGGTTAGTACCTTATCATATTTTGTTGGATCGAAAATGTCTTTCATTTCCTTAATATCAGAATCTACATTTCTAATTTCATATAGAATACGGTTGTCTATATTTGCAAGTTAATTTGTTGCCAAACAAAATTATTAACTCATCCGATTCAATTAAGCTGCAAATGATACCACGTTGTAATTTTGGACAAATTTTATGTTTCATAATATGGTTAGCTTGTTTATGTACTTGGGTAATTAATTTTCGTCCATCTCTCTGAAATCCACGATAACCAGTTAGATTAAAATTCTGCAATTTTTCGCATATTTTAATGTGTCGGTGAATTGTTATCTTACTATAAAAATTTTTGAATTTTCTGCACGGAATGTAGTGATCTGGATTCCTTTTTTTATTTACATTTGGTCGACGGGAGATGATTAGCTCACCAGTGTTCCATGTAGCATCTGTATTATATAAATAATTACCTTTCAACCTTAATGTTTCAATCATTCGATATCTCTCTAAACTTCCTATAAAAAATAATGAAACAGTAAGTAGTAAATAAACTAATTAGAATATTCAGTACATTCTATATTCTGTTGGATTCCGAAAATAGTTAGATAAAAGTCCGATTAAATGTATTTTATTTTATTGACAAATTCTCACAAGTCATTAGTTAATAAATATTTTAGAAAGAAACAGTCTTTTGTGAAAAGTATTTAAATAACAAACATATACCGGGTGTCTACTTTGATTTTGTTATATAGGAAATTCAATAGTAAAATTTTTATTTCGCTATAAATTTTTCCCTATTATTTAAATTAAACAATTTTAATACAAAAGTAGTTCAAAATTAAAATGTGTATCTAATGAGCCAAGATACAAGTGTTGAGATGTTTTAGCTATTTTTGTTAGCCTAGCCTTGATAAAACAATTTTTTGTAATAAATAAATAGTGTTGTCAAGCAGTTGAAAAATATAGAAAATATAGCATTTGAAGTGTAGTAATTTATATGAAATAAAACTCTCATATAAAGATTCTTCCATCTTCTTCTTCACATTTTGGTCCTTCGAGCCGGATAGAAAAGAGAAGCCAGAAAAAATCGAAGTAGAAACCAGACACCTGTCAAAGAAAATGGAAATAGAAACCAGACACCTGTCAACATTTATATAGGATTGAACGATACAAGAACAAGTAGTACGTCGTTCTCATAGGGAAGTGATAATTTATTTCAATAATAGATATTATTTTCTGCTTATTAATTGCTGCTCTATTTATTGTAAAGTTAAAGCAATAAATATATTGTAAAATGGAAGTAAAAAAAAACCAGTCCCGTTTAGCTGATTTACATGCTTGCCGAGACTCCATAAAATTCAAATTAGAAAGTTTTGATAGGTATCTTACAGATATTGAAAAGCTTTTTAATTTGAACAAAAATTTAGATAAAACTATTTATGCTGAGTTAGAAATAAAGTACAATAAAATCAATAATTCATATGACAAATTTGACACAAATCAGGATGAAATTGAGAGTTCATCTGAAAATATTTCCGCTGAGTTTCAAATACGTGAAGATATTGAGACTTCATTTTCCAAAATTTTAGCCAGAGGAAAGGTTTTATTAAATGATTGCAAAAACTCTACAATCATTTCAAATAATTCCAATACCACGAATAATTCTTGCTCTAAAAATATAAGATTGCCAATGATGGAGTTAAGTAAATTCAGCGGTAAATACAATGATTGGTTAGAATTTCGCGACACATTTATTTCTACAATTCATAATAATAAATCAATTGATGAAATTCTTAAATTTCAATATTTAAAATCATCTTTGCAGGATGAAGCGGCAGAGTTAATTAATTATTTGGAAATATCTGCTCACAATTACGATTTAGCGTGGGATTTACTAAGAAACAGATTCGATAAGAAACGTCTTTTAGTTAATAATCAGATAAAATCATTATTTAACTTGCCCAGACTGCACAAAGAATCGGCAAAGGGTCTTAGGAAATTAGTTAGTGAAACCTCCCGACACTTGCGTGCACTAGAACAACTTGAACAATCAGTAGATCATTGTAATTCCATAATAATATACCTCATAGTGAACAAATTAGATTCTGTAACAATGCGAGACTGTGAAACTAGTATTAAAGATAATGAATTACCAACAATTAAAGAACTGTTGACATTTATCACAAATAAAGCTAGTTCTTTAGAAAACTATGAATCAATAGTAGAGTGCTACAACGCCTGAAAAGTGTCATCCCGTGGGAGTTTTGAACGAAAAAGATGGGACCTTCAGAATCTTGAAGCTTATACCTCATATAGTGAAATGCCAGAGTCGTCAAAAAATTGTCCTGTGCCAAAGGGCACAAATCAAAATTTTGAAGTTACGGACAAGAGTCGTTATGAAATGCAGTTTTATACCTACTGTCCAAATTTCATTAAAAAGTCTGTACAGGTTTTCCATTAAAATCAAATTGAATTTTTGATTCAACACGGGTCCTTATGAGCCCAGTCTCAAGAAATCTGCTCATATCTCCGTTCGACTAGCCGCAAAAATTGTGTCTTTTTACAAGTTTTTTACATTTCTCAACTAATATCTTCAAAAGTAAGCGTTAAATCAAAAAATGATATTTGAAAAAGTTTTAGCTTCATTTATTATCATTGTAATAGTATTTGTTCCATAATTTTAGTGCAAACAGTTTTCGTGTAATAGTAATTTTAAGGAAATACTGCACTTTTGGCCTTGAGCGGGATTCCGCATCGCTCGCTGCTTACCCCTCACGTCACCCACCGCGCGCGCTGCCTTTGCCAACAAACTGAAATCATAGCAACTCAACATAAATAATAATAAAAAATATTTCTAAGGCAAAAAAAGGTATTATTACTTGTACGAAATCATATTTTGAATATTTATAAGTATGTGAAGTATAATTGGATACTTTAATAATATTAATGGTAATCAAAATTAATATTACTGAATCAACAAAACTTTATTTGGAATAAACTTAAATAATTGGTAAAAATCATAGAAATGAAATTATTTAAGTTTATTCCATGTCATCAACTCCGGAAATTATCATCGTATTAATAACATGTGGTTATAAAAATCGGAATAATTATATTGTTCATTATAATGTTTAAATAGTCTGGTAAATTTGGTAATGGTTCTAAAGAATCTGTCCAAACTTGGGTTCAAGAATAAGCTTAAGCAATGTCTAACTGTCTTCTGTTGGTGGTAACTTATCTATTATCCTTCAAGTAGCTAACAATCCTCGAAGAAAATTTAAAGTAGAAATATTTTGATTTTTACCATATAATTAATTATGAATTTTTCTATATGTCTAAAAACATTTTCATTAAATTCATATACTCCAAATTCTACCAACAATTGCAAGTTTTTTTTTTCGCATATTAGAAATTTGACTTGTTATACTACATCCTGTTTAAGCATGAAATGCTGGCAAAGTTTTAAGAATTTTTTTATTAATTTTAAGGTCATGGATAAGAATAAATATCTTATCTACTGTCTTTTTTACCAATCTTCATCCAAATTTCTTTGGTTAAAAATTCTCTGAAAAGAAATAGAAGGACTAAGACATCATCGGCCTCTTCATTCATGATTTGATGGCCAATAATTCAACAGTAAATTGAAAATAAATTCTGTATTAATAAATTTAAAACAATCCACCGCTTGTAACAAATTCAAAATTCTGATTCTCAGAAAGTTTTGTCACCTCACACGATATAATAGTTATTTATGATATAAGTGTTAAAAGTGACATTTTATGAGTGAGTGGGGAAGTTTGAAACGAGGCGAAGCCGAGTGTAACAAACCTCACGAACGAAATAAAATCACTTTTAACACAAATATCATACACTATTTTTCCTACGACCCTAGTTATATATTAGTAAATAAAAAATATAGAATGACATTTATGACAGGTCATGATGTATATGTTATGAACAACTGAGCATAAGTGCTGTTAAAAGTAAATTTGTTTTTTACTTTTAACACGTTGTCAATGACAACGTGTTAAAAGTATTTACTGTGTTATAAACTGTTATTTTTAACTTGCTAAGCAACCTTTAAAAAGACTATTTTTAACAGTGGTCGTAGGAAAAATTTGTTAACTGGCGTTTATTGAATGTGGAATGTATAAATAAATTCCTTTTTTGAGGTAATGGTATTAATGGTGAGTCAGTATTTGTTTAATCGACTCAGTTGATTGATACTCGGTTAATTCTAGTGCAGTCTCCATGTAATGGTCTAAAACTAAATCTATTCTTTTAGCAGCATATTTATTTTTAAATATTATAAATGTCATCAATAATGGGACATATTTTAACATCTGCATTAAAATATAACTACTTTATTATTTAAACTATGGTTGGCAAATGGTGGACAATATAATTACTTCGATTTTTCAAACCATAACATCAACTCCGGGAAATATCGTCGTATTAACAACATGTGGTTGTAAAAAAGTATCATAGATGCATATACATATATATTATTAAATATAAACTAACTCATAATAATAGATAGTCGAATGAAGTCCTGCAGTTGTAAGGAAAATGATCCTGTATTGGGTCCTGTACGTGTATGGGTCAAAACAGTTGCCACAATGTCACACCAGCATTCCAGAAAGAAATCCTACAACCACCTTCAGAAGAAAGCGACGACTGACTGATAATTTCATTTCTATGATTTTTACAAATTATTTAAGTTTATTCCAAATAAAGTTTTATTGATTCAGTAATATTAATTTTGATTACCATTAATATTATTAAAGTATCACATTTATACTTCACATACTTATAAATATTCAAAATATGATTTCGTACAAGTAATAATACCTTTTTTTGCCTTAGAAATATTTTTTATTATTATTTATGTTGAGTTGCTATGATTTCAGTTTGTTGGCAAAGGCAGCGCGCGCGGTGGGTGACGTGAGGGGTAAGCAGCGAGCGATGCGGAATCCCGCTCAAGGCCAAAAGTGCAGTATTTCCTTAAAATTACTATTACACGAAAACTGTTTGCACTAAAATTATGGAACAAATACTATTACAATGATAATAAATGAAGCTAAAACTTTTTCAAATATCATTTTTTGATTTAACGCTTATTTTTGAAGATATTAGTTGCGAAATGTAAAAAACTTGTAAAAAGACACAATTTTTGCGTCTAGTCGAACGGAGATATAAGCAGATTTCTTGAGACTGGGCTCATAAGGACCCGTGTTAAATCAAAAATTCAATTTGATTTTAATGGAAAACCTGTACAGACTTTTTAATGAAATTTAAACAGTAGGTATAAAACTGCATTTCATAACGACTCTTGTCCGTAACTTCAAAATTTTGATTTGTGCCCTTTGGCACAGGACAATTTTTTGACGACTCTGGCATTTCACTATATGAGGTATAAGCTTCAAGATTCTGAAGGTCCCATCTTTTTCGTTCAAAACCCCCACGGGATTAATTTTTAAGCGTTTTATTCGGCCACTGGCACTCTACTACAAATAGTAATATAATACGCAAAAAAGTACGTACTACTGATAGTAAGATTGAATACCAAAGTAAAAAATTTAGTAATTCTTTCGTAGCAACCGGTGTGCAAAATTGTGTATTCTGTCAAGGTGCTCACACAATTCAATCATGTAATAAATTTATTAAATTACCGGTTAATAAGAGAACAGAGATAGTTAAAGAGAAAAAACTTTGCATAAATTGTCTTAAACAGGGACACTACATTCGAGATTGCAAGTCTAGTTTTTGTAGAAAATGTAATTCTAAACATCATACGTTAATTCATTTTGAAAATTCACAAAGTATTAAGACAAGTCAAGAAAATAATTGTAATTCATCAGCAAATTCTGGTATTACAGAAAGTCAGACTTGTGTAATAACTGCAACTCAAACAATATTAGCAACCGCTATAGTGCAGGTGACAAATGTTAGCGGAAAAATACATAATTGTAGAGCTTTACTAGATTCCGGTTCGCAATCGAATTTAATATCTAGCGATATGTGTTCCAGATTGAACCTAAAAACAACACATATTAAAATAACTCTCTCAGGAATCGGTTCTGTGAATTCTCAAATAAGTCAGCAGAGTAATTTAACATTTAAATCACGATTCGGAAATTATACCAAGTCAATCTCTTGCCTAGTAATTCCAAGCATTTGTGATCAATTACCAAACAATCAATTTAATATTAGTAATATACAGTTCCCAAAAGATTTGATATTGGCAGATCCAAATTTTAATATTCCTAATAAAATAGATCTTATTTTGGGTGCAGACATTTTTTGGGAATTACTTTGTGTTGAACAAATAAAACTAAAAAATACACATTTAGTATTGCAAAATACTGTTCTGGGATGGGTTATTACTGGACCAATTCCTCAGCAGTTAATCAACACCTATTGTAATTTTAGTAAAGTAAAAACTTTGGATATTCAAGAGCAATTAAGTAGGTTTTGGACTATAGAGGGATGTTCAGAAGAACCTGTCTTATCAACTGAAGAAATAGCATGTGAGAAACATTTTGTTGAAAACTACAAACGAAAAAATAATAGGTTTGTAGTAAGTATTCCGTTAAAGGACTCTGTTACAAAGTTAGGGGATTCAAAACATCGTGCGTTAGGTTCTTTTCTTTCTTTAGAACGTAGATTAGAAGCAAATCCTGAATTAAAAAATCTTTATCATGACTTTATTAAGGAATATATAGAGCTAGGGCACATGATAAAAACTGATGAAAACAAATGTAAAGAAGAAGTCTCATATTATATACCGCATCACGGTGTTTTAAGGGCTGATAGTACTACAACAAAGTTAAGAGTTGTTTTTAATGCATCTGCTCCTACCGATAACGGGGTATCATTGAATAATTTACAAATGATTGGTCCAACAGTTCAAAGTAATTTATTTGATATTTTAATTAGATTTCGAGAATATGCTTATGTCGCATGTGCTGACATTGCTAAAATGTATCGGCAGGTAGAAGTATCAGAAGTGTATCATTCTCTTCAAAAAATATTATGGCGATTTAATATCCATGATCCTATACGTGAATATTCGTTAACTACTGTTACATATGGAACGGCATCAGCGCCATTTCTAGCCATTAGATGTTTAAACCAACTTGCATTTGACCACGAATCTTTGTACCCAGTCGCGAGTAAAATCATATTGCGAGATTTTTACGTAGATGACTTGTTAACAGGAGACGATGACATAGATCAATTAATAGCAAATTGCAAAACAGTAACAACCATTTTAAATTCGGGTTGTTTTCAGCTTAGAAAATGGAAAAGTAATCATCCTAAAATACTAGACAGTTTTAATGAGAAATCCGAAGTAACTGTATTAAATTTAGGAGAGAATGAAAACAAAAAACCCTTGGGATTTTTTGGTCTTGTTCTAATGATAAATTAACATACAAAATTAGTATTGAATTTGAACAACACACTGTAACAAAACGTAGTATTTTGTCGAGCATTTCTCAAATTTTTTATCCTCTAGGTTTATTGTCAGTTACTACAATTGTAATTAAAATATTGCTTTAAAAACTATGGCTGGAAAAATTATCTTGGGATGATCCCGTTAGTGAAAATTTGAGAACTAAATGGATTAAATACAGAACTGATTTAGTTAAATTAAACAATTTGTAAATTCCTAGACATATTTCATTAAAAAACGCAACCAGGATAACAATTTATACTTTTTGTGATGCATCACAAGATGCTTATGGCGCTTGTGTATACGTAAGAACTAATAGCTCTCAAAATAATCAAATTTTATGTAGATTGTTTTGTGCAAAATCAAAAGTTGCACCATTGAAACCTTTGAGTATCCCAAGACTTGAATTGTGTGCAGCACTTCTTGCAGCTCGATTAACAAATAAAGTAGTAAAATGTACGAATTTTAAATTTAACGATTGCGTTTTGTGGAGTGATTCTACAATTACTCTAGCTTGGATAAAAACTCCACCAAATAAATTAAAAAGCTATGTTAGCAATAGAGTATCAGAGATCCAAACACTTACAAAAAACTTTAAATGGAAGCATGTTTCAAGTAAAGAAAATCCAGCCGATAATTTATCGCGTGGTTTAAATCCTAATGAAATAGAAAAATCTAATTGGTGGTGTGGTCCAAAATGGCTCGCATTGAACCATCGTGATTGGCCAAATGATACAAAACAAACTTTAAGAACTATACCTGAACTTAGAAAAGAAATACAAACGTGTAACAATATGTCTTACATTTCTGAAAATTTTATTAACAAATTTTCAAGTTTAAGCATGTTAAATCGCATTATTGCATATTGCATTCGTTTTAAAACAAATTGTTTAAAGAAAATAAATTCATTGACACCCTTAAACGGTGCATTATCAACAAATGAATTGCAATCAGCTCTAATTTGCATTATAAGAATTGTACAACGAGAATCATTTCCTAACGAATATTTGAAATTATATGAGGCAAAACCCATTTCTCCCAAGAGTAATTTGACGCCGTTCATTGATAAAGATGGCTTAATACGTGTCGGAGGAAGAATTCAGGAATCAAAATTTAACTATGAGAAACAACACCCAATCATTATTCCTTCTTACCATCATTTTACTAAATTACTATTTGAATCAGAGCATAAAAGATTACTCCACTCAGGTCCACAACAATTACTATATTCCATAAGAGAGAAATTTTGGCCCCTTTCGGGTAAAAATGTTGCAAACAAAACTGTTAGGGAATGCATAACTTGTTTTAAAGTCAAACCCCACTTTATTAACCCAATAATGGGTAATTTACCGGCTGAACGAATCACACCGTGTTTCCCTTTTTTATATTGTGGTGTCGATTATGGCGGGCCATTTTACATTAAAAATCACAAGGGTCGTGGATGCAAGGTCTCAAAAGCTTATATAGCTTTATTTATATGTTTTGTGACGAAAGCGATTCATATCGAATTAGTTTCAAATTTGTCAACAAATGCATTCATTGCTGCTTTAAGACGCTTTGTCGCTCGTCGTGGCAAATCTACCGAAATTAACTCAGATAATGGTACTAATTTTATTGGTGCAAATAACGAATTGCATGAATTGGGTAAATTTATCACTGGCAACCAAAAGCAATTTGTTAATCAATTAAGTAATGAAGGAATAAACTGGAATTTCATTCCTGCTTATTCACCACACATGGGCGGTTTGTGGGAAGCAGGCATTAAATCAGCTAAATTTCATTTAAAACGCGTAGCTAGCAATGCTACATTGACCTATGAAGAATTTAGTACTCTTCTAAATCAAATAGAAGCAGTAATTAATTCGCGCCCTTTGAGTCCCATGTCATCTACTCCAAATGATTTGTTGCCTTTAACACCATCACACTTCCTTGTGGGGCGACCACTAACTGAAGTGGCAAATCCTGATGTTAGACACATATCTGAAAGTAGACTGTCAATTTATCAAAAGATTCAACAGTTGCAACAACACTTTTGGTCACGATGGGCCAAGGAGAATATTTCAGAGCTTCAACAACGTCAACGTTGGAAGATCAACTCCAAGAATCTTCAAGTCGACACAATTGTAATTGTCAAGGATGACAATTTACCTCCAATGAATTGGATGCTTGGTAGAGTCCAGCAGCTTCATTTTGGAAAAGATGGCATTGCTCGCGTCGCGACCTTCAAGACATCAAAAGGGCTCATTCGCAGAGTCATATGCAACATCTGTCCGTTACCAGAAGATGGAATTTGTGAAAGTGCTAACCCGAAGAGTTAATGATCAGTTGTGTGGTTATAGTTATGTTAATACCACTGTTAGCAATAAAACTTTGTACTATATTTTTAAGACTGTCGTTTCAAGGCGGGCGGCATGTTGATATGTTTTAGCTATTTTTGTTAGCCTAGCCTTGATAAAACAATTTTTTGTAATAAATAAATAGTGTTGTCAAGCAGTTGAAAAATATAGAAAATATAGCATTTCAAGTGTAGTAATTTATATGAAATAAAACTCTCATATAAAGATTCTTCCATCTTCTTCTTCAACAAGTAAATTAAAATTTTCATCTTTAAGCTGTTTGCAGAGTGCCATGCAAAATAAAACAAATAACTTTTTTCTAATTATGACATATAATGTCACTTTTCAAAACTGACTAACGTTTAGAAACGTTCAACTTTTCATAACCAGTTTTTTAATAAACATTTTTAATTACGTGATGAAAAGTACGTCACTCAATTGTATGTCGCTTTCAAATATCAGTAATTATTGAAAAGTGAGTTTGTATGTCAAAATTAGAACAAAAAAATTAAATTAAAAAACTGTATCAAAATTAGAAAAAATCTTGTATGAAACACGTTAGAAAATGCAATTATGTGTAACTTGTGTGATTTTGCGGGGTCTTGTTTCGCTCGCTCCGCAAATATCCCACCGTTACACAAAATAATGCATTTTCTAACTGGTTACATAAATAGCTATAGTGCAATTACACACTGAGCTTATACATTTGTAGTATATCTTTTTATTATTTTTATCTTAATAAAATCAAAGTAACCATTTAACGAACACGAACTGTCAAAAGTTATTTGTTTTATTTTGCATGGCACTCTGTAAACAGCTTAAAGATGGATATTATAATTTATCTGTATCTTGTGACAGGATCGTTGAAAATCATTAAAAATTGGCTCATTGGATGCACATTTTAATTCTGAACAACTTTTGTATTTCAATTTTTGTCCATATATATATATATAGCGCCATGAAAATTTTACCATGGAATTTCCTATATAACAAAAAAAAAGTAGACACTCGGCATATTTTTATGTACATTCAGTCGCGTAGTCATATATTTTTTTAGGAACATATGTTTAATTATAACACAAATTTATTTTTAAAATACGCCACATTGAACAGTAAGTTTCAAAAATTAGTTTTTTTTTTTTTCGTAATATAGTAATTTGCTAAAATATGTCACTGTTTTTACAAGTAAATAAGAAATATAAATGCATTTATTGCTAACAAAGGAAAATAATAATTTATTGAAATTCAATATAAATATACATTAAATCAACAAACCGTAGATTAAAGTTTTTAAAAAGATTAATTAAATTAATAAAAGGTAAAGTACAGGCTAAGTTATACAGATCTTTATTCTACTGTGTTTCTACACAATCTAATTTGTTTTACAGTTCTATAGCATGGGGTTCACACCCGATTCCGCTTGCTTACTCAGCAATGGAAAGTTACTTAGAGTATGATGCAATAAGGGATTGGGATCTAACATAATTCCTCCCCCGTTAAGACGAAAGAATACCTGTTGGTTCTTCAATAGGTATTGTTTCGTTAATTTGATTTTTGTTAAAATTTTGTTTTACTAGTAATTTTCTAGTAGCAATTGCCGAATAAATCTTGATGATGACCATTATTGCATCAATTACAAATAGTAAATACAATAATACATCGTAGAATACGGAATGTGATTCTAATTTATGAATTTGTTTTAAATGGGTAATTTGTTGATTTGGAATCTTTTGTGACGAAGTGCTCGTCACAATGCACACATACCTGCCTTCCTCGTTGCTCCACCAGGTCACCACACCAACTTCACGAGGTCCGGACCGCACACCAGGTCAAGCGAACCCGCCGTCGAAACCAGTAGCCGCCAACCGCTGGAAACACCTTCAGGAGGCGGTGCGACATCTCCAACAGTCTGCCGGATTCCCGAATAGTCGCCGGGAAACACTTTTGTAAAAAGCACATGGCCGGAGACATAACCTCAAGAACACGTGGGTCTAAACTTGCACCAATATTTAACCTACAACCACAGCGCTTGGGGTAACAATAATAAATACATTTTAACACTTACCGCTGTTACTTTTCCTTATCATTTCTTGTTATTTTCACAGTTTTAAAATTTTCACAAAAACACCTGTTCGCCGCGCCAGCGCGTGCGCGCGACCGCAGTACTGCCAACTTCAAACACAAAACGCTTCGGAGGACCGAATTCCCATGATATATTTTTATAAAATATGTAAATCAGATCAAATACAATACAAAACTCTGTAAAGCCAAGGGAAGTGATTTTGCGAATTTTTAAAATAAAAATCAATTTATTAAACGAAAATAACAATACATAAAGTCAATCTGTCTCACTTTAAAATCAGTAGCTACAGGATTAATTAAATTTCGGGTATAAATACGACCGCCGTGGCCGTATTTCTTCAGTCCACGACGACTCAGTCTATGACGACTCAGGACTCAGTCTACGACGACTATAACGTCTAACAGTCAGCCGAGAAGAGTACCAGTCCGTTTCCGCACCGTTCTGTTCCGAATCGAGTCTTTTTGTAAGTTGCTTGTTCATTTTTGCATTTTTCCTTGAATTCCGCTGCTGTCAGAGGATACAGGTTGGTAGCTTCTACCGCCGTTCCTCAGAGCCTTCAACTCGCTGCATTCCACGCCTAAGGGGAAACTCCGTAGGTGGTTACCACCGCGTGTTTCTACGGCTGTCGGGCAGATCCACATTTTAACTTAGTAGTTTTTTTCTCTTTTCTCACTGCTTTACGTTCCGTAGTTATCGGAGAAGACCCGTTGGTGACTCCCCACCGCGACCTCCGTCGACGGCTGAGTAGAACCGCGATTAGTTTGTCACTATTTCACTTCCTACGGCTCAGTAAAACACTAGGTGTAGTAATTTTAGTACAATAAAATATTAAACTTACTTTTGTCTGTCTGTGCTAAACCTTGGCCCGACCGACCTAGGACTCCCGTGGCATACGTCACTTTCCTCGCAGGATCCGCAGATTGGCGCCCGAGAACAACCCGACATTCTGCAAGAGAACCCACGACATCGCGGACCAACAACATCCCGCAGCGGCCCAAGTGATCGTCACACTTTATAGTTTCTAAATTTCTTATATTTAAGGTTTTATTTAATATTTCTTTTTGTTTATTATTTTCGATTTTCAAATTGATTATTTTGTCGTAATTAATAGTTCTGTGAAGTTTTTGTTTATTGATTGAACAGTTTCTTATAGAATAAATTCCAGAGAGTTCTTTATCTTGTATTTCATCGTCACATTCTATATTCATTAATTTCTTAATTGGTAGGTATAAATATACAATATTTGAATTAGGAATGGGGATTATTTCGTTATGATTTAGTAAGTTTACATAACTTCAATTATCAGCATTCTTATTAAAATATAAGTTTTGTAGGCATTTATCGGAGACAGAGATATCTTGAGTACAAATATAACCTTTCTTTTCTACAAGAATTACATTTACACATTTATTCAAGTGGTTGATCTGTGAATTGGAGTTAGAGTAGTATCCTTGTTTTACATTAAGTGTTACAAATGTATTGTTGTGCATAGTGGGTATAGGGGTGATTTGCAGGAGTTCTGTTTGCAACAAAAAAATAGGAATGTCTATTATCAATTCTAATTTGAATTTTTCATATTTATAGTAAACTTTAATTAATTGTTGATTTTGCCAATTATTCAATATGAGGTTTTTAAGGTCATTTGGTAACAATTTAGAAATTTCTGATTTTGTATTTTCTCTAGATAATATTCCAAAATACAGTGTATTTGTTTCACAGAACGTGAAAGTTGTTTCGACTTCATTCATGATGCTTATTAAATTTGCAGACGTAAACATTAATTGTGAGATAATGTTCTCGATGTAGAGTTTATCTCCCATTACGTCTATGATTTTGCCAATGCTATCTTCTAAGTTATTAATTTTATCTTGTATTAGTTTGTTAGTTTTATTGATTTTGTCAAATTGTTTATTGAAGTATTTGGAAATATTTTGGTTAGAAATAATTGCTTGATTTATGTTTTCTTTTAGAATATTTTCATTTTCGTTTATTAATTTTAAAGCGTTGTCGTACTTTTCTTGGCCAGAAGAATCTAAATTATCTGTTATTGTTTTAATAATAAAACCTAGTCCGTTTGTTATTCCTCGTTTTACTTTATCATTATCATGAAATACGACCTGTATTTTATTATTAACTATATCTAAGAAGTTTTCTAATTTTACAAGATTATTATTTATTTCTACTACGTAATTACTGCTACTATATTTATTATTAATTTTTAGTTTAATTTTATTATAATGTAGGGTCAGATTATTATAGGCTTCTTTAATTTTGTTAAGTTTAAGGTTTATATAAATAAACTTATTATTATTAGATATGAGGGCGTCACCTAATTTTAGGATGTTTATTCCGGGGTTTTCTCTTTCGTCCCGGATGTTGACGGCAATGCAGGGTCGTATGGCTCTGTAAATTTACGATATGGTTTTAGATTATCAACTTTTATTTTTTTATTTTTATCTGTAATAATTAGGGCTCTGTTTTTATTATAAGTTTGAACTTTTTGTTGTTTATAGCGCGGTTTTTCTATTTTACCCGAGTTGCGTTTTGCTTGTTTTTCGTAAGCTTTTTCGGGCAATTTACACGTGTCCACTTGTGAAGTTGCGTATTTTGTTTTGTTTTTGTCTAATAGGATTTTAGTTTCATTGTAGATTTTGTTCATTATGTCTTTGTGTGTTTGTATGTAATTGTCTGTTATTATTTCAGGGGAAGTTTCTTCTTGTGATTCGTTGAAATGGCCAAAAAGAATTTAGTTCGGGGTTCTTTTAGTTACTGAGTGGATGGTTTGGTTGTAAGCTTGTAAGGCATATCGAGTTTTGCTGCTGATGTTTAAATCTTTGAAGTCTTTATTTTGTTCTAAGATTCGCATGTGTTCCACAATAGTCGAATGGAATCTTTCAATATTGCCGTTGCTCTTTGGATTGTTTACGCTTATTAGATGTATACGAATGTTTTTCGAGGATAGGAAATTTAAAATTAGTTGATTGTTAAATTGCAATCCATTGTCCGAGATTATTAATTTAGGATGTCCGAATATTGAGAAGTATTTAATTAATTTTTGGACTACAGTAATTGTGTTTGTTTCAGGTAGATGATAAATTTGAGCATGTTTAGAGAAGCTATCAATAATTGTCAAAAATTTGTGTTTCTTTAGGGAGAGTATATCGATATGAATAATCTCTAGTGGTTTTGAGGCGGTTGGTGTTTTAATGAAGGGGGATTTGAGTGGGTTTCTTTCGTATTTATTTTCTTGACAAGTATCACAATTGTTTATAAATTTTGAAACAGCTAGTTGCATGTTTGGCCAATAGTAATTATTTTTAAGTTTTTTATAAGTCTCTACTATGCCACGATGGTTTGTTTTGCCATTATGATAATTTTGGATTAGTTCTTGTTGTTCATCGGGTAATTCAACGTCATTTAGTTGGGTTTTGCAACATATTAATTGGTATGTACCAGGTTGGAAGTATACTTTCAGGATACTATTTAACATTGATCTTAATGTTTCTGGTACTATACAGTGATATTTTATACCGGGAGCGAGATATTCTTTAATAAATTTTAGTAATGTGTCTCGAGAATTTATTTTGTTAATATACATGTACATTCTTTGTTTATCGTGTCCAAATAATTTTTTTCACTCTAATGTGCTTTTTGAATTTGTTTCTTTAAATACGATTTGGTTTTTGCCGAAATTTATAGGGTCGTGTATATAAGATAGTCCGTTAATCGGTGATTCGTTATCTGAGTGTTGAGTGTGTGTGTAACTGTCGGTGTCCTTTTCCGCGATAACAGAACTAGTATAGTGTTCAACATTTTTCAAAATGAATAAGTTTATTTGAATGTTTGTATTTTTAAATATTTCTTTTAGTAGTTTTTCTATATTACTCCAATTTTGGTTATCTAATCCTGATGCGATTTTTGGCATATTAATAGAATTAATTTTGTTTTGTATCAAGTAATCTCTTAATTGTTTTAAACAATTTTGTATAGCTATATCCCTTTTTATACTAACTTTCTCTAAATTATTAGTTGTTTGAAACCTTTCGTTAATTTGTTTGGCGAAGCCTTGGCTCATTTTAAAGTCTTGAGATATACAGTGTACTATGGGTTCAGTGTGATTAAAGATGTCAGAATTTTTATAATTTATTTCGAATTATTTTGGGATTCTAGATAGATAGTCCGCGACATAATTTTCTTTGCCTTGTTTATATTCTACTTCGTAATTATATTCCGATAATTTTAATTTCCATCTTATAATTTTTTCATTAGGTACTTTCAGACTGTTGAGCCAGGTCAATGGTTTGTGGTCTGTTATTATATGAAATTTCTTTCCATATAAATATGGATGAAAATGTTTAACTGC
Source organism: Stenolophus ochropezus (assembly GCA_035578165.1). NCBI lineage: Eukaryota > Metazoa > Arthropoda > Insecta > Coleoptera > Carabidae > Stenolophus > Stenolophus ochropezus. Next base: position 2,659,738 of record JAQOWZ010000032.1, read on the forward strand.
CCAGATGATAGCCAGCATTTCTTTTTCAATAGTAGCGTAATTGATTTCGTGTTCGTTAAGAGTCCTACTAGCATATGCTATAGGTAGATCTTTTCCCTCGATTTTTTGAGAGAGTACCGCTCCTATTGCATAGTCTGAAGCGTCCGTAGTTGATCGAAATGGTTCGGAAAAATTAGGATATTGAAGTATAGGTGAATTTGAAAGTAATAATTTGCATTTTTCGAAGCATTGAATATATTCTTTATCGTCTAAATTTATTTTCGCGTTTTTCTTGAGACATTTAGTAAAAGGTTTAGTTAATTTAGCAAAGTCGTGAATAAAACGACGTTAATATCCGAGTAGGCCTAAAAATTGTTTTATTTCTTTTTGTGTTTTTGGGATGGTAAAATTTTTAATAATTTCTATTTTGTCGGGATTTGGTCGAATACCTTCAGTTGTAATTAGGTGGCCTAGATAAGCGACTTCTTTTCGAAGGAATTCGCTTTTATCAAGTTGTAACTTGAGATTTGCTTCGCGTAATCTCTGGAAAACAAGTTTAATGTTGTTCACATGCTCTTGTAACGATGTTCCTAAGATTATGATATCGTCTAGATATACGAAGCAGATTTTATTCACAAGATCTTTAAGTACAAAGTTCATAAGCCTTTGGAAGGTACTCGGGGCATTTTTCAAGCCGAAGGGCATTCTGAGAAATTCAAAATGACCCTGGTCTGTAGAAAAAGCAGTTTTTTCAATTGAATTTGAATCCATCTCAATTTGATGGAACCCGCTTTTCAGGTCGATTGTCGTAAAATAGGTGGATTTTCCCAATTTGTCCAATATTTCGGTAATATCGGGAATTGGAAACTTGTCATCGACTATTTTGGCTTTAAGTTTTCGATAATCGATAACTACGCGAAATTTTTGCTTACCAGAAGTATCCTGTTTTTGGGTACAACCCATATTGGACTACTCCATGGCGAATATGAATGTCTTATAATGTTTTGGTCTAATAATTGATTAATTTGGGAATTTACTTCGTCTTTGTAGATGAACGGGTATTTATAAGATCTTTGATATACGGGAGTCTCGTCAGTTGTGTTAATTTTATGTTTTATTTTATTCGTAAATGTCAAATTTTGATTGTCGGGTATGGTTAGGTCTTCAAATTCTTTTATTAGTTTGTTTATTTCATTTTTTTCAATATCGTTAAGGTGATCGGTTCTCAGGTTTAGTTTATCGGAGATTTCGTGAATGTTTAATTCTAGTTTATTCTTATGAAAATAGTTAAAATTTAATTTATGTTTATTTTGCAGTCTTATTGATTCGTTAGAGTAATCTATTTTTGCATTTAATAATTTTAAACCGGAATTGCCTATAACGATGTTAAAGTCTTTATGGAATTCATAGATAAAGCATTTTAATTTTTTATTAAATAACTCGACAAAGGTGTAACAATTACCGTGAGAAATAGCATTTGCCGTTTGAATTTCGAAATGTTCGTGGAATATTTTAAATTTGATTTTACTTTCCATGACAAATTTTTCACTAATAAAATTTGCGAATGATCTGGTGTCAATTAATACTCTACAATTTTTGAATTGAATGAAAGGCAGATTAGAAGTATAATTTGCTAGGGATTCAAATTTTATACAGGCTCTATGAGAAAATTTTCGTTACCTTGTTCTAATTCATCAAAGTTTTCGAGAATTACAATGTCGTCTGAATTTTCTTTAAATTCGGTTTCTGTTTCATCGTTTGATCCGGAGGGTTTATCTAATAAGTTCATGTCTTCGCGCTGTCTTTTTAATTGAGGTCGGAATGAATTTGTACTTATAGACATGGGTTGCGGGTAGTTTTGTTTAGGTCTGATTTGAATGGGTTGGCTAGGAAAGTTGTTTGAATACGGATGTTTATGCATTGGAGATCGATGTTGATTAGGATTATGGGTATAAGTTTTATATTGAGGGGTTGGAACATTTACTTTTGATTTTGGTGGTGTTTGCTTGTTCACGTTTGTATGTAAATATTGAAAATCATTCTTTATAAAATTTTGAACATCTGTTAATGTTCTAGGGTTTCTGGCCGCTAACTGGCTTCTGTAGGGTTCTCTACAATTTATTATAAAATTATGAGATGCATAACTTGACATGAATATACTTAAATTTTCAAAACCAACGCCAAAATTTAATTTTAATAAACTCATCATTCTGTTAAAGATATCTTCATATTTCTCAAAATATGTGAAAATATCCTCATTAGTTTTTTGTTCAAGATGTGATAATTCAGTTAAGAAATGAATTTCATTTCTTTTATCACCGTATTCTTCTACTAGTAGGGATCTTAAACTTTTCCAATACGAGTAAGTTTTTGTAGCAATTTTTGTGTTCGCATCTCTTATAATTTTTTTTCTGATTTTATGTAATATTATTCTTTTGACAACTGTCGATAAAGTTTGGTTTTCGATAATACCTAGGATTTCATCACAGATAGTGATTAAATGTGGTAATGTTCCGGTACTCCCATCATACTCTGGGATGATATCTATTAGATCTTTGATCTCGGTAGGAATTTTAGGAAGTGGTGTTAATGTGGCTGGAAGGATTGGATTTGAGTTCGACATGGCTTACAAATATTATGTTATTCTTAAGAAATTTATATATCTAGATTAGTAGGTAATTAGAATTACGTGATTTGTTTGGATACAAAATTTAATATTTGATCTTGCAAGGTTATGTGGTGAGTAATAAAATTCTAACTTACAAGATTATAGCAAGATTTATGATGACCAACTTCATGGTCTCTGGACGTAGATTGGATGGGTCCTGATGTCCGCTCAGGTGGGTGTTGAGACGTGGTCTGTGGGCGATCTGCTCCTGGAGACGGTCTCGGGATTGACGACGATATGATTTGCCTGTCTCCGCCGGAGGTTGGGTAGAGGATCTGATAGCCTGATGTACTTTGAATTCTGGTTCCACTTTTCGAGGTGTGAAATCGTAAACGAATTGATCTCACAAATAATTGATGTCGTGAGATTTCGGATTTCTTGAACACTCTGGGAACGTGTAGATTCTTTGATGCCGCGTTAAACACTTGACAGTGACGACTATAACTCTTTAACGAATTGGGATCTCAAATTTGAGAAACTTCGGAGTTAAAGCCTTTTGAGCATCCTACAGCGACTGCGCCAATTAAATCAACAAACCGTAGATTAAAGTTTTTAAAAAGATTTATTAAATTAATAAAAGGTAAAGTACAGGCTAAGTTATACAGATCTTTATTCTACTGTGTCTCTACACAATCTAATTTGTTTTACAGTTCTATAGCATGAGGTTGACACCCGATTTCGCTTGCTTACTCAGCAATGGAAAGTTACTTAGAGTATGATGCAATAAGGGATGGGATCTAACATAATTTATATAATATTAAATTATTTAAGAATCAACATCAATTTTCCACTATTTTCTGGTAACTTAAGGGATTAAAAAATAAAACAAGTCTCAGATGATATGCAACAAATTACATCTTTTCGACTTTATAATGGTTATGACATTCGAAATCCTAATAGTAAGAACCAAAAATGGGACACAGTTTGAAAAAGAAATAAATACAAATACAGGGTGAGTCTGGGAAAACGCCCCCCACCCCTTTAACTTTTTTATTTTCTATTATAAATAATAGAAAAAAATGGCTCATAACAGTTTAATTATTTTACATATACTATTTGATGGCAGATGTTGATATTTTTTATAAAGTCAGATTTACAAGATACGACTATCAACTTATATTTTTCAAATGGCAACCTATAATTATTTTAATAACATAGATTAGCAAACTAAAATCAACAAATTTAGTAACAAAAACAACTTAAAACATATGTTCAAAATTACGATTATGGTCTAGGAAACCGTTCCCAGTAAATTCTTTTTGCTCTTCTAATGATTCCAGTCGATTCACCAATTATTAGAATCATATCAATTAATTTATTCTTCGTAAACATTTCAAAATGTTTTTTTTTTGTTTACAAAATAAGTTAAATTAAGTAACGATCAAATGTATACTTATTTGACATTAATTCAATTGTTTTCCATTGGTACGTTTTGGTTATTGTCTCGAAATTTTTCAAATACATTAATAAAAAAATAATACATCGTTGAAAAAATAAATGGCAGTTTCTATTTTATTAAAATAATTGGAGATTGCCGTTTGAAAAATAAAAGTTAGTAGTGTATCTTGTAAACCTGACTTAAAAAAAAAACTAAATATGCCATCAAATAGTATATGTAAAATAATAAAACTTTTATATGAGCCATTTTTTAATAAAAATAAAAAAAAGTGTCTGTACAATGAGCAAACTAGAAACTTGTATGGATTAAATGAAGGTGTTATAAGTCAAAAAGTAAATTGGCCAAAATAAGAGTTTTGCATTTTTTCGGAAAAACAAACACATGATTATAATGGCCAACTAATTCGTCAACTTTGCCCCATTTCAACCGACTTCGTATCTCTTACGGTTCTCGAAATCCCAATGGTTAGCCTCTTAAAAGAGACATCCTGTATACATCATTAGAATGTAACTACATAAATAAGATAACATCTTAGTAGAACAATTATAAACTACGGCTATTAGAATTTACGTACTCTTTGGTAATTCCAATATGGTGCGTACTTCTCTTTCATTCTTATGTACAGTTGTAAAATGGCGTGCAATCTTTATTATCATTTTTTGCAGAATATACAAAAATGCTTTTTCCCACATTTATACGAGACATTAAGAATAGTCGGTTGAGCTTTCTTTAAAGGAGTTGTTTCTAAAATAACATTAACATATAAACATAAAATTTTATATAATTGGATATTCAATAATGTACTACTTTTAATTAATTTCATTTGCTGATGGTGTCTTACGACAGCACTTAAATTAAATAAATATAATTTAACACAATCTGAACTTGTCTTTGATATCAGTATTTTTAAATTTTCTACTTTTCTTGAAAGACAAGTGATAAAATTAATTAAACTTTATCTAAAATTACCTGGATTTCCTTCAATATGTGCTTCAGCCTCAATTTCTTTATTAGTACTGGAATAAAGATCAGGCAAACCTATACAAATTACCTGGATTTCCTTCAATATGTGCTTCAGCCTCGATTTCTTTAATAATATTGGAATAAAGATCTGGATTTCTTTCAATATTTGCTTGAGCTTGGGGTTCCGTGTTGGAATTGAAATAAAGATTTGACAAAACTATTAGAAAATTTGTAAAGAATTTCAATTAACTAGAGGTTAATTGAAATTCTATACAAATTACCTGGATTTCCTTCAATATGTGCTTCAGCCTCGATTTCTTTATTAGTATTGGAATAAAGATCTGGATATCTTTCAATATTTGCTTGAGCTTTGGGTTCTGTGTTGGAATTGAAATAAAGATTTGACAAAACTATAAGAAAATTTGTAAAGAATTTCAATTAACTAGAGGTTAATTGAAATTCTATACAAATTACCTGGATTTCCTTCAATATGTGCTTCAGCCTCGACTTCTTTAATAGTAATGAAATAAAGATCTGGATTTCTTTCAATATTTGCTTGAGCTTGGGGTTCCGTGTTGGAATTGAAATAAAGATTTGACAAAACTATAAGAAAATTTGTAAAGAATTTCAATTAACTAGAGGTTAATTGAAATTCTATACAAATTACCTGGATTTCCTTCAATATGTGCTTCAGACTCGATTTCTTTATCAGTATTGGAGTAAAGATCTGGATTTCTTTCAATATTTGCTTGAGCTTGCGGTTCTGTGGTGGAATTGAAATAAATATTTGACAAAACTATAAGAAAATTTGTAAAGAATTTCAATTAACTAGAGGTTAATTGAAAATCTATACAAATTACCTGGATTTCCTTCAATATGTGCTTCAGCCTCCATTTCTTTATTAGTATTGGAATAAAGATCTGGATTTCTTTCAATATTTGTTTGAGCTTGGGGTTCTGTGTTGGAATTGAAATAAAGATTTGACAAAACTATAAGAAAATTTGTAAAAAATTTCATAAAATATAACTGCTAACAACAACAAAATAATTTTGTATTTACCTACGCGTAAAGACAAAGGTATTAAATGATTCCTTTTGTTTTTTTTTCCTGTTTTTCCAGTAATTTATTCAAATAATCTTTATCTGTAAAATATTATCATAGGTAATATAATATGAGCCATTAATTTATCGGAAAAATTTACGAAGAGTTGTTATGCAGTAACATACAAACGGGTGTCAAAATAGTTATTTTTCAAAAACTATCATGAAAATTTTGTTAATATTTATTTTTTATTATACCTGCATCATAATCCTTGTTTAATAAACTAAAAAGCGTGCGAAAATAGTATAATAAAGAACGAGTGTCATTTTATTTTGTGAGAAGGAAGTTTGGGTAACAACGCGTAGCGAAGTTACCCAATCCTTCGAACAAAATTATCGACAATTATGACATGAGTTCTTTATACTATTTTTTCTATTTTGCGCCTTTACTCCATTTTAAAATTAAAAAATCGTAATTTCAAACTCAAAACTCAAACGAGCTATAACCGAAATCCTTTGGGTGCTGTTATAGCTTTGTAACGAAAGCAAAATAGAAAAAGCAAGATTAAAACACGCTGTGCGCTAAAGCAATAAAACTCAAAATCAAAGTAATGTAAAGGTAAACGATGTTATGTTTACTTTTTATTTACCAAAAACTGTTTTCCCATGTATTTTGCCTATGACAACACCTTCTTGAGACACACGGTATATAGTTTACATAAATTTTTATAAGGTTTTAGATAAAATGTAGTATGGCACACATGTGGTAATTACGTAAGACTCTTTGGTCTTGAGAAAATTATTTTACTCTGCTAATCGCCTCGTGAGATAAACATTTCTCACAGGACTTACTTGAAATGTAACGCACTTACATTTATCATAAATAACTATTACCCACTGCGCAAGGATTATGAGTAAATTTTACCAATTAAATTTATAGCTCGAATTATATTGGCTTGATTATTTCACGAATACAGTTTTTTAAAGTTTACATACACATTTATACCAACAAAACATAACCATAACGATTCTACTATCATAATATCAAAAATTATGGCTGAAATTATGCAAATGAAGCATTCTGTTTGAAATAAAAATGACATGTGTAAATAATTATTATAGTATTGCTTCGTTTTTCTTTAAATTTGTATGTATATAGTCACCAAATACCTCCTTCACTTAAAATTAGAGCGGGGTAAAAATATCCATCGCTGTATTTCACCGAATAAATATTTTTCTTTTTACTGCGTTTGCAATTTTCTTTTTCACTAACGTACAGTGTATCGTCTTATATATACTTAACAAAAACGTACGCCATCTAAAAATAGTACCAAATTTAGGAAACTAATTTATTTTATTGAAAGTTTGTAAATTGACATGCACTTTTATTGTTATCCTACTAACGCCCGTTTTCATAATGTAACTTTAGGACTTTAACTTTACTTTAAAGTAAAGTGACCTCAAACGTCCTTTTAGAAAACTTTAAGACTTTAATTCTATAATGTTTCTATAAAGTTTTAAAAAAAGGTATTACTAAATTTGATATATAGAGTGATCGAAATAATTGAGATAATTAATGAAAAATATGATTGAACTCGTAATCAAAAAAGATTTGATTACATTTACAAAGGTTTTTACACGAAAATAATAAATTAAAATATTATTGACTTTGTAATAATCCAATGTAATTATTGGTGCAACTAAATTGTGATTGCTATAACTGATTTTGTCACAAGATGTGGAATTAACATAAAATATGATCCGTTTGTCGTAATCAAATAAAATCTTTGGAATCAATGTGTCAGAGTCTCAATTAATAGAATAGATAAGATGCAATCTAACCAATGGTACTACATACTACATATGTATGTACTTCCTATTATATTTAGCGGCATAGATGAAAAGAGCAAAATCCTGTTTTACTTCAGTAAAATTAACTATTATGAAAACCGATAAATTTAAATTAAAGATAAAGTCATAAAGTCACTTCAGTTAAAGTCTTAAAGTGTATATGATTAGGAACACGGGCGTAAGGATCAAAGAAATAATAGGGCCGTGACATGAAATAAAATAAAATCAGTAAAAATATTTTTTTGTGTGAAAAAATATATTATTACATTGATAACGCAAGAGAAAATTTATAATTTTCGCAATACTTCGATGAGAAAATAATGTTTAGCCGACCACAAATCAAGTTAACTTCGTCATATTCGAATTCGTATAAAAAAAATGATATTTTTTTATATATTTATTCTATTATTTTTTAATGGCTTTACATAAAAATCCTTATCATTCATATATATATCAAGCAATGAATGGTGATTATTTTAAAATTTACCGTAATTTTTTTTATGTATTATAATGGAATATATTCACGTTCAAAATGAACTGACTATAATTATTTCTTCGACAGTAGGTCAAATATAATACAAAGGAAATAACAAACAATAATTAGAATACAAAAATTTCAAATATAGTATTTATCAACAGACCTTTAAGCCGTCTGCTGTCAGTGTACGAACTGTGTGATGGTCTGTGCTGTGTGCCTTTACACCAAAGACTGAGCAAATTATCGTCGCGACAACTCCATATAATACAATGGGGATGTGTTGTTGGTTACCCCGCTTACAGTAAAGATACTACTGCCACCTACAGTCCGATTTTTTTGCGGATACAGAAAATTTTATATTTAATAAAACATAAATGACAGAAAATATTATTAGTAATAATAGAACTACATATTAAGAAATATCTTTACTACATTTTTAATAGTTCAATATAAAAGTATAATTATATTATACAAAGAATGTTTTCTTCTCGCCCTCTATGTAGATACAAGATATTTACATAGAATCTAGGAACTATGCCCAAGACGGCAAATGACAAAGAGCGTTATATTATCATATATTTATATAATTTTAAATCGTAAGGGAAATAAATATAATAATAAAATAAAAAATAAAACTACGATGATATACACAAAATAAAAATACCTTATTTATTCTTCACAAATAATTTGAAATGTTTTCACACATATCTGACACTATTTGACTATTATAACTATTAATATATGACAAGTATTTGTAGCCTCAAATAATTAATGTTAATAATACATCATACATCATACAATATAATTTAATATCATAGGTACTTGATCAACTTTTTAAGTGCTACAACTTTAATTTGAAATAAAACATTCATAGCTTATAAATTGTATGATAAAATAAAGTAATTCGAATTGCAAATATCAAAAAAAAATATCTTCTTATATAGTAGGTATATTATAATAAGAAATATACAAAATAAATTGTTCACTTTGAACGTGAATATTTTCTATAATAATCCATATAAAAAATTGTGGTAAACTTTAAAACGATCATCATTCATTTCTTGATATATATGAAAGATAAGGATTTTTTAAGTGAAGCCATTTAAAAGACAATAGAATAAATTTATAAAAAGACAGCATTTTTTGATACAAATTCGAATATGAGGAAGTTCATCTTTAAATAACTAATAAACAGGATGTACTATTACGTTCAAATTTTAGAATATTATAAATGCATCTTCCTAAAAAAGAAATGTACAAACAGAAAGTAAAAAATTGCCATAGAATTGTTTATATAATAATAAAAACAAAAAGTCAGAATTTCATTTATTGTCCGTGATATCGCTTTTAAACGTGAATAGTTTATTAATATTCACATTTTTATTAATACTTAACCATAAAATATAAAAAAATGTACCTACATTACTTTGAGTAAAATAATATTTTAAGGTTATTATTAATATTTTTAAAACAATGTCGTTTTCTTTCGTGAAATTAATAAAATATTCTTAGATTTAATGTTTCATATAACATATTTTAATTTCAAATAAAACCGTTAAGTGGTTTCCCGAATAGACATTATTTATATTTATGTCAAAAAAACAATTATTATATTAAAATATATCATTTTAAATGTACAGTCTAAAAGTGTACTGTATAAAGAATAATATATGTAAAAATATTATAATTTTTTTGGCCATATAGTACGAGCAATATTAAGTTTAATATGCATGTAAAAAAAAAACTGTACAAAATGGCTGGTCATTTTGAATATTTATTTATGTTACTTAAACATATCTTTGTTTTTATATATGTTAAAGAGGAAGAGGCTTTAATGTGAGGTATGAATTTTAAAAATCGAACTCCTACTGTAAAAGTTATTGATGTTTATTTTCCACTGGCTATAATTATTTCGCCGATAGTAAATAATTGTTTATCTCTAAATAAAATAATAATATTCGTTAATAAAATGCGTAGCTCTTCTGTAAACATTTAAACAAAATAAAAATAACATTATATTCAGTAAATAAAATAACAATGCTCTAATATTTGCATGATGATTAAATTTATTCAAGCAATTTAGGTTTGCTTAATAAAGAGTTAATAAAGTGGCCAAGAAATCCTTTGCTAAATACAAAAACAGGACATGAACTTATAAAATATTACGTACAATCAGTCTACTTCAAGTTCATTTTATGCCAGAAATATTGAAATATTGTACCTACCAGTACAATACAAAAATACGCTAATAATAAATACACCGATTCCTATACTATAATACGATTTTCCAAGAATTGGTGTTTTGATAACTGCGACCCTTTATACCTGCTATTGTCGGGTGTCTATAAACAGTTACATGAAGTCTTTAATTAAAACGCGTGATAGGAAATTTTTCTAAATACACAGTAATTAATATATAAATTCTTGTTTGCAGGGCTTAAAAATAATTTGTTCGTAGCAATTTTTAGTAACAATATAAAGATGTACAATGGAAAATACTAATATATCTATAAAACATTTTATTTTATTTAATGTTTGCTCAACAATGGGTGAAGTTATGCTATAAAAATTGAATTTTATATTTAAATCAATATATTATCGCATATTATTAATATATTAAGCTAAACGAAAAATAATTATAGATTTTTAGATTATTACCGCAAATTTGTTATCGTATTCAGTAGAGAAAACATATAAATAAATTTTATACAAACGATAGTTTACTTACTTAAATATTAAAATACCTAAATGTACTATGTAGAAATATGTACATAAATATTTTGTTTTGATTACAGATTACTGAATTCTGTTACACAAGCATATTATTATGAAGAAAATCATTTTTATTTTTGTTATAACTAGTCTGAGTCGGTAACTTTGCTTCATAAATAATTTACCCTTATATTGTAACTAACAAATCGTTATAAATAATTGTTCTCAAGTTTTGTACACACGATTTAATGAATTAATTACTATTTAATGAATTTACATGACATAGAGATATTTTACATCTGTGTCATTTTTTCTTCATGCTTGTTTGCTTAATTTATCCTCGTATTGTTACTAACAACAGTAAAAAATTTGTTAGAAAAAACTCTGTTGAAGCACCAAAAACAAGACTTTTTTTTAAAATTAAATACTGTTAACTAAAAGTAGATGAGATGTAGACATAAAGAAAAGAAACACAAATTTTTATTATGGATAATTAGTTAAAAATAAAAAATGACTCATAAATAGGATTGACGGTTTATAAAGAGGAAACCAGGTAAATGATTTTTATAGTAAATTACAAAATTGTATTTGTTTTCAAAACAGCGAAATTTATAATGTTTAATATATATTTAAGTAGATATTTAATTACACATTATTGAAATGTAAAATGAAACGCCAAATAATTATAATTCAAAGAATATTGTGGCAATTAAATAAAATAATAGCTTATTAATTTTTAAGTTAAATCAACAACAATAAGATTAAACAAATAAATACAAGATAATAGAGGGATTCAGCCACATGTTCTTTTTCAATCTCTATTGTTTTAAGGCCACTTGGATCACGAGATGAAATCGGAATTGTTGTTTGCATAATATTATATATTCATACATAAAAATGATGAAAATAATAAAAGTAAAATTAATTTTAAAAATGTAAATGAAGCAGTCGTTAATTAAATTTTTTGTTATTTTTTTGGCTAAATAGCATAACATTAAAAATTCTATTGCAGCTATAAACTAATTTATATACCCTTCTAAAGTTTTATTTATAAATATTTTTATTAATATGTACACCATTTATAACAATATTCTAAATAACTTTGATCAAAATTTTAAAAACAATAGACGAATGTATGTAAGAATTTTGAGTTTTACAGGGTGGTGACTCGAACACCTGTACATAGGGATTTAACATGTAAAATCATGTTTTCGTAATTTCCTGGTTCTCTACTTATTTTAAGTAAAAAAGCTTCAAATAACAGTGGTATAGCATAAAATTTATTTTGTATGGCTTGTAAGCTCAGCAATTAGATATGAAAATAACGCAAATCATTCCAAAAATAGCAGTAGCCATTGAATTGAAACAAAAATTAATAAATGTTTAATGGTTTATCTATCAAGTTAGCTGCTTCAGTTTATTTTTATTATTATTTGTAATTACTGTTTTGTCAAGTTACGCTAAAATTATAGTAATTTTATTTTGTTTTAATTTTTTTAATTCAAAATTAATTATTGTAATATAGTTCACTTCAAAAGTAATTACAAATTATAATAAAAATAAACTAACACAGCTAACTTGACATATAAACCGTTAAACATCTATTAATTTTATCTCAATTCCATGGCTACTTTTTTTTGTGATGCTTTATTTGATTTTCATACCAAATTTCTGAGCTTACAAAGCATATGAATTTAAATTTGCTTATTTATTCAGATGCATAATTTTATTCTCTACAACTGTTGCTTAAAGCTTTTTTACCTGAAATAATTAGAAAAGCAGGTAATAAGGAAAATATATTTTTACATGTTAAATCCCTATGTTCGGGTGTTCGAGTCACCACCCTTAATGTATACAATTACCTACATATTATTGTAATATTAAGATGACGTGACAAATAATAAATCATCAATTTTTAATAGTTTTGCAAATGTTTTAAGCATTTTTAATACAAAGGCACGCACAAAACTTTGTTTTATAATATACTTACTAAACGATTTTATAGTGTATAATAAAATTCGTACTGTAATATACAATGTAATAATAGTTATTTGTATATCAAGGTCCTAAAGTATAATTTTTTTATTAAGTACTAATATGAAATTCTACGAGGCGACAGCCAAGAAGAATAAACCATATGAGTATTAAAAAAATACTTTAGTTCTGAGGTATACATTTTATTTTTCCCGAAATCGCTAAATTATTATATTAAAAATATAAATAAATAGCATTCTGTATTTGTAAAACATCAGCTAACTATTGTGATGGGGATGGCTATGGCTGTGATAACAAAAGTAACTGCTAAAGTGTCAAATATTTCTTTTTCATTTAAGTTTTCACGTGCTTAGACGTGATCAGCATTAAATCCGATAAA